>CM046437.1:44318828-44597228 GCA_025506505.1 Flaveria sonorensis | reverse complement strand
AAAAACCGAAAGCTTTCTTCTTCTTCTTCTGGCCGAGAGCAGGAAAGCAGATCCCTGCTTTTATAGGCGGCCATACCCCTATTTATATTAAAATAATAGAGTTTGTCACTTTTGCACTTTCCCCCTTCAACTTGTGCCTAATATCTTTCTTTCTAGATACTTCCTTTTTGTTTTTCTTTTAAATAAAATTCAGGTTGTTACAAGTCCACCCCCCCTTATATAGGTTTCATCCCCAAAACCTGTCGCTTCTCGAACAGTTACGGGTAACGGTCTCACCTCTTCCTTGATCTTACACGTAGGCTTAGTCCTCTTCTGGGCTCCACTGTACTCGCACAGGTGGAACCACCCTGTAACTTATCCCTTCTTTCCCTTCTATCAGAAATGCCCTCATCTCCATATAGTTGAATCCTTCATCCATCTCCGTATTCTCCAGTGGCGATCACATCCTCATCGATTGAGCACTTTCTTAGACGAGATACATGAAATGTCGGATAACTTCACTTAACACGTCGAGTAGCTCCAGTCGACATGCCACTTCTCCTTCCTGAGCAATAATTCAGATTGGTCCTTTATTCCTCAGTGCTAGCTTAACTTGCTTTCAAAATCGGGTGATCCCCTTTCTCAAAACGAGGCCTTTATCACTATTTCATCGTCGTAGATTGGCACCGAACTTCCTTCGGGAGCGGTTGTTCAAACCACCTTCTTGCAGCACTCGGTGTTTGGCTCATAGGTTCTATCCAATCCTTCAGAAGGCCCACGTCTATCCATCCATGTCTGTCCTGAAAAATCTAGCAGGAAACACGCGCTTTCTCAATTCTATCATGCAATCCTCTACGGCATCAGGTAACCTAGTGGAGTTACCAATAGTAATTTCTATATCGAAGGATGCATCGATCTTCCTACTCCTAACGTGCAACTTAACACAAGGCCGCAGGAATGAAACCACTACTAGCACCACAAATCAAGCACAAGGCACAAATTTAAATTTACTAGAAATGTACCTGCCGTCGCGTCAAAATCCGCTCTAGCCTCCTCCTGGTCATAGGAATGCTTTGACCTTCATCCCCTGCCATCCTTCCTTGCACCGGAGCTCTGTGCTCTCGACTTCTTGCAGTCTCTGCTCATATGTCCAGGCTCGCCACAGTCGTAACATCTAGCCATGTGACAATCTCTAGCCCTGTGGCCCTCTCTTCCATACTGGAAGCAGACACTCGATCCCCATCTGCACTCCCCTGCGTGGCCTCTACCACACTTTTTGCATACCTCTTCCCTCTAAGTCATCCTCTTCCGATCATCGAACCTCATCGTCTTACCTCCAGCCACAATTTCACCATCATCATTATCACGCTTTCCGCTCCCACTCTTAACATAACTCCGCTCCTACTCCTCATCCATCATCGCCACGGACTCTCGCTCGTCATACAGCCTCCCTGCCAAGTCAACCACTGAGCTAAACGTCCCTGGCTGGGTAGCGATCAGATGTCTGCTGATATCTGCTGGCAGACCTTGAATATACCTTTTGATCTTTTGTGACAAAGGCGTCACCTGAACTGGAACCAGCCTTGCCATCTTGTTGAACTTTGTGGTGTACTGTTGGTGAATCATCGTTCCGCCTCTAGCTGAAGGAACTCCCTCTCAACTTCGTCAAGCTCCCTATGAGGGCAAAACTCCTCGATTACCAACCTCTTCAGCTCCTTCCACCTCATCTTCTCGATTGCCCTGGTGCCCTCAGCCTGAACAATATTGTCCCACCAGCACAAGGCTGAATCCACAAATGAGTGGGTAGCAAACTTCACCTTGTGATCCTCACGGCACTCGCTAATCTCAAGTACCGCTTCCATTTCTCTCACCCAACGTTGTGCAGCCGCTGCACTCCCATTTCCATCAAACGTGGGGGGCCTACACCTTTGGAATGCTCCATAGTTTCATCCCTTCGCAGTCTCCTGCATAGCTTCCTCATCCTCCTCATCGTCACTCGAGATAACCATGTCAGTCTCCGGTTGCTCTTTTCCCCTTAGACCTCCTTCCTCGCCTCCTCGTCTAGAGGTCTTTCTTTTCTCACTCTCCTTCTTCTCATCCTCCTTCATAGCTCTAATGACCTCAGTCACTACAGTCGGGACTTCCTCTGCTACTGCTTCCTTCATTGAGGCTCTCAGATTAGCACTCCCATCCTCACCCTCCTAGTGACAAAGCGCTGGCTCATCAGGAGCCGTCTCAGCAGTCTTAGCTCTGCTCCTCGTGACACGCGGTCTAACACCACGTCCACCATTACATCCACCTCACGAAGCCTCAGAAGACCTATTACCAGCCATCTAGAACACTACAAGATTCAAACACCAACACGGTCATTCATGGTAATAGCTCAAGTTATGTCAAGTATAGTAAGTCCCTAATCACAGTGGCCAGTTGTGTTTAGCCACTTACTTTACTCTTTATTCCCCAAGCATTTCCTATCCTGACTACATCAGTATCTAAATCTACACAAAAGCACACAAGCCACATATCATGCGCACATAATGTCGGTTAACATTTACTTACATAAAACCTTTTACGTAAAACTTTTACATAAAACTTTTACGTGCAGGCACATAGCTACTAGGACTGGCATCCCTTTCCTTTCGTCCTATTCTTAGTTTAAGATTAGGTTCTTTTTGAAAATATTTACCTAATTCTTTTAAACTTTAGCTCTGATACCAACTTGTAAGGCCCCATTACCGGGACGCTTACAGCTGGACCGTCATCGCATAAAATATTTAAAACAAATATTTCTCTTGCAGCGGAATTTAAAAACTTTCATTAGTAATTAAAAACATATCATTTCATTACATAAATCATTTACATATATGATTACAACATCATATCAAAATGTGGATGCCAGACTCAAAACGTCCCCAGTAGTGTATGCATCCATGCCTGCAACTCCTCAGCATCAACAAACTACCTGCCAACTATCATGCATACAAAAAGTCAGCGGCGCTGAGTGAGTTCTAGTTTTATAAATAAAATACTTTACTTTCCTTAAAACATAACCTTCGTAATCGTATGCGATCACATATCATACGTACACATTGATAATATTATTATTATCTTCATCATCGTTCAATTCGTACATTTCGTACTTTTATCATTTTCTTTCACTTTAATCTGGATCCTGTCTCATGCAATCCCCCGACTCATGTCCGAATACCGATACTGTGCCGGGGCCTGTAAACAAACCCCCGCGTCAGGTCCGAAGACCGACACAGTATCGGGGTACGTGACAAGGACCCCGTCTCTATTTTCAACATCCCCGACTCATGTCCAAAGACGGGTACTGTGCCGGGTTCTGTAAACAAACCCACGCGTCATGTCCGAAGACCGACACAGCACTGGGGTGAGCATCAAGACATCACTCGGGTCAATCTCTTGGATTAAACCCCTTACGAGTCTGTTGTGACACAAGTCGCTCACCTTAGCCTGGCATACAAGTCTTTTGTGACAACACAGTCACTCACCTCAACCTTGGCTAACGAGTCTTTTGTGACAACACAGTCACTCACCTCAGTCTTGCTTGCAAGACTATTATTACATTCCACTTTTCATTATTATTGTCTTCCACTTCATTACATAATACTTTATGATCATTCATAGTCACACCACGTAAAGCCCTACATCATACATCATGTATAATAAAACATAATACATATGTTTTGAAAACCGTTTAATGAAGAAAGATAACACACCACACACACACACCGAAGACCACATCACAACGGGACCTATCTTAAACATCACCTCTTAAAGCTGCTAAGAAATCCCTAAGTCTAAAACGAGGCACATAAAACATTCTAGGCGCATCAGCAGAAAATTCTAAGTATAAAAGCTCCTGGGCGCATCAGCACTATTTGGGCGCATGAGCCTTATTCAGACGCCTTAACACTTAGCCGCAAGAACAATTCTGGGCGCATGGGCACTATGCGGGTGCATGACACACACAGCCATTTCCACTCTTTTTGGGCGCCTGAACCACTGTTCAGGCGCACCACCTACACTTGGGCGCATGGGCACTCTGGGAGCATGGGCACTATGTAGGCACATGGCCAACTCTTACTCACCTGGGCACTATCTGGGCGCATGGCCACTATTCAGGCGCTTGACTTGGGTGCATCAGCCCTGGGAGCATGAGAACACTTAACCACATAAAGCTTGGGCGCATGGAATCATTCTGAAATATTTCTAACACTGCTAAACTCACCCGAACATCATTCCAACATAACCCAAACACAGATCTAGCATACTAAGGGCATCTAAAACTTACCAAGCATAATACTAATCCATAAACAAGCCTAGAATATACAACCACAGCACATAAGAACAAAACAACAACCTGAAACATATGGTTATCTTTGAAAAACCTTTTCCCGGTATGCATAATAGCCCCAAACACTTTAAAATCTGTAAAAGAGGGTCTAGAAACTCACTTGAAGCAGATCTTCAAACCAGGTACTTCCACCTATGATTTCAGCTTCAAATCCCGAGAACAACTTCTAAAACATCAAGAACTTCGGTTTAGGACTTAAAACCCAACTAAAACCAAACTCGTGTTCAAGAGAACTCACCTTAGCAGCTTCTTCTTCCTTCTTCTTCTCTAAAAACCGAAAGCTTTCTTCTTCTTCTTTATGGGTGGCCATACCCCCATTTATATTAAAATAATAGAGTTTGTGCACTTTTGCACTTTGCCCCCTTCAACTTGTGCCCAATATCTTTTCTTTCTAGATACTTCTTTTTGTTTTCTTTTAAATAAAAATTTGAGGTGTTACAAGTTGGGTTGAAGCAATGCAAGAGGAGCTGCTTCAATTCAAAAGACAAAAGGTTTGGAACCTTTGTCATCTTCTTTAAGGGAAGACTACCATAGGAACCAAGTGGGTTTTTAGAAACAAGAAGGATGATAGAGGACTTATCATCAAGTATAAGGCCAGACTAGTTGTTCAAGGATACACACAAGAAGAGGTAATAGAATACATAGATTTTTTTGCTCATGTGGCAAGACTTGAAGCTGTAAGAATATTCCTGGCTTTTGCCGCATCCAAGGATTTCAAGGTCTACCAACTTGATGTCAAGTGTGCTTTTCTATATGGGATGATTGATGAGGAGGTGTATGTCAAACAACCACCTGGCTTTGCAGACCCAGACCATCCGGATTATGTTTGCAGGCTTGATAAAGCTCTTTATAGGCTGCACCAAGCTCCAAGAAAGTGGTATGAGACACTATCTTAGTATCTCTGTCAAGATGGCTACAAGAGGGGACTATAGATGGAACTCTCTTCATCAAAGGAACAGAGAATGACTTAATGCTGGTTCAAGTATATGTAGATGAAATTATCTTCGGGTCAATTAATCCAAAGCTCTTCAAAGACTTTGAGAGGCTGATGAAGAATAGATTTGAAATATAGAGGAACTAAATTTCTTTCTAGGAATTCAAGTGAAGCAAGTTGGCAATGGCATCTTCATAAGTCAATCAAAGTATGTACAAGACATACTTACAAGATTCAACATGACTGATTGTTAGGTTGCAAAGACACCCATAGCCAGAAACCACTCCATTGGACCTGATCTTGAGGGGGAGTATGTGGATGAACATCTCTACAGGGCTATGATTGGGTCTCTTATGTACCTCACAGCCAGCAAGCCTATATCATGTTTGCCACATGCATCTGTGCAAGATATCAAGCCAACCCCAAGATGTCACACCTGGTTATTGTCAAGAGGATTCTTAGATATCTCAAAGGTGCTCCCAAGCTTGGCCTTTGGTATCCAAAGAATTCTGACTTCAATCTGTATGCCTATACAGATAGTGACTATGGTGGATACAACTTGACTACAAAGACTACATCTAGGGGTGTCAACTCCTTGGTGGAAGGATTGTCTCATGGCAATGCAAGAAACAATCCCGTGTGTCTGCATCAACTACTGAAGCTGAATGCATTGCTGCTGTATGCTGTAGTTCTCAAGTGCTTTTCATTTAGAATCAGATGTTGGACTATGGATTCCAATTCAAAGAGACTCCCATCCACATAGACAACAACAGTTCTATTTCTATTACACAGAATCCTGTGCAGCACTCAAGGACAAAACACATCAACATCAGGTATCATTTGATTAAAGATAACTTTGAAAAAGGGATTAATCAAACTAGTCAAAGTTAACACAAATGAACAATATGCTGTTCTGTTCACTAAAGCTTTTGATGAACAGAGATTCAAATATCTTGTATCAGCTATTGGGATGATTAACTTTGAGTAGATTTTCTTAAACTGAAATCAACTTTATTTCTAAAACCTGTGTGTCCTAAGTTGTCTATTTTATCACCTTCATATGCCCAGTTTATTTTGGAAGAAAATCTTTAAAATGATATTCCTTAGATTTTTGAAATTTTTTCTAAACATATTTTCTTTTGAAAGATTTCAAGTTGTCTTCGAAAGAAAATTATGTCTTCAAGTCAAATAACTACTTATAAGAAATTTATCTTCCGAAGAAATTCTGAGATATCTTTCGAAGCTTAAATATGCTTCTAAGTACTTGCATGTATTTGAAGGATAATTTTCTTCCGAAAGCAATTAAGTCTCGAAAGATTTATTCTCTTTAGAATGAAACTCCCAAGTCTTAATCTTTTCCGAAACCAAACATGTCTCAGAAGTGAAAATTCTCAAAGTATTTTTCTTTCGAAGCAAAAATTTCACAAATCTTAAGAATATCTTTCGAAGCCAAATCGGCTTCAAATGCTTTTTTTTAAAACTTCCGAAACAAAATTACCTTCTGAAGATTTTCAACTTCCAAGAAAACTATCTTTTTGGTCACTTTTTCAGAGGTGGGATCGACATTTGGATTTCAAAGTTTATTCTTTTGCTTTAACTTTGTCTCAAATCCATTTTATTATATTCTCTCAACAGTTCCCCCTCTTTTCACTATCCTCTTCATCTGCATTTTTCTCTAACCTAATTTCACCCACAAACCACCTTTGTTCTTATCTTCCTTCTCTGTAAAGCTACCTCAAATGGCCAACCCTGACCGCAGAAACCAACCTGATTTCTCCATGCATCTTCACAGGCAACATAATAAAGTTGCTCTATTAGACTCTGAGAAAGATCCTAGTTTCTCATAGGTTTGCTGTTACCTTTTTTTGTCAAACTACTTCATCTCCCTCACCATTGATCCTCCTCCCTATGAGGATCAATGTTGGAATTCTGGAGGACCTGCCAAGAGGTCACCATGGATGGGGAGAAGGCACTATCTGCCATAATGCAAGGGAGGACAATCTTCATCACTCCAGCCTGCATAAACACTCATCTTCAGCTTGATGTTGTAAAAGGTGATTTGTCCTTTCCAAAATCTGCTGTTAACCGCTCCTTTGAGCGAAAGGCCAATGAAGGTTGGGACTAGATTCCAGAAGACTTTTCCTTTATAGTCCATGGGATGGTTCAAGGGGTCAAGTTCAGGTATTCATAATTTCTTTATACTAATTTACTTACAAACTTAGAATCCTTAGAGTATTACATGTTTCCTAGATATGTCCAGCACATTTTCAACTATGAACTGGGCTCATAGTTGAGGGGAACAGGTAATATTCTAAAACTGGGACAAATAAAGCCCGACATCTTCAAGACTATAAGGAAGCCAACTGTTGGCTTCTCATGGGTAGAAACAGCCCTTGTAGTAGCACCAGCTAGTGTTGAATCCACACCTTCTACTTCTCAACCACCATACAACCAAAACTAACCATCACCTACCAAAGAAAATCCAAACAAACCCCTACACATGCTACTCAATTTGTGCAGGTCCGTATTTCATCACCCATACAAAAGGAAGTGGACATTAGAGCTCCCACTTCTCCTGAGGAGCAAACCACTCCCATCTCACAAATATTCAGTGCTGAGGTTCCTCATGCTCAGCCTGATGAGCTCACAACCCCCACAGCCTTAAGCCTTCTCTCAAAGTCTCAAAACTCTAGTGAACAACCTTCAGGGGAAAGTCACCATCCCTAGCCTCTTAATCTAAACCAACCAATCCCAAACCTTGAATTCTATGATGATGAAGACATGGGCTTCAGTGAGTATGATAAGTCTCTCTTCTTCACACATGCTCAACAAGAGATGAGTACTCCTGTTTCTCCTATGTCTAGCCCACATCATCCACCTACTACTGAGGTGGATCTCCCTGAACTTGTTCAGGAGGTCCATATGGAAGAGGCTCTCACTTTAGCAAGTGATTACATCAACCTGAACTCAACCATGGCAACCCAGCCTCTTGACACTTCACTTGAAGTTGTCATGATGAAGGGGAAATCCAACAACTAAGAACAACATGCTGGGGTTGAGAAAGAAGACCTTGGTCATATTCTCTCATCCTTCGTGATTCTTCTGATGAAGATGAGGGGAGTCTGAAACTAACAGTGCAAAAAGTGACAAAACATGCACGTATTTAGTATCAAAGATAAGTCACCTGGAATCTTAGGTGACTATCTTACAAAGGAGAGTCAATGACCAGCAACTTGAGATCACCGATCTCAAGGGCAAGTTAGTTGAGAGACCACTCAGGAGAACTCAACCAGGTCCACAAGAACCTGTGGATGTGACAGAACCAACCCCAAGCTCACTTATGCAAGAAGGTGATGCTACCAAAAAGGGGGAGAAAGTCAAAACAATCATAGAACCTGGGAGTTCTTCATAGAGTATGGACTTTGAGGATTCAACACCCTCATTGGAAATGGTCCATACTCAGCAACCTTCTCAAGTCTATATGAATTTGGACTTACTTGCCCAAGTCTAAATGAATGTGGACTTACTCATACAAAGTTTGTTTAAAGAGGGTATTCCCAAAGCTATGCCTACCCCATCTCATCACTCTAAGAATCCAATCATAGGATGGAGGTATGACACTGATAGAAGAGCTCTCATCATCTCTAGATCTCAGGGTTAATAGGAAATTTTCATCTCTTTTAACTTGAGCTTCTATAAGAGCATCTATTTGATTGATCTTCCATATGTCAATCCAAGTCAAAACAGACAAGCTGCAAGATTAGTAGATAGGATTCAAGAAAGGGTGCTAGAAGAATTCAAGCTAAGGTCAAGACTATATAGACAGAGGCAAGCAAGTGAGATTTTTGATCAAGTAGATGTTGAGGTGGACCCTAAGATTAGCTTCGAAGGGGAAGCCTAGACTAAAGGCCTAGAAGTTGAACCTGTGAACCTTGAGACAGGAACTTCTTCAGCACCCATTACCCTCAGTGAGACACCAGCTGGTGAAGGTGCTTCACAACCTCTCTCTGGCCAGAGCTTGACTCCTGAAACAAGCAATGAAGGCATAAGCTCTATCCACCCTGAGTCACCAAGACCTGTGCATGACAAAGGGAAGAGGAAGATGACCTCTGAGGAGATCAAGGAGGAGGAGAGAGAGAGGAAGAGGAAGCTAAAGGGAAAGAGTTCAAGAGAGTCTCTAGACTTCATGGAAGCTAGCATCAGGGCTGCCTCCAGGCCAAATTCTCAAGATGATGAGTTGAGGTACTTGGGGACCAGAAACTATAATGCGGATGAACTACCCTCTCTCCTATTAGATGAACTAAATGAACTGGCTGATAAGGAATTGTCCAAGAAGAGGAAGGAGGCAGAGGATGTAGCATTGCTCCTTAAAATCAAGGAAGAAAGGAGATAGAAAAGGCTCTACAAGCATGCTCCTATCCTCTCCCCAATTCAGGAAAGTCCTGAGAAAGAGGTTGTGGAAACTGAACAACCTCTAGTAGACAAGGAAGATGATAGACAAAACATGATTAGCTACCTGAGTGCTACAGGTCTCTATCACTCATCGACACTTCTTCCCTTATCATATGAGTATGTTGAATTCGAGTATCTTAAGCAGCTGAAGCAACAAGTTACCAAAGAAAGAAGGTTGCTAAGAGAAAACTAAGGGAAGAAGCTGCAAAGTCAAGAGCCATCATCCAAAAGAGCCAAAAGGAGTCTGTTGGCACACAAAGGATGACGAGCTTCTTGAAGTTGTATGGATTCTCCGAAAGGAGGCTTGGTCCAATGTCTCTATCCACTATGGATGAGCACATTAGAGTGACCAAGCAGAAGATTAAGAAGGGAGAGCTTATTGAGTTGCATTCTCCACCAAGTCCAGCTCAACCTGAGGTTGTCAAGGTTGAACCCCCTAAGACATCACAACCTGGACCTAGGGCTGAATCTCCGCTAAATTTATCTTTTGATCCATAACAGGGTCCTCTTTACTCTCCTTCTAAACCTGTGAGAGAAGAGAACCCAACAGAGAGAGACATAGTAGAACAACCTGGTGCTGAAGACCACTCCTCTCAGTTAAAGACTTCAAAGAGGAGGAAAACGATGGCCATGAAGAGTGTTTCCAAGAGGAAGACCAAGGCATCCACCTCCATAGCTTAGGATGAGTTAGAGCATCCTGAGGTAGTGCAACAAGAGGCTGCTCAACCAACTCCAACTCAAGTAGAGCCTCTTACAACCGAAAGACCCATCTTGTCCTAGACTTTTGCTGCTAATCCAGACAGGTGGTATGTCATCATAGATCAAGGAGGTCAAGATGTCTATTTCTGGCAAGACATGCTTGATCATCCTCTACATGATCTCCATGACATGAGAAGATATTATAAGAGTCTGAGGGATCCTTACCCAATGATGAAGAAAGGCATGATCTTGAACCTAATGAGGACTATCAACATGTAAATAACTTCTCTGTTTTGGTAGCAATAGCCTAAGGGGAGTTTGTAAGGTTATATTAGAAGGCTGATGCAACCAAAGAAGGCAAAACATCCAAGGAGCTTCCTGCATGCATACACTGATGTCAAGGTTGAAGTTGCTTTGCAAGTTTTACACTCTCCACAGAAATTATTCTAAGTATAAAATCTTCCAAAGCTAAAGTACAATTCTTTCGAAGCCAAAGATGATGTCTTTCGAAGCTTCAGAGACAAAGTCTTCTAAAGCCGAATGTTGTGAAGACTGATTTCTTCCAAAGATAGAGAGGACATGCTTTCTCTGATCTACTTTTTCATAAAGCTGACCTACTTTCCACTGTAACTCTGAAGACTCACCAACTTATATAAGTTGGTGAAAAGGTCTATGCTTTATAAACTGTAGATTATGGTCTTGGGTCTATAACTTCCTACTTTGTACCTGCTATCCTTTTTATAATAGAAAAGGACCTGAGCTATGGCATGTCATAGTCAGTAGTCAAAAGGCAATCTACCTTTTGACTCTATATTAATCTTGTTGTCTAGATTAGTGTTTTTAGCTGGCTATCATAGTATGGACGGCTGTAGGATGAAGTATAAAGTATCTCAGATCCTTGTATTTTTTTATACTTCATAACACTTATAATAGAACTTGAGAGCAATATACAGCATCCTTGAAAACCATATTACTCTGTTCTTGTTCTTAGTTCTGTCTTATTGTTTACTTGTGTTCTTAGTATCATTTACACAAACCTGGTTCCCCATTTGATCCGTTAAGTGTTCTAAAATTCTCCTCATTATGAGACTAATTGTATTGACCATCCCTTTAACCGGTCCTGCACAATAGGAATGGAATATTTTCTTAACACCCCTCCTGCACTAACACAAGGTGCTAGTACTTCTACTAGTTCACCTACATCAGTTACACTGGAGGAAAGAGTTAATACATTGGAGAGGGAGATGTTAGAAAAGACTCGAATCATTGATGATGTGCAGAGGCAGCTATTTGAAAAGGATAAGAACATTAAGGGTCTAGAACATTAGTAAACGTTCATTTTTTCTATGTTCAGATCCTGGAGCAGAATTTGAGAGATCATAATTCGCATGTGTCATTTCAGTTTACATCATAACAGACCACAGAAGTTGGAGAATCTAGTGGACAGCAATCTGCTGGTCCTGAACCTGCTGATGATCCTATTACTGATGCTACAGAGTGTGTTGTTGATCATGTTGATACAGAAAGGACAACAGTCACTGTTAATGTTGATCAAGAGCCGTCAGCAGATATTCCTATTTAGGCTACTGAGGATCAACCTGTAGTTTATACTGGAGAGGCATTTGTAGAGCCTGAACATGATGTTCCTATTCCAAACCCAATAGATGATAATGATGTTTTAGACTTGATTTATTATGATTCTAGTGATGATGATTAGGATGATGATGGTGATGATGGTGATGATGGTAATGAAGGAGATAATGATAAGGGTTATCATGATAAAAAGGATGACGATGATGATCAACGGGGAGATATGGGTAAAGCTACTGGTACTGCTGGATCATCAGGCACTGATAATGTCTCCGGACCAAGTCCTGATGATACAGTTGATTACACTCCTTCAGATCCTGCTACTAAAGCAACGTATGAGAAAGAGTTTTACTCTTTCCAGCAAAGATTGATTGATGAGAAGAAGATGAAGATTTTGGTTCATTTGATGACTTAGAGGAGATAGTAGATAACACAGATGTATTTGGAAATAGTCTTAAGGACTTATTTTCTAATATTTTGATTGAAGAAGAAGAGATAGTTGGAGAGTCTAGTACGAGTGATCAAACTGACAAGATAGCAGATGAAACAGGTTAAAGTGTTGTACGTCAGGTTGGAAATATTACTATTGAGGCTCCTCCACCGTAGCTTATATACACACGCTGAGACATTCAAAACCTTTCATAAGGTATGAAAACTCAGAACCAATTTTTAGTTGGGTGTATGATGATGAGAAGAAGCTATTTGTGATTAAAAGAAAAGCAGGAACCATAGAGTATTTTCAGGATGAATATGACTTTCATACACTCAGAGCTTTAGATTTGTATGCAATGGGTCGTGTTTCGTTTATCAACCCAAGTAACTATGGAAAGGGGAACTAGATCAAGAATATGATCTGGGTATATAGCAAAACCAACTTCAAAGACTTCAAAACTGCAAAATCTAAGGTCATTGAAGATGAGACCCGGATAGACCCAAACACAAACAAGCTAATGAAGATAAGGGTTTATAAGCATCCAAGATATGTCAGGAAGATCCCTATACACACCCCAGTTCCTATTAATAGCTTGTCTAAGCTTATGTGGTGGAGTTGTAAGAAGGAGACGGGTCCTGCGTTAATACATTGTGTAAATAAAGACTACCGTATCATCAACCCTATGGATTTGCTTAAGTTTGAAAGGGACGATTTGATGAGGTTGTAGGCTTGTCCAATTACAGCTGATGAATCTGTTCACCTTTTGGCAGCACAGTTTGGTTGGTTGATTACGAAGGCCCTGGACAACAAGTTCTACATTTATGGGGGTAGTTACAAAGTTGATGATATGGACTTCTAAACACATTGATTTACCGAGTCTATGGGGAGATTTTAAGGGTTGAACCTAGAGGATCGGGAAATCAACTCAAGATGAAGAAGATCAAGTCAAGTGACAAGTCCAAGTTGCCGCGCGATAACTTGTTTCTCGTGCGAAAACATCAAGTCACGCGAGAACTAGTGTTTCGTGTGAGAACTTCTAGTTTAGTATATATAGAAGTTTTGTAATGTAATTAGTAAGCTTTAGTCTCATTTCTTGATTTTCACACTTACTATAATTTATCCAAAATCAGAGAGCAATACAACCGAAGTTATTTACATATTGTGTTTGTGGCTTCAATTGATATTCAATCTTATCCGTAATTTCAACATTCTGCATTTTCAGTACGAGATCAATCATTGTATTGTGTTGATCCTTACAAAGGACGGTGTAGGTTTTGATTGGACATAGGCTGCAAGATAAACCATTTAAAATATTCTGACATCATGAATAAAATCTTACTTTTTACAGAGTGGGGCCCAAAGATTTCTGTTACATAGTAAAAGTTTCTTTTTGAGTGTAAGGATACTCCCAAGAGAAAACACTTGTGTTTCTCAATATTGTCTTTCGAGGCCAATTTTACTTTTGAAGGCAAACCATGTCTTTAATGACAAATGTGCTTCCGAGAGTAAAATTTTCTTCCGAGAAAAGAAGTTAGTAAGCTTCGGAATTGGATTTGCCTTTGGAAAGAATACTTCGGAAGAGAATACTTAGGCAGAGGAATTTGCCTTCGGAATATGAACAAAGACTTCTTTCGAGGGTAAATTTTTCTTCGAAACATACTTATAAATTTTGAAGAAAACCTTTTTGTAACAGGGCTTAGATTGTATTTAGACAACATAGACAAGACACATTTTAAAAGAGAAAAACTAGTCAATATTAATCATCCCAATAGTTGTGATTAAATATTTAAATCTTTGTTCATCAAAGGATTTTGTGAACAAGTCAACATATTATTCATTTGAATTGACTTTGACTAGCTTGATTAGATTTTTCTCATGAATATCTTGAATGAAATGATACCTGATGTCAATGTGTTTTGTCTTGGAGTACTTGACTGGATTTTCTGTGATAGAAATGACACTCCTGTTGTCTATGTGGATAGGAGTCTCCATGAAGTTGAAACCATAATCTATCATCTAATTCTGAATCCAAAGCAGCTAAGCACAGCAGCTTGCAGCAGCAATATAGTCAGCTTTAACAGTTGATGTGGATACACATGATTGCTTCTTATATTGCCAGGAGATGATCCTTCCACCAAGAAATTGACACCCTCCGGATGTGGATTTCTTGTTGATGTTATAGCCACCATAATAAATGTCAGTGTAACCATAGAGGTTAAAATCCCTATTCTTAGGATACCAAAGACCTAGTTTGGGAGCTCCTTTAAGGTATCTAAGAATTCTTTTGGTAGCAATTAGGTGAGACACCTTTGGAGCAACCTAGTATCTTGCACTGATACAAGTTGCAAGCATGATATCCGGTCTACTTGTAGTGAGATACACCAGAGATCCAATAATTGCCCTGTACTGATGTTGATCAGCATCCACCCCCTCGGGATCAGGACAGAAATTGTAATTTCTGGGTATAGCTGTCTTGGATGGCTTACAATCTTTCATCTCAAATCTTTCCAAGATGACCTTGACATACTTAGATTGATTGATGAAGAACCCTTCTTCTATCTGCTTCACTTTAATTCCAAGAAGAAGTCCATCCTTCCCATGGAACTCGTTTCAAACTTCTTTCTCATGATGCTTTCAAAGTCTTTGCACATTTGGTCATTCAAGAAACCAAATATGATGTCATCAACATAGACTTGTACAAGAAGCATGTCCTTCCCAAACTTCCTTATCAACAATGTCTTGTCTATTGTGCCTCTGGTATAGCCATTCTTAAGAAAAAACTAAGACAATGTCTCATAACACAGCCTAGCCTAGGTGCCTGATGCAACCCATAAAGAGCTTTATCAAGTCTGCACACATAGTTGGGGTTCTATGGATCTTCAAATCCAGGTAGCTGACACATATAGATTTCTCTGTTGATATTACCATACAAAAACACACATTTCACATCAAGTTGATAGACTGTAAAGTTCTTGGATGCAGTAAAAGCAAGAAAGATCCGCACAGCCTCAAGTCTTGCCATAGGTGCAAAGACATCTATGTAATCTATGCCTTCCTCCTATGTGTATCCTTGAACAACAAGTCTAGCTTTGCTCATGATGATCAAACCTCTATTATCTCTTTTGTTTTCGAACATCCACTTAGTGCCAATAGGAACCTAACTAGGTGGCAATGGACATAAGTTCCATACCTTTTGCCTCTTTAATTGAAGCAAGTCCTCTTGCATTGATTCTATCCAATTGTTGTTCTTGAGGGCTTCTTCCACCTTCTTTGGTTCCATTTGAGAGAGAAAGCATGAGTACAAGCAGATATTCCCATTGTGGGTCTGACTTCTTGTTTTCACACCTTCTAAGACAACCCCAATGATGTTCTCAGCTGGATGAGTATTGAGTATCTTGAGCCTAGGAATCACATCTAATTGCTTAGATAGATCAAAGTTTGAAAAGTTTTGCTCAGGATTTTGAACACCATCACTAGCTGATGTCCCATACTTATTCAATGAGGACTGATTCAATGAATGTGTGACATCATCAATGGTATTTTGCTGAGAAGTAGCATCAATAGTTGCTTATTCCTCTAGATCACTATCTTCATCAGCTTAGTGTTAAATACTTGAGTTGTCAGTTGTTGAGTTATGAACCTCACTTGGATGACAACATGATAAAGTCCAATTATTTCCTGAGATATTCAAGCTTTGAGGACTTCTAGTAGTGGGACCTTGATCTTCATGACTTCTTGGAGAAATTGGAATAGGTATTAGTAACTCAAACATTTGATCTTCATAAGGGTCACTTTGAGTTCCTGTTCTAGCTGAAACATTCTCACAAGATTGTTTAGAATAGTGTGAAAACAATTCTAAATTGAAGATATATTTAGGACCATTTCCCTTAACACAAGGAGTGTGCTCATTGTCAATAATGTTGAATGATTCCTCAAATTGTTGATTTTTGATATTATACACTCTATATGCAATAGAGGTTAAGGAATAGCCAACAAAGATAGCATCATCAAACTTTTTAGCAAATTTTGCTAAATTATCTTTTTTGTTAAGTATGGTACAACTACTGCCAAAGGAGCTAAGAAAGAAAATGAACGGTGACCTCTTATTCCATAGCTCATAAGGGATCTTTCCATGGGGCTTAATAATGAGAACCCTGTTCTGCATATAACATGTAGTGTTGACTGCCTCTGCCCAGAAAGTTACAGGTTGTTTTGAATCAACTAACATAGTTCTTGCAGCCTTAATAAGTGACATATTCCTCCTCTCAACAACACCATTCTGTTGAGGAGTTCTAGGAGCACTTTATTGTCTGGCAATTCCTATTGAGTTAGAGAATGAGTCAAGAACTTGATTCTTAAACTCAATCCATTGATCACTTCTAATGATTTTTACCATATGATCTATTTGATTTTCAATTTTAAGATTAAAAGATTTTAAAGTTTCAGCAGTTTCATCTTTAGTTCTTAGAAAGAAAACCCAAGTAAATCTTATGAAATCATCAATAATCATAAAGGCAGTATGAAATCATCAACAATCATAAAGGCAGTATGGTTTCCTTCCAATGCTTATTATACTTATGGGACCAAGTAAATCCATGTGTAATAATTGTAATAGGGTGGTGATAGAGTAACTTCTTTGGATTTGTGAGAAACCTTATGTTGCTTTCCTTTTAGGCAAGCAAGACAGTTGTCTTTACAAAAAAATTCCTTTTTAGGCACACCATGTACCAAATTATTTTTAACCAATTTATTTAGGGTTTTAAAATTAACATGGCACATTCTTTTATGCCAAAGAGTTGACTCATCGCCATTTTCTTTGGAAACAAAACATGATACTTCACCTATTGGGGAAGCATTGTTCATATCTAGCTTATACATATCCCCTCTCCTAGGAGATCTAAGAAGCACTAATTCCTGAGGAATTGTCATCTCGATTTGAGGATAATGCACTCATGTTCAGTGAAAAGCATTTGGTGCTTTTGATCATAGAATTAAGAAACACTTAAGAGATTGTGCTCAAGTTGTTTGACAAAGTTTAGTTTATTAAATTTTAACATGCCATTAGATACACTACCTCAACCAGAAATGTATCCTCTGGCTTCACCTCCAAACTAAACAAGACCTCCATCAAAGTGTTCAAATTTTTGTAGGAGAGATCTGTTCCCTGTCTTGTGCCTGGAGCATCCACTGTCCACAATCCAAACATTTCTATTCTTGTCATGTGGATGTCCCTACACCTAAGGTGAAATGATTAGTTACTATTAGGAACCCAAGCCTTGTTGGTGTTGGGTTCTTCCAATGTAGTTGATATAATTGAACCAAAATGTATGCATGGGGGTTTCACTTGTGGTTGTGAAGAAGAGGATTGGGCTGCAAGATCTATCTAATCTTTCATTCCATCCTATGGTTGATCAGTGTTAATGTGCCTGAAAAGGGTTGCGTAGCATAACTTGCTTCTGAGGCTTCTTTCTTCTTGAAAGAAGTTGTCACCACCTTTTCTTCCGAAGCAGTCTCTCGGAAGGTTTCAAAGGATTCTTTTTGTTCCTTTGTTTGTTCTTTGGCTTGTCTTCTGAAGCTATTTTCCTTTCGGAAGAATGAGTTTCTACCGAATGCAACATGGCTTTGGAAACAAGCTTTCCTTTCCTTAACCCTTGGACCGTATGGTAATGTCCAAATGTGAAACTATCCTTCAGTCCTCCTTTCTTAACATTAGATTCATCATGTGTGCTTGCTAGATTGTAGTAACAATCTTTAGCCATATGGTTATGCATACCACATATTATGCATTCAATGTCAATTTTGATTGGGCATGTTGACTGTTGTTTCTTGCACTTCTTTCCTTCTTCAACAGCCTTCACCTTCAATTTTTGATCCTTCATCTGGATAGGAGTGCTGGTACTACACTCTTTTCCTAAATTAGAATTTCCAACCACTTGAAATCTAGCTGATATGAATACACCTTTTTGCCTTGGGTCTATCTTCAATTTAGTCTTAGCCACCTTCTTTGTAGTTTTTCTTGCTGCCCTGATTTTGTTCTTTCTGGCTTTGGTGGTTAAGGGTTGATCACCAGCTGTGGGGATGGGGTTTACTACCTTATCCTTCCCTGTGGTGGTTTCATTATTGAATCATTCTTCTACTCCTTGCGTAATGGGTCAGCAGTTGGAACCTCTTGCTAATCAGTACCACATCATGGCTGTCTAACAGACATAAAGGAGTGTGGTGGAACGATTTTATTGATTCCCAACCCATATTAGTTTTGATAAAACACCTTTGAGTGGGAGGATGATGCAATGATGGTGTTGCAGTTATGCTCTTCAATGGCATACTTCTTGGCTTTAGCCTCAGCTATCACTAGCTGGGCTTGAGCCTCAGTCAACTTAGAGATTAAATCTTTTATTTAAGCCCTGTAGTTTGAATGTTCATGTTTTAAAGTGGACATAGTTTTCTCTAACTCTTCTATTTTGAGTTTGTAGTCAGATTCTGCTCACTTAAAATCTGATTTTAGTATATTTAAAGACTTAATATCAGATTTAATTTCCATGTTGTAGTCCTGATACAATTTGACCTTAGCAATACAGGCTGGAGTACAGAGATGCTCATATACCTTAGTGTTTTTAGTTCCAGCCATGAGAGCTTGAGCAAGAGTGACATCTCGCACCATGAAGCTCCAATCAACTTCTTGAGCAATAGTTGTAGTTTGTTGCTCAGTGGGTTTGGTTGCAGCTTTAGGGGTAGCAGGATGTTGAGAGGATTGAGTTGCTCCAGGATTAGATCTAGGAGCTTTGCATTCCCTTGCAAAGTGACCAAGCTGGTTGCAGGTCTAGCATTTGGCCTTTGTCTTGTCAAACCTAAATTTGTTGTAGATTGGGTTCTAAGGGAACTGCCTCCCAGTTCTTTTGAAGAACTTCTTTGCTCTGTAGGTCAGGAGAGCTATTTGTTGAACAATGTCCATCTATTTAACATTATCTGGGCTGAAACACTCTAGATCATCAAACAAAATTGAAAATATCCAGAGTGCTCACTCCTTGAAACAAAAGATCAACTATCCTGGAAAGGATTTTGTTGAGCCTGTTGAGACCTGGGTGTCTTAGGAAATGTGAGGTATGGCCCAGAGGAAGATGATGGCCTTTGGGGGTAGTTCAGGTACAACTGGGTCTGGGCAGTTCAGGAACCTTTAGCAACATGTAAAGCATTACTGGCCGGAAGGTTTAAGGGTCTGTTCATATAATGGCTTTTCTAAGATTTCATCTCCATACGGTATCCATCAAGGATTCCATATAGTCCAGTCATGGTGAGAGTGTTGAGATTCTCAGTTCTCTTGATTGAGACATAGTAGAAAGTCCATTCATGAGGAAGTGCACTCATCAATTTTCTTACTATGTCTCTCTTCTCAAGAACCACTCCCATAGACTGAAGAGAGGCGATCAAGTCCATGTACCTAAAGTATTTTTGGCTCAAGCTCTCACCAAAAATATATTTGAAGTTTTCAAACTTCTACTTCAGCAGATCTTTCTTTGACTCCTTGGATTTAGCAGAATCAGAGTACATCAGCTTCAAAGCATCAAAGAGTTCTTTGGCAGACTCACATTGCTTAAAGTCTACCATTATGGAGTTTGGTATAGCAGTAAGCAACACAGTTATAGCTTTGCAGTCAATGTCCATTTTCTTGAAGTCTTTATCTGAGTAGTCTTCAACGGCCTTCTCGATCATGGCACCATTAGCTGCTGGGGTTTGGTTAGTATGGACCATGAGTAACTGATCTCCATATGCGGCTGTCTTGACACTTGATGAAGCCTTCAATATGTTTGTACCAAGTCCCAAAATCACCAGGAGTGATGATGGGAACCTTGGTCATAGTTCCCATCTAAGATTTAGAGAACTTCTTGTTTAGAGCCATTCGAGTGAAGTGAGTGAGTATGAAGAAACAATTGTTATTTGGGATGGTAAGATCTCACAATCAAGAGCCTAAAAAGCTCCGATACCAATTGAAGGATCAGTGTTTGTCTCACAACACAAGATTATCACACAAACTCACTTAGAATCACTCTGGTTGATGAAGCAGAATCTCTACTAAGTTCATAAGTAATATAATAAGTTAATGAAAACACAAGAACACGAGAATGGTTTTTCAAGATACTTGTATATATTACTTCTCAACTCAGTATTACAAGACTCTTACAAGCATGGTTACTAAGTTACATTGAAAACTATATATACTACTATCTACAGCCGGTTATACTTGGAAAACCAGTTGGAATTTACAACTAGATAAATACTACATTGCTAGAAGTAAAGTATCTAAGATAAAATAATAATATCCTAGATTAGGTAGTCATGACAGGTCCATGACTTACCTATTGTTACCAACTAAACGTGGCAACTGTACTAATCTGAAAATGGGTGAACAGTGGATTAAAGTATGGCCAACTACATGCGCGTGGGAAAGCACCATGCAGTATATCAGAGTTGCAGCGGGCTGTCTGACAGACCATACTTATATCCATCGGTTCATAGTTGATTCTTCAGAAGCCTAGTGACTTTGGAAGAATAAATTCTTCCGATGCCTAATGACTTCGGAAGAATAAATTCTTCCGATGTCATTTTGGCTTCGGAAAAAACAACTTCTTCCGAACATCTGCAAGTCTTCAGGACTATATTCTTCGGAAGACTTTGTCTTTATATATATATATATATATATATATATATATATATATATATATATATATATATATATATATATATATATATATATATAACACACAATTACAGCACTCACAAGTGCATATAACTTATTATTATTATTATTATATCTAAAAGTGTAGTTTTATTACTAATCGTTTTTTTAAAACTTCATACAACTCAATAATAATTTGACCCAAAACTTACTCATTATATAATATTTAAAATATATGTTGCAAATATTTTATTTCCATTCACAAAACGGTATGTTACAACTCTTCCCCTCTTATTTAGGTTTCGTCCTCAAAAAATATTCATAACTCAAATAATTTAGGATAATACTTTCTCATTTAATATTTAGCTTTCCATGTGGCTTCAGAAGTAGGCCGATGTTTCCATTGTACATCACTTGTTTTATTTATTTATTTTGTAGTTGAATTGCCACTGGCTTTTCTATGTAGTTAAGATTTTCATCCACTTATTTTTCATTCAACGACACATATGTCGTTTCATTAGTCAAACATTTTCGTAAATGTGACACATGAAATGTGTTATGAATTTCGTTTAATTTGTTAGGTAATTCTAAACAATACGCCACTTGCCCCACACGAGCAATAATTTTAAATGGACTGTAAGGTTTATACTTAAAGGCTAATGCAACCAAAGCATCCAAAGAGCTCTCAGCATGCATGCATGAAGTATACAGTAAAGTTACTTCGGAAGTTTTACACCACTCAAAGAAAAAAAGCTAAGTGTAAAATCTTCCGAAACCAAATGACAAAATCTTCTAAAACCACATATGAAGTCTTCCGAAGCTTCAGAGACAAAGTCTTCTGAAGCCAAAGATTGATATCTTCTGAAGACAGAGAGGACATGCTTTTTCTGATCATCTTTTGATAAAAGCTTAACAACTTTCCGCTGCCACTCTGAAGACTCACCAACTTATATGAGTTGGTGATATCTTGTTGTCTCGATTAGTGTTTCCAGCTGGCTTTCAAAGTATAGTCGACTGTAGGATGTAGTATAAAGTGACTCAAGTACATATATCTTTATGTATACTTTGAGACACTTTTATGAACTTGAGAGCAATATACATCATTCTTGAAAATAATACTTGAGTGTTCTTTGTTTTTGTTCTTTTACTTGTGTTCTTTGTATCATCTAACCGTTCCCTGTTTGATCTTTTAAGTGTTGCATATCTCTCCATCCTTGTGAAACTGTTGCATTGAACAGCCTTCACCGGTCCTGCAATTTGTATCAGTGCATTTCAGGCACTTGATTGTAAGATCTCACCATCTTTGATCACTTTAGTTTCACATAACACTTAACAACTCAAATGGAAGCTCTTGCTAAAGCTAATATGGAAACCAGTACTATGACAAAGTCTCCACTGATCACACCTGATGACTTTGATACTTGGTGCCAACGTATGGAATGGTTCATCAAGTCTCAAGACAGTAGGATGTGGAGATATATTATGGAAGGACCATACATTCCACGCACCTCTTCAGCCACTGCTGAGGTGGCATGATACCAAAGGAAATGGCCGACTATTCTGATAAAGACTGGAAAACAATAGACATATATCAAAAGGCCATGACCACTCTTATAACTGTTCTTCCCAACTCAATATACAGAGGCTTTACGAAGTGCAAAACTGCTAAGCAGCTCTGGGCTGCACTGAGGCTGATGTATGATGGGTCTGAAGAAGCCAAATAGAATAAGAAGGATATCTTAAAGTAGCAGTTTGAAAATTTCACTTACAAGACTGGTGAGACCATGACTCAACAATACTTCAGGTATGTTGAGATTGTAGATACTCTGACTGATGTTGGTGAAAAGCTTTGATGTTGGTGTAAAGCTTGAGAACTGGGATATAGTGAAGAAGTTCATGTTCAATCTTCCCAGACAATGTACTCGCTACTATATGGCCATTAAGAGAACTAAAAACCTCTCTACTCTTACTCTCACAGAACTGTGTGGTATCCTTAGTGGGTACCAGATGGTGATGAACTTTCAAAATCCATCCAGCAGCTCTTTCAACAAGTAACAAAGTTTAGCCCTTAATTTGGTTGAAAGAGAAAGCATATAACCATAACATCATCTTATATGCTTCCCTGAAAACTCACAAAGGATTCTTTCATCACCTTCCTAGAGACACCAAGGGAGAGCTACATCCAAGGAAGCCCATTCCAAGAGATAAGCTTTTGCACAAGCCTTTGTGTCTATTGATGAAAGTTATGGCAACTTTCTTTTTACTCTTGAAGACATGGACTGTATCCATCCAGATGATCTAGAGTATGTGGAGATAGTCTAGCAGATGGCTCTTCTCATTCATAAGAGGACATGGAGAAAGTTTCCCAGCAATGTGGCCAGTGGAAAGTTTAGACTAAACAAAAACAAAATAAAGTGTTACCACTGTAACCAGATGGGCCACTTTTCTAGAGAGTGCAAGGCACCAAGAACAAATGGTGGCCAAGCACAGCCCAGGCCAAACTACACTGATGCAACTCCAAGAACTGAGAAGCCATGTCACCCAAACAACATGCTGTTGTTGCTGTTAAAGAAGGAGGCTTTGATTGGAGCTTTCAAGTGGAAGATGCTTCGCCAAACCAAGCACTGATGGTTGATCATGAAGAAGCTATGATATTGGAATATCTTTGTACCCCTGAATGCATTGCAAAAGTTAACATGTATAGGTCCTAAAATGTGGAAGTGAGATCTGATATTAAGTCCTTGAACATCTTAAAAGCTGACTTTAAAAGAGCTAAAAATGACTATAAAGTTAAAATAGAAGTTCTAGAGAAAACCATTTCAACTCTTAAGCATGAACACATAAATTACAGGACTCAGATCAAGGATCTCATTACTAAATTAACTGAATGCCAAGCTGAGCTTCTGATCAGCAAATGTAAGGCAGAAAAATTTGTTCTTGAAGAGGAAATCTTCAAGAACACAATATCTTCATCCCTGCATGCAAAGATTTTTTATCAGAACAGGCAAGGATTGGGTTCAAGTGAGATAGCTCCTCCACACACATTGTTATCTAAAAGATCTCCAAGGTGTGGAACTTGTCAAGATGAGTTGCCCTCTATAGATCCCAATCAAAAAGAGGATGAGTTGCCTTGAGAAGGGACACTATATTTATGGAGAGAAGAAAGAATCCAAGATGACAAAATCTTCAAGGAAGTACTTGATCAGGCCAGCCAAGAGAAATTCCAAGAAAGCCCAAGACCAATGAGACAATGCCTCATAACACAGCCTAGGTGCCTGATACAACCTAAAAAGAGATTTATCAAGTTTGCACACATAGTTAGGGTGTTATGGATCTTCAAATCCAGGTGGCTGGCATATATAGACTTCTCTGTTGATATTCCCATACATAAATGCACATTTCACATCAAGTTGATAAACTATAAAGTTCTTGGATGCAGCGAAAGCAAGAAAGATCCACACAACCTCATGTCTTGCAACAGGTGCAAAGACATCTGTGTAATCTATGCCTTCCTCCTATGTGTATCCTTGAACAACAAGTCTAGCTTTATTCTTGATGATCAAACCTCTATTATCTCATTTGTTTCCAAACACCCACTTAGTGGTAATAGGAACCTGACTAGGTGGCAATGGACATAAGTTCCATAGCTTTTGCCTCTTTAATTGAAGCAACTCCTCTTGCATTGATTCTATCCAACTGTTGTTCTTGAGGGCTTCTTCCACCTTCTTTGGTTCCATTTGAGAGAGAAAGCATGAGTACAAACAGATATTCCCATTATGGGTCTGGCTTCTTGTTTTCACACCTTCTAAGACATCCCTAATGATGTTCTTAGCTGGATGAGTGTTGTGTATCTTGAGCCTAGGAATCACATCTAATTGCTTAGACAGATCCAAGTTTGAAAAGTTTTGCTTAGGATTTTGAACACCATGACTAGTTGATATCCGACACTTATTCAATAAGGACTAATTCAATGAATATGTGATAGCATCAATGGTATTTTGTTAAGAAGTAGCATCAATAGTTGCCAGTTCCTCTAGATCACTATCTTCATCAGCTTAGTGTTAAATACTTGAGTTGTCAGCTGTTGAGTTATGAGTCTCAGCTCGCTGACAACTTGATAAAGCTCCATTGTTTCCTGAGATATTCAAGCTTTCAGGACTTCCAGTAGTGGGAGCTTGATCTTCATGATTTCTTGGAGATATTGGAATAGGTATTGATAACTCAAACATTTGATCTTCATAATGGTCACTTTGAGTTCTTGTTCAAGCTGAAACATTCTCACAAGATGGTTTAGAATATTTTGGAAACAATTCTAAATTGAAGATATATTTAGGACCATTTCCCTTAACACAAGGAATGTGCTCATTGACAACAATGTTGGATGATTCCTCAAATTGTTGATTTTTGATATTATACACTCTATATGCAATAGAGGTTGAGGAATAGCCAACAAAGATAGCATCATCAAACTTTTCAGCAAATTTTGCTAAATTATCTTTTATGTTAAGTATGGTACATCTCCTGGCAAAGGACCTAAGAAAGCCAATGAATGGTGGCCTCTTGTTCTATAGCTCATAAGGGGTCTTTCTATGGGGCTTAATAATGAGAATCATGTTCTGCATATAACATGCAGTGCTGACTGCCTCTGCCTAGAAAGTTAGAGGCAGTTTTGAATCAACTAACATAGTTCTTGCAGCCTTAATAAGTGTCATGTTCCTGCTCTCAGCAACACCATTCAGTTGAGGAGTTCTAGGAGCACTATATTGTCTGGCAATTCCTTTTGAGTTACAGAATGAGTCAAGAACTTGATTCTTAAACTCAGTCCCTTGATCACGTCTAATGATTTTTACCTTGTGATCTATTTGATTTTCAATTTTAAGAATAAAAGATTTTAAAGTTTTAGCAGTTTCATCTTTAGTTCTTAGAAAGAAAACCAAAGTAAATCTTGTGAAATCATCAACAATCACAAGGCAGTATGATTTCCATCTAATGCTCATTATACTTGTGGGACCAAGTAAATCCATGTGCAATAAGTGTAATTGGGAGGTGATAGAGTTAACTTTTTTGGATTTGTGAGAAACCTTATGTTGCTTTCCTTTTAGCAAGCAACACAGTTGTCTTTACATAAAAATTCCTTTTTAAGCACACCATGTACCAAATTATTTTTAACCAATTTATTCAGGGTTTTAAAATTAACATGGCACATTCTTTTATGCCAAAGAGTTGACTCATCACCATTTTCTTTGGAAAGAAAGCATGATACTTCACCTAGTGAGGAAGCAGTGTTCATATCAAGCTTGTACATATCCCCTCTCCTGGTAGATCTAAGAAGCACCAATTCCTGAGGAATTGTCATCCCGGGTTTGAGGATAATGCACTCATGTTCTGTGAAAAGCATTTGGTTCTTTTGATCATAGAATTACGAAACGCTTAAGAGATTGTGTTTAAGTTGTTTGACAAAGTTTACGTTGTCAAATTTCAACTTAACATTGGATACACTACCTCAACCAGAAATGTATCCTCTGGCTTCACCTCCAAACTAAACAGGACCTCCATCAAAGTGTTCAAATTTTTGTAGGAGAAATCTGTTCCCTGTCATGTGCCTGGAGCATCCACTGTCCACAATTTAAACATTTCCATTCTTGTCATGTGGATGTCCCTACACATAAGGTGAAATGATTAGTTACTATTAGGAACCCAAGCCTTGTTGGTCTTGGGTTCTTCCAAAGTAGATGATACAATTGAACGAAAATGTATGCATGGGGGTTCTATTATGGTTTGCGAAGAAGAGGATTGGGCTGCAACATCTTTTCTAATCTTCCATTCCATCTTATGGTTGATTAGTGTTAATGAGCCTGAAGAGGGATGTGCAGCATAACTTGCTTCTAAAGCTTCTTTCTTCTCGGAAGAAGTTGTCACCACCTTTTCTTCCGAAGCAGTCTTCTAGATTAGGTAGTCATGACAGGTCCATGACTTACCTATTGTTACCAACTAAACATGGCAACTGTACTAATCTGATAATAGGTGAACAATGGATTAAAGTATGGTAAACTACATGCGCATGGGAAAGCACCATGCAGTATATCAGAGTTGCAGCGGGCTGTCTGACAGACCATACTTATGTCCACCGGTTCATAGTTGATTCTTCCGAAGCCTAATGACTTCGGATGAATAAATGCTATCGATGTCATTTTGGCTTCGGAAGAAACAACTTCTTCCAAACATCTGCAAGTCTTCAGGACTTTATTCTTTGGAAGACTTTGTCTTGGGATCTTCTAAGTTGTATACTTTGTAAGGAGAACAACTTGGTCTCGGAAGATTGAGTTCTTCCTTCGGAAGTTCTTCATACTTTGAGCTTTGGAAGATATTTAATTTAGCTTCGGAAGAGCAGTGTTGTCTTCGGAAGACCACTTCATTTAGCACTTCAAAATTCTTCTAAGTGTTGTTTTGGTTGCATCAGCCTCAAATGATCCAATAGTTAGTTACAATATTATAGGCTAGCCGAGCTCGTTAATCATTGATCGTTAACAATTCTTAGCTAAATATTTGACTCATTTCTTTTCTTGATGTCTGTCTCATCTCCCTTCCTTTTTCTTTACTTTTTTTTTTAATATAAACCATAGTCTTATATAAAAGAAAAAAATATGATGATTTTTTAATTCGTATAACTCAAATGAAGAATTCGTGGCATATAATGTGATCTTGGATAAGATTAATTACTTTATATTATTATATTATTTGATCTAACCGCCTCCTACAAGATTATATATATATATATATATATATAAAACACAATTACAGCACTCACAAGTGCATATAACTTATTATTATTATTATTATTATTATTATTATTATTATTATTATTATTATTATATCTAAAAGTGTAGTTTTATCACTAATCGTTTTTTTAAAACGTCATACAACTCAATAATAATTTGACCCAAAACTTACTCATTATATAATATTTAAAATATATGTTGCAAATATTTTATTTCCATTCACAAAACGGGATGTTACAACTTTTTCCCTCTTATTTAGGTTTCGTCCTTGAAACTTATTCATAACTTGAATAATTTAGGATAATACTTTCTCATTTAATATTTAGCTTCCCACGAGGCGTCAGAACCACGTCGATGTTTCCATTATACATCACTTGTTTTATTTATTTATTTTGTAGTTGCTTAACCTTTTGATCAAGAATTACCACTGGCTTTTCTATGTAGTTAAGATTTTCACCCACTTTTTTTTCATTCAACGACACATATGTCGTTTCATTAGTCAAACATTTTCATAAATATGACACATGAAATGTGTTATAAATTTCGTTTAATTTGTTAAGTAATTCTAAATGATACGCCACTTCCCCCACACGAGCAATAATTTTAAATGGATTGTAAGGTTTATACTTAAAGGCTGATACAACCAAAGCATCCAAAGAGCTCTCAGCATGCATGCATGAAGTATACAGTAAAGTTACTTCGGAAGTTTTACACCACTCAAAGAAAAAAAGCTAAGTGTAAAATCTTCCGAAACCAAATGACAAAATCTTCTGAAACCACAAATGAAGTCTTTCGAAGCTTTAGAGATAAAGTCTTTCGAAGCCAAAGATTGATATCTTCCAAAGACAGAGAGGACATGCTTATTCTGATCACCTTTTGATAAAAGATAAACAACTTTCCGCTGCCACTCTGCAGACTCACCAACTTATATGAGTTGGTGAAAACGTCCATACTTTTGTCAACTATAGATTATGGTCAGTAACTTTCTACTTCTATACCTTTAATCCTTTTTTAATACATTAGGATGTGAGCTATGACATGTCATAGTCACTAGTCAAAAGGCAATTTGCCTTTTGACTTTACATTGATCTTGTTGTCTAGATTAGTGTTTCTAGCTGGCTTTCAAAGTGTAACCGGCTGTAGGATGTAGTATAAAGTGTCTCAAGTACTTGTATCTTTATGTATGCTTTGTGACACTTGTATGAACATGTGAGCAATATACATCATTCTTGAAAATAATACTTGAGTGTTATTTGTTCTTGTTCTTTCACTTGTGTTCTTTGTATCATCAAACCAGTTCCCTATTTGATGTTTTAAGTGTTGCATATCTCTCAATCCTTGTGAAACTGTTGCATTAAACAGCCTTCACTGGTCCTGCAATTGGTATCAGAGCATTTATGGCTCTTGATTGTAAGATCTCACCATCTTTGATCACTTTACTTTCACATAACACTTAACAACTCAAATGGAAGCTCTTGCTAAAGCTAATATGGAAACCGATATTATTTCAAAGTCTCCACTGATCACACCTGATGACTTTGATACTTGGTGCTAACATATGGAAGGGATCATCAAGTCTCAAGACAGCAGGATATGGAGATCTATTATCGAAGGACCATACATTCCATGCACCTCTTCAGCCACTGCTGGAGGTGGCATGATACCAAAGGAAATGGCCGACTATTTTGATGAAGACTGGAAAAGAATAGACATAGATCAGAAGGCCATGACCACTCTTCAAATTGCTCTTCCCAACTCAATATACAGAGGCTTTAAGAAGTGCAAAACAGCTAAGCAGCTCTGGGATGCACTGAGGCTGATGTATGATGGGTCTGAAGAAGCCAAATAGAATAAAAAGGATATCTTAAAGCAACAGTTTGAAAATTTCACCTACAAGACAGGTGAGACCATGACTCAACAATACTTCAGGTATATTGATGTTGTAGATACACTGACTAATGTTGGTGTAAAGCATAAGAACTGGGATATAGTGAGGAAGTTCATGTTCTATCTTCCCAGACAATGTACTAACTACTGTGTGGCTATTAAAAGAACTATAAACCTCTCTACTCTTATTCTCACAGAGCTGTATGGTATCCTTAGTGGGTACTAGATGGAGATGAACTTGCAAAATCCATCCAGCAGCTCTTCTAACAACGAGCAAAGTTCAACCCTTCATGTGATTGAAAGAGAAAGCATAGAACCACAACATCATCTCATATGCTTCCCTAAAAACTCATAAAAGGATCCTTTCATCACCTTCCCCGAGACACCAAGGGAGAGCTACATCCAAGGAAGCCCATTCCAAGAGACAGGCTCTGCACAAGCCTTTGTGTCTATTAATGAAAGTTGTGTAAACTTTCTTTTTACTCTTGAAGACTTGGACTGTATCCATCCAGATGATCCGGAGTACATGGAGATAGTCCAGTAGATGGCTCTTCTCACTTACAGGGCCAAGAAGTTCTACAAGAGGATAGGGAGTAAGTTTCCCAATAATGTGGCCAGTGGAAAGTTTGGACTGGACAAAAGCAAAATGAAGTGTTACAACTGTAACCAGATGGGCCACTTTACTAGAGAGTGCAAGGCACCAAGAACAAATGATGGCCAAGCACAGCCCATGCCAAACTACACTGATGCAGCTACAAGAACTAAGAAGCCAAGCCAGCCCAAATAACATGCTGTTGTTGCTGTTGAAGAAGGAGGATTTGACTAGAGCTTTCAAATGGAAGATGCTTCTTCAAACCAAGCACTGATGGCTAATCGTGAAGAAGCTATGGTATTGGAATATCTTTATACCCCTGAATGCATTGCAAAAGTTAACATGTATAGGTCCTATAATTTGGAAGTGAGATCTGATATTGAGTCCTTGAACATCTTAAAAGCTGACTTTAAAAGAGCTAAAAATAACTATAAACTTAAAATAGAAGTTCTAAAGAAAACCATTTCAACTCTTAAGCATGAACAAGCAAATTATAGGACTCGGATCAAGGATCTCATTATTTAATTAACTGAATGCCAAGCTGAGCTTGTGATCAGCAAATGTAAGGCAGAAAAATTTGTTCTTAAAGAGAAAACCTTCAAGAACATAATATCTTCATCCCTGCATGCAAAGATTTTTTATCAAAACATGCAAGGATTGGGTTTAAGTGAGATGGCTCCTCCACACACATTGTTATCTGTAAGATCTCCAAGGTATGGAACCTGTCAAGATAAGTTGCCTTCCATAGATCCCATTCAAGAAGAGTATGAAGATGAAAGGAGGCAGTAAAGGATGAACCTGAGGAGAGTGACAAGGGTTATCCTGAGAAGGGACACTATACTTCTGGAGAGAACAAAGAATCCTAGATGACAAAATCTGCAAGGAAAAAGTTGATCAGGGCAGCCAAAAGAAAATCCAAGAAAGCCCAAGAGATCAAGGCCACCTTCAACTCTAAGTAAAAGCAAGTTTTCATCTCTTCTAGATTTGAAGTGGTAAAAATGAGGACACAACCATGGACTCTAGTACCAGGAGTTCTAGTTCATGTCCAAGTCATCCTGATTTAAAGAAGAAGGCTGATAAAATATGTACCACTACTGCATAGCTTGAACCATCTACTTCCAAGAGTAGGCCTTATCCTAAGAAGCTTGCTACATAATTTGTGAAGTTGAAAAAAGAAGTGGAAAGTGATCAAGCTCTTCCTCCCTCTTAAAAGAAGACTCTCAGAAGTATGCAAACTGAATGCATCATGTGTGGTAGTACTTCTCACTTTGTCGAGAATTGCTTCTACAGTCCCAAAAGTACTATCAAGATGAACAAGAAGAAAACTTCTAAGAAGAAGAAGAGGAAAATAGCTTTGGAAGGAAAATATCTTCCTTTTGGATGCTCCAAGTGAAGAAGAAGAGATGTGAAAACTTACCTTCAGAAGAAATCTTGGTCTTGGAAGAAAGGAATGCTTCTGAAGTATTGAAGTCTACTACAGTTGATGCAAAAGCTTTCGAAAGTCCAGTCTCCAAAACTTCCAAAGTTATTAAAACTTCCAAAGTATTGAAGGACAAGTCTAATCTTCCAAAGATGGTGTGGAAGATGAAGAAAGGCCATGTCACTGAAATTTCTTCATTAAGAATAGGAAATGATCCTCAGAACTTGCATATAGGATCAATCACTACTGCATTATCTTTTATTCACTTTGATAAGCCCAAGACCAATGAGGCTTGGGTTTCCAAATGTAACTAACCATATCTTTTTGTGCATGAATAGCTAAAGACCAAAGGAAATATGTGGATCATTGATAGTGGTTGTTCCAGGCACATAACAGGCAATGGCTCTTTGCTTTAAAACATTGAAAGAATTGATGGTAGGCCAGTGCTTTTAGAGGAGGTTCTGATGGTTACATTACTGGAAGGGGTATAATCACAAATGGTAAGCTCAACATTGAAAAGGTAAACTTTGTGAGTGAGCTTGGGTACAATCTTCTGAGTGTATCCCAATTTTGTAATCAGAGACACAACATGCTCTTTATTGAGCATGAGTGTATTGTTCTAATGCCCAGGGTGGTCATTCCTCAAGAGCATATCCTCCTCAGATCCCCCAGGATTAGGAACATGTACAAGATGGACTTGCAGGAAACATCCCCTTTAGGAGAAGTTTCTTGCTTTCTATCTAAGGCCAATAGTGATAAGTCTTCCTTTGCATAAAAGAATATGCCATGTAAACTTTAAAAATATGAATAAACTAACTAAGAATGATTTGGTAATCGGAATGCCAAATAAAGAATTTACAAGTGATGCTCGTTGTGTTGCATGCCTGAAAGGGAAGCAACACAAGGTATCTCACAAGCCAAAGGAAATGAACTCCATCACTACATTCCTAGACTTATTACATATGGATATCTTTGGCTCCACCAGTGTAATGAGTTTAGAAAGGACCTCTTATTGCTTGGTGATCATAGATGATTTCACAAGCAACACTTGGGTCTTCTTCATTAGAACTAAGGATGAGACCCCTAAGATCTTGAAAAGTTTCTTTCTTAAAATTGAGAATCAAAGTGATCACAGGGTCAAGATCATAAGATGTGATCAAGGAATCGAATTTAAAAACCAAATTCTTAATACATTTTGTGATGAAAAGTGCATTACAAGACAATATAGTGCTCCCAGGACTACTCAGCAAAATGGTGTTGTTAAGAGGAGAAACATGACACTTATTGAAGGTGCAAGAACCATGTTGTCTGACTCTAAACTGCCCATCACCTTTTGCGTAGAGGCAGACAAGACTTCCTGCTATGTTTAGAACAGATTTTTAGTGGTTAAGACTCATGGTAAGACTCCTTATGAACTATGGCACAAACAAAGACCTTTCATGGGTTTCCCCAGATCATTTGGATGTCCTTGCACCATCGTGAATACCAGGGATCAAATAGCCAAGTTTGATGAGAAATCAAATGATGGACAGCTTATTGGATAGTCCTCCTAAGCCAAGGCTTATAGAGTATACAATCTCAGAACCAGAGTAGTTGAGGGGTCAGCTAATATGACCTTCAATGAGCACACACCCAATGTGAAGGGTTCTGGTCCTGATTGGCTGTTTGATCTTGATTTATTTACCAACTGTTTTAACAAATATTTTAAGATTGTTTCATGATCTACAGATATTGTATCATTAAGAGATTCTGATCTAAGATTTGAGCTGAGAAGACCAAGTGTACAAACTACTTCAGCTCCAGTGGTAACTAGCCTTGCAGTTGGAAATCCTATCAGCACAACTATGACAAATTCTTCAGCTGATACATCTGAGGTGCCTATAAATTCTAGCACAGAGGCATAGAACTTTGATGAAGGAGTTTGAAATGTCTGAGGAGATGGAGGTGGTAATAGTGATCAGGAGTTTCTTGATGTTGATAACCATTCCATTAAAGACAACATCAATGATGTAACACACTCATTGGATCAGGTGTCACTTGATAAGTATGTTGATGTGGTGGATGATTCTTAAGCACCAGATCTAAATTTCACAAATATAGATCCGTCCAAACAACGTGCTATGATTCCTCAACTAAGAATCCACAAGTCCCATCCCATCATAAATATCATTGGAGATGTTGAAACTGGGGTGAGAACAAGAGGACTAACCCATGATAAAAATGTTTGTCTTCACTCTTGTTTCATGTCCCAGATAGAGCCTAAGAAGATTTAAGAAGCATTGAAAGATGGATGTTGGGTTAAAGCAATGCAAGAGGAGCTGCTTAAATTCAAAAGATAGAAGGTTTGGAATCTATGTCCTTCTTCAAGGGAAGACTACCATAGGTACCAAGTGGGTATTTAAAAACAAGAAGGATGATAGAGGACTTGTCATCAAGAACAAGGCAGGACTAGTTGTTCAAGGATACACACAAGAAGAAGGGATTGACTACGGATGTTTTTGCTCATGTAGCAAGACTTGAAGCTGTTAGGATATTCTTGGCTTTTGCAACATCCAATGATTTCAAGGTCTACCAATTTGATGTCAAGTGTGCCTTTTTATATGGGGTGATTGATGAGGAGGTGTATGTCAAACAATCACCTGGCTTTGCAGACCCAGATCATCCTAATTATGTCTAGAAGCTTGACAAAGCTCTCTATGGGCTGCATCAGGCTCTAAGGAAGTGGTATGAGACACTATCACAGTATCTTTGTAAGCACAGATACAGGAGAGGTATTGTTGATGGAACACTCTTCATCAAAGGAACAAGAAATGACTTGATGCTGGCTCAAGTTTATGTAGATGACATTATCTTTGGGTTAACTAATCTGAAGCTCTGTAAAGACTTTGAGAGGCTGATGAAGATTAGAGTTGAAATGAGTGCCATGGGGGAACTCAATTTCTTTCTAGGAATTCAAGTGAAGCAAGTTGATTATGGCATCTTCATAAATCAGTCAAAGTATGTACAACACATACTTACAATCTTTCACATGACTGACTGCAAGGTTGCTAAGACACCCATAGCCAGAAACCACACTCTAGGACCAAATCTTGAGGGGGACTGTGTTGATGAACATCTATACAGGGCTATAATTGGGTTTCTTATGTACCTCACAGCCAGCAGGCCTAATATCATGTTTTCTACATGTATTTATACAAGATATCATACAAATCCTAGGATGTCACACCTGGTTGCTGTCAAGAGAATTCTCAGATATCTCAAGGGTGCTCCCAAATTAGGCCTTTGGTATCCAAAGAATATTGACTTTAATCTGTATGCTTATACAGATAGTGACTATGGTGGCTGCAATATGACTGCAACGTCAACATCTGGGGGATGACAATTTCTTGGTGGAAGGATAGTCTTATGGCAATCTAAGAAACAATCCTGTGTATTTGCATCAACTGCTAAAGCTGAATACATTGCTGCTACAAGCTGCTGTGCTCAAGTGCTTTAGATTCAGAATCAGATGCTAGGCTATGGATTCAATTTCAAGAAGACTCCTATCCTCATAGACAATAACAGTGCCATCTCTATCATAGAGAATCCAGTTCAGCACTCAAAGCAAAGCACATAAATATCAGGTATCATTTAATTAGAGATAATTTTGAAAAGGGATTGATAAAACTAGTCAAAGTTAACACAAATGAACAATATGCTGATTTGTTTAAAAAAGCCTTTGATGAGCAAAGATTTAAGTATTTTGTATCAGCTATTGGGATGATTAACTTTGAGTAGATTATTTTTCTTAAACTAAACTCATGATTATTATTAATAATATGTGCATCTTAAGTTGTCTATTTTATCACCATATAAGCCCAGTTTACTTTGGAAGACACTTTTTAGAATGATATCCCTTAGAATTTTGAGAATTTTGGATATATTCTTCTTCAGAAGACATCAAGTTTTCTTCGGAAGAAAATCATGTCTTCAAAACAAATAACTACTTCTAAAAAGTTAACTTTCCAAAGAAATTGATTACATCTCTCGAAGCTTATATTTGTCACTAAGTACTTATATGTATTGTAGAAGTCTTTTCTTCCGAAAGCAATTAAGTCTCGGAAGACCTATTCTCTTATTGAATAAGATTTGTGATATTTGATATCTTTCGAAGCAAAATCTATCTAGGAAGTAAAAATACTTTAAGTATTGTTCTTCCAAACCAAAATTCTTAGAAAACTAAGGAATATCTTCCGAAGCCAAATTGGCTTCGAAAGTTTTTCTAAAACCTTCCGAAGACAAATTACCTTCGAAAGATTTAGACTTCCAAGAAAAATAAATTTTTGGGCACTTTTTCTGAGGTGGGACTGACATCCGGATTTCAAAGTTTATCCTTTTGCATTAACTTTGTCTCAAATCCATACCATATATATTCCTACAACGGCTCCCCTTTTTTTCACTATTTACCTTCATCTGCAAGATTCAAACCCTAAATTCACCCATAAACGAACCTTGTTCTTACCTTCCTTCATCTCAAAGGTACTCAAAATAGCCAACCCTGATCCAAAATACCAGCATGATTTCACCATGCAATTACACAGATAACATAATCAGGTTACTCTGTTAGTGTCTTAGAAGGATCCTGTATTCTCACGTATTTGTCGTTTCTTAACTCTATCCAACTACTTCACCACCTTCACTATAAATCCTCCACTATATGAAGATCAACTTTTAGAGTTTTGGAGGACCTGCCAAGAGGTCATTATGGATGGGGAGAAGGCACTGTCTGCCACAGTGCAGGGCATGACAATTTTCATCACTCCAGCCACCATTCGTACTCATCTTAGGTTGGATGATGAAGAAGAGGAATTGTCCTTCCTAAAATCTGTTGTGAACCAGTCTTTTAGGTAGATGAGCTGTGAGGGTAATTAGACTATAAGAACCTTCAAGAAAGGGAAGGTCTCCTCCCAATAGAAGTACCTCCTCTATGTTGTCATTCACTATCTATCAAAAAAACATGGAGGTTGGGATCAAATTCCTAAAGACCTATCCCATATAGTCTGTGGATTGGTACAAGGGGTCAAGTTCAGGTACTCATAATTTGTTTATACTAATTTACTTGCAAACTTGGACGCCTTAGAATATTATATGTTCCTTAGATAAGTCTAGTAAATTCTTAATTGTGAACTGGGCATACGGTTAAAGGGAACGAGTAATGTTCTTAAATTGGAACAGATGAAGCCCGACATCTTTGAAACAATGAGAAAGACAACTATTGGCTTCTTAGGGGTAGAAACAGCCCAGGTCCCAAAAATGTTAGAGCTCATTACTCAAGGTGATACTTTAGCAGCACAACCTAATGTTGAACCCATATCTGCACCACCCATAAAGCTACAAATCATCACCAAAGAAAATCCAAAATGAATCCCTGCATAAGTTGCTCAGGTTGTGGAGTCCCTCATATTATCACCCATGCAGGAGGAAGTGGACACTAGAGCTCCTACTTCCCCGAGAAGCAAACCACTCCCATCACTTCAACGATCAGTGCTGAGGTTCCTCATCCTCAACCTGATGAGCTCACTACACCAACACCAGCTTTAAGCCTTCACCTAGAGTCTTAAAACTATAGTGAACAACCTTTAGAGGAAAGTTACCATCCTCAGCCTATAGACCTCAATCAACCCATACCCAACCTAGAATTCTATGATAATAAAGACATGAGATTCAGTGAGTACCATGAGTCTCTCTTCTCTACCCCTGCTTAAGGAGAGATGAGTGCTCCTGACTCACCCATGTCCAGCCCACATCATCCACCCACAACCTAGGTGGATCTCGCTGAACCAGTTCAAGAGGTCCATATGGAAGAGACCCTTATTTTTGAAAATGATTACATCTTTAAGACCTCAACCATGGAAACCCAGCCAATTGACACTTGTACTAAAGCCGTCATGGTGTAGGGGAAATCCAGAAGCCAAGAACTTAGTGCTGGTGATGGGAAGAAGACTTAAGTCCTCTTCTCTCATCCCCCAGTGATTCTTCAAATGAAGATATGGGGAGTCTGAAACTAAAGGTGCAACAACGGACTAAAACCAGCACCTATTTAGTCTCAAAGGTAAGCCACCTGGAATCTTAGGTAACTACCTTACAAAAGAGGGTCAATGACTAGCAACTTGAGATCGGTACCGATCTCAAGGGAAAGTTAGCTGAGAGACCCATCCAGAGGACTCAACCAGGCCAACAAAAACCTACGAATATGATGGACCTAACTCCTAGCTCCCCTTTGCAAGAGGGTGATGCTACCAAAAAGGGGGAGAAAGTCTTAATTACAATCACAGAACCTAGGAGTTCCTCTCAAAGCATGGACATGGAGGATTCACCACCCTCACTTGCATATATCCATATATAACAACCTCCACAGGTCCACATTGATGTGGACTCTCTCATACAAAGTCTTTGAGGAGGGCACACCAAGGGCAATGCCAACTCCACTCACCCAGCTGATAATCCAATTATGGAATGGAGATATAATGATAAAGAAGAGCCCTGGTAATCTCTAGGTCTCAGGAGCAGAAAGAGATCTATAACTTCTACAACCTGAGATTCTATAAGAGCACTTATCTAGTTGACCTCCCACTTGCCAACCCAAGTCAAAGCAGGCTAGCTGCAAGATTGGCTGATAAGATTCAACAAAGGGTGATTGAAGAGTTCAAGCTAAGAAAAAGTCTAAATAGACATAGGCTAGCAGGCAAGACTGTTGGTCAACTGGATGCTATGTGGACCCTAAGATTAGCTTGGAAAGGGAAATCTTGGTTTAAGGCCCAGTAGTTGAGACTGTGAACGTTGAGATGACAGAAACTGTTTCAGCGCCTATTACCCTTCAGTAAGGCACCAACTGGTGAAGGTGTCTCATAGCCTCTCTCTGGCCGGAGCTCAAGTGAAGAACCAAGCAATGAAGGCCAAAACTCTCTCCAACCTGAGTCATAAAGGCCTGTGAGTGACAAAGGTAAAAGGAAGTTGACTCTTAAGGAGATCAAGGAAGAGGAAAGAGAGAGGAAGAGGAAGGTAAGGAGAGAGAGTTCAAGTGGGTCCCCAGGCATCATGGAAGCTGCAATCAGAGTTTCCCCCAGGCCAAGCACTCAAGATGATGAGTTAAGGGTAGCTAGATTAAACTACTTGGGGACTAGAAACTATAACATTGATGAACTCTTCTCTCTTCCCTTAGAAGATTTAAATGAACTGCCTAACACTAAGTAGTCATAGGAGAGGATGGAGATAGAGGATGCTGAACTGTTCCTCAAGATCAAGGAAGAAAAGACTCTACAAGCATGCTCCTACCCTCTCCCCAGTTCAAGAAAGCCCTATGATAGAGGCTATGGAAACTGAGTAACAACCTCAGATAGACAAAGAAGTAGACAAAAAATATAATTAACTACCTGACTGCCATAGGTCTCAATCAGGCTTCTGCACTTCTTCCCTTGTGATATGAATACATAGAGTTTGAGTACCTCAAGCAGCTTGAGCAACAAGTAATGAAAGAACAAAAAGCTACTAAGGGGAAGATAAGGGGAGAAGTTGTAAAGTCAAGAGCCATCATCCAAAAGAGTCAAAAGAAGTTTGCTGATAGGCAGAGGATGATAAGCTTCTTTAAGTTGTATGGATTCTTTGGAAGAAGGCTTGGTCCGATGTCTCTATCCACCATGGATGAGCCTATTAGGATAATCTAGCAGAAGATTAAAAAGGGTGAGATCATTGACTTGCCTTCTCCACCAAGTCAGGATGCACCTGAAGTTAAGGTCAAGGTTGAACCATAAGAGACAACACAACCTGGACCTAGTATTGGACCACAGCCAAGTTCATCTTTTGATCCACAATAGGGTCCTGATCCCTCTCCTTCTGAACCTATAGGGAAGAGTACCCAACTGAGAAAGACACATAAAAACAACCTGGTGCTGAATGCCAGTTTTCTCAGTTGAAAACTGGAAAAGAGGAAGGAAAGGATGGCCGTCAGAAGGGACAAGGGAAAGAAGAAGAAAAAGTCCAAGGCATCCACCTCTACACCTCAGAATGGGTCAAAACATCCTGAGAGTGATCAAGAAGAGGCTGGTCATCCAACTCCCATTCATGTAAAGCCTCTTGCTATTGGGAGACCCATCTTGTCCTAGAGCTTTGCTACTAATCCGGACAGATGGTATGTCATTAGAGATCAAGGAGGTCAAGATGTCTACTTCTGGCAACATACTTGATCTTCCTCTGCATGATCCCTATGATATGAGAAGATCCTATGAGAGTCTAAGGGATCCTGACCAAATGATGAAGAAAGGAATGGTCTTGATCCTGATAGCACTGTCAATAGATGAGTAATCTCTTCTGTTTTGGTAGCATCAGCCTAGGGGGAGTTTGTAAGGCTTATACTTAAAGGCTTTCGCAACCAAAGCATCCAAAGAGCTCTCACCATGCATGCATGAAGTACAAAGTAAAGTTACTTCGGAAGTTTTACACCACTCAAAGAAAAAAGCTAAGTTTAAAATCTTTTGAAGCAAAATAACAAAATCTTCCAAAGCCAAAGATGAAGTCTTCTGAAGCTTCAGAGACAAAGTCTTCCGAAGCCAAAGATTGATTTCTTCTGAAGATAGAGAGGACTTGCTTTCTCTGATTACCTTTTAATAAAAGCTGAACAACTTTCCACTACCATTCTGAAGACTCACCAATTTATACGAGTTGGTGAAAAGGTCCATGCTTTTGTCAACTATAGATTATAGTCATTGGTCTGTAACTTTCTACTTCTATACCTTTTATCCTTTTTGTAATACCTTAGGATGTAAGCTATGGCATGTCATAGTCACTAGTCAAAAGGCAATCTGCCTTTTGACTTTACATTGAACTTGTTGTCTAGATTAGTGTTTCCAGTTGGCTTTCAAAATATAGCTGGCTATAGTATGTAGAATAAAATGTCTCAAGTACTAGTATCTTTATGTGTGCTTTGTAACACTTGTATGAACTTGAGAGCAATATACATCATTCTTGAAAACCATACCTTAGTGTTCTTTGTTCTTGTTCTTTTACTTGTGTTCTTTGTATCATATAACCCATTCCCTATTTGATCTATTAAGTGTTGCTTATCTCTCCATCCTTGTAAAACTGTTGCATTGACCACCCTTCACCGGTCCTACATGGGCCAATAAACCGTGGGCTTAACTTGCCACGTTTATGGAAACGAATCACACCTTTCCATGGAGAGACTTTCAACATAACATAGTCTCCCACCTGAAATTCACTCGGGCGTCTTCATTTATCAGCATATGACTTTTGTCGATCTTGAGCCACCTTTAAATGCGCTCTAATTTGATCAATCTTTCCATTCATCGCCTCTACCACTTCTTTATTTGCAAGTTTTCTTTGACCGACCTCTCCCCAACATACAGGATTGCGGCATTTTCTACCATAAATCATTTCAAATGGGGGCATTTAAATGCTTGAATGATAACTATTATTATAAGAGAACTCTACTAAAGGTAAGTATTTGTCCCAACTGCCACCAAAATCAATTATACATACACGTAACATATCCTTGAGAGTTTGAATCCTTCTCTCGCTTTGGCCATCAGTCTGTGGGTGATATGCTGTGTTGATTAATAATTTGGTTCCCATTCCTTCTTGAAATTTCCTTCAAAATCTTTCGGTAAAGCGTGTGTCTTTATCTGATACAATAGATACATGCGCACCATGCCTTGACGCCACCTCATTAACACACACTTTCGCCATTCATTCAGACGAATAGTTTTCACGAATGGGTATAAAGTGAACAATTTTTGTCAAATGGTCAATGATTACCCATATGGCATCGTATCCTTTGGCAGTTTTAGGAAGTTTCATCTCAAGATCCATCATAATATGCGCATAATTTCATAGTGGAATTTCTAATGGTTGCATTTTCCCTTATGGCTTCTAGTGTTCAACCTTAACTTGTAAGCAAGTTAAGTACTTTTCAACATATTTAACAATATCTCTTTTCATACCAGGCCACCAATAATCTCTCTTCAGATCATTGTACATCTTAGTTGCACTTGGATCAATTAAATACTTTGACTTATGTGCCTCATCAAGAATCAATAATCTTACAAGTCCAAGGAATCCAAATTCATCCAAAATGAACTTTAATTCCTTTGTCATTCTCCTCACGTAGATGGACTTGACCAATGATCTGTTCATATTTTTATATTTGCCTCTTTCTGTGCCTCTAATTGTGTAACTTTAATTTAATCAAACAAATCTTAAGTCACAATTACTTTATATGACTTTACTTTAATTATGGCGCAATTCTCCTTCTAGCTTAAAGCATCAACCACAACATTGGCTTTACCCAGATGATAAAGTATTTCATAGTTATAATCCTTAACAAGTTCTAACTACCATCGTTGCCTCAAATTTAGTTTCTTCAAATCGAAGAAATACTTCAAACGTTTGTGGTTAGTATAGATAGTGCACCTCGTTCCATACAAATAATGCCTCCAGATCTTCAATGCAAATACGACCACCGCCAATTCAAGATCATGGGTTGGGTAATTTTCTTCATGTGACTTCAATTGTCATGAAGCATAAGCTATTACCTTCCCTCTTTGCATGAGAACACAACCTAATCCGACACGTGAGGCGTCAGGGTAAACTATAAAATCTTCTGTTCCTTCCGGTAATGCTAAGACGGGGGCTTTGGTTAGCTTTTCTTCAAAAGTTGGAACACGTTTTCTTGTTCGGGGTTCCATTCAAATATGGAATTCTTTCGAGTTAGCTTTGTCAACGAGAAAGATATCTTTGAGAAGTTCTGAATAAAACACCGATAATAACTTGCTAAACCCAGAAAACTTCTGACTTTAGTTAGGGTTTGGAAGGTGACCATTGCATAATAGTTTGTATTTTGGCGAGAGCCACCAAAATACCATCCGCATTCACCACATGACCCAAGAATTGGACTTCTCGAAGCTAGAACACATATTTAGAAAATTTTTCATATAACTTCTCTTTTCTCAGCACACATTAAGAACCTCACGAAGATGTTAAGCATGATCATCTTCAGTTCAAGAATAGTCAAGAATATCATCAATAAAAATGATAACAGAACGAACAAGCATAGGCTTAGATACTTGATTCATGAGGTCCACGAAAACCGCTGGAGCATTTGTTAAACCAAATGTAATCATAACGAATTCATAGTGCCCATAATGAGTACGAAAAGCTATCTTAGGTACATCTTCATTGTGACATCCGTCACCAAAATAGGTGTATTGACCATCGACTTTGACCGTTGACTTTGACTTTGGCTTTGACTTTTTGACTTTGACTCTTTGACTTTGACTTGGTCTAAACATGAGCTTTGACTTGAAAGTTGGCCTAATGTTGACTTAATCTGAGATTAGTACACTAGACGTGTGTAGACATGCTAAGTTCTAGAACTATGTATTATGGAGTTAATATATTCTAGTGGGCCTTGGACATGGTGATATTGGACGTTCACCGATATGGACTTTGAACAATGGTTGCGTGCTTAAAATTGGACTAAAAACTTATAAATTTGAAAATATACATCTTACATTAAGAACGCAACAAAAGTTGGACCATCAATGGGCTTTGCCTAAAGTCTACTAAATAAAGTTAATTTAATTCAAAAATATAAATTGAATAATTATATAGCATATAATAGCTCATTGGAATTGTATTAACATGTAGAAGTTAAAAACGTTAAAATCGGATGACGTGCGAATTGGGGCGTGACAAAATTGGACGAGACAAGCAAAGGGCCCGGGAGGCCCATTCATGGCTCCCTTGGCCGCAAACCCTTAAAAAGGGCTTCCCCTTTGATTTTTCCTTCATTATTTTATTTTCACTACTCTTGTTCTCCAATTTTTCTCTTTAGAGAAAACCCTAGCCGCCATCATACTTCTTCTTGCTCATCTATCATTATCACATCGATTTTGGTGTTGTTTCTTCACTCAAGAATGGATTTTAGTCAAGTCTTAATTATTTACACTTTTACCGGTAAGAAAATCGTTTATTTTGATGATTTTAGTCTCTATTGTTCATGTTATTGATGATTTTCATCATCAAACCTCTAAATCATCATCTTATAATCTTGTGTTCTTGGTTTTAGGTATTGGATCGTGAAGATATAGTTGTTTTGGGTATTGGAACTTCTAAACTATATAACCCTAGTTCTCAATCTTTGTATATATTCTTTGAATCTATCAAAACTGGGTTGTAATCTTGGATGACCCATTCATAATCGACATCTTGAACTTATAATTTTTTGTTAAAATTATTAGTTTTTTTTCTTGAATGGTTAGACACATTGAACAATCAAAACTATGTATCGATTAATTAATAATGTGAACCGGACATTAAAACCTAAGTAACTGTTTTGGGACTAAAAATTGAGATAATATAAGTGTATAATGCAAGGTTTTGTCAATTAGTTCATGTAATAAATTTTCTCTAAGGTCTCGGGTTAATAATGGTCAAATATTGAGGTTTGGGATGCAAAAGGGACAAGATTAAGAAACTAGACAGCTTCCTGTCAGAACAATAGGATGTTTTGTACAGGTCATAACTCGGTCATGTTAAGCCCAAATGGGTCTAAATTTTCGTCTAAAATCAAATTCAATGAGTTCTCTAACTAAACCAAGTGGTCTCGTGCCGTTTCGACATCGTTTGGTCCTCCAAACATGGAAAATAAAACTGAAGGTCAAAACTGATGAATCTGAGCAGCAGGTTGGTCTATGTTCATCGAGTCATATTTTTCTCACATTTTATCCAATGGGAATGATTTTTAATTAATTTAAAGTCTTATCTTTCAAATGATACATATTACACATCGTTTTGTTACCTTTTTGACCTCCAAACAGTTTATGCAAAACTAGTGTGCAATCAGCTCTACATGGTGAAATATTTTGATAAACTTAAAACTAAGGATTGAAACTAAATAATCAAATAAAGACAAGATTTGAACTTAAAAGAGGTTAAATGACTTTTTAAAAGAATAAGTTAATAATGTCTATAATTTATTGAATATGAACTAATAGATGTTCATTGAAGGGTGTTAATAAATTAATATAAAGTGACAACTAAAACCCTAAATATGCCGAGATTTAAAGTTTAAAACCGACATTGGAACTGTTCTATTAGTAAATCATACTTTTATAAAATAGAAACCTTGATGGACATTAAGGACTGTGCTACAAGGATTACACCCATATTGGTCATTTTGTTCTTTAGTAATCCTTTTGTGATTTGTACTTTTAGTGCTTGCTTTGTGTATTGTGAGATTTGGACTGTGCTATTTCAAGTTGAGTTTCACGGCCCCTTTTTAATATGTTTTACTTGGGTAAAAGCTTTCTCATTGTTTTGGACTATGTCGTGTCACAAAGATTATTTTGGAACATTGTATGTGGTTTGGATCATGGGTTGAGTCTAGATGTTCATTCATGAATGTGTACTTGTGCTTGTGCTTGTTCCTGTGCTTGACTGTCATGAAGAGGTATTGTTAGTACTAACAGGTCGACACCCCCACCCTTGTCGTCGGTATGCTAGTTGAGACTGACTTGGCCTGTACGTGCCCTTGGGTAAATATTTTCTAATTAATTGGACTTGGACAGATCGTAAACTTGTGTTGATATCTATGGCTACCATGTACTCTTACTCACATGGCAAATTGTTTGTACTTTTAAACCTGTGAACTCACCAACGTATGTTGACTTTTTAGAGCATGTCTTTTCAGGTATCGGTGCTTAGGTACTTGGACACTGGACTTTAGACGAGACCGCTCCTTCAAGAGCATTAGATATTGGAACATTAGTTTTGGACTATATCTTACCATTGGATTTGCAAATGGTTTGGATTGATCTTGTACTGGTTGTTCTGGTTTGGAACTTCTAGATTATTTGTGCATTTATAGAATAACTATATGGTATTGATTGTTCTTGAAACTTGTTTTTTTTTTATGTCAGGCGACGTCCTAATCCATTGACGAACAATTCAAGTAGAAATTCTCTTAGACCCCAATGTGTTATGATGATCCTATCCATCGCATCCTCGTGTTTCCGCTACTAGCGGGGGTGTGACAGATTGGTATCAAAGGCATTGGTTATAGAGAATTAGATGTATTATTTGACCTAGACTATAACCTAAGTATCCACATGTAGTATGCATCACAGGATTATGTGTGTACTGTTATACCTGTGAACGTTCTATGTGCATTATCTGTTGTGTTGTGTAGCCTGCCTTATGTGTTATCTGTGATCTTTTTATTTGGAGAATTTTGGCCATTTATTATGTGTGCATGCCTTGAGAAAGCATTAGGTAAGGACGTCCTCTCGTTATGTGCTTGGCTATTATTTTGTCTTGATTGATAAGTGCGGCTATAAGGATTCTTTTTAAGGACTTAGGTTGTTAAGCCAACCTTATTATATGCGTCTACTGGTGATACCTATGTTGTGAGTTGACTCTTGGGAGATGAACATGCTAGCTGATATGACACAAACAAACAAGAGCCATGGCATACTCAGGTCACATGACTGCTTTATTGGATTTTGGACTATACTAAATGGATTCCTTTGACTGTTCTTTACCCAAGTGAATGCTTTCTTAATCTATTCCTATGCACAACTTTGGTTACTTAACCTTTGGTTGCCAATATCCTTGATTTTCTAATCATGGATAACACTCTGTACTTGACGAGATACGTTGACCCAGACAGGAAGTGCTTGGATGACCATACAAAGCAAATTACCATTATGGGTGCACACGTAATTGCAATTTGTGGTGCATACGAAATCTGGCAAACCTTTTTGTGAGATAATGTCATAGTTAGTACGAATTTTCCATTCTATTCATGAGACATTGGAGTTCCTGTTCTTAGTATAATCAATGTTGTGGAAACACCTATCACCTTTATCCTCGTATAAGTACAAATGGATCTAGAGCCTTCATGGGAATCATACTGTTATATTTCAGCCCAATATCTATGAGAAGTTGCTCCCGCTTTTGTTACTATGATCATGGAAATTGACTACAAATTAAAAAGGAACTTGGTCTTTGAAGAGTTGAAGTAGAGAGGTGAGACTCCCTGTATCTATTTTGCTTTGTTCAGACTAATCTTAAGACTTGGGGCAATGGCTATTTGAACGTTCTATCATTATGTTTGATGGAATAAGCGGATGTCATGTAACCAGTTTAAGTGTCGCTCTTGGTATATCGTTGGTGTGGTGGGAATGCTATGGGGAACCCTATATATAAACATCGGTATACTAAGGATGTGCTCGAACTGGCTATGTGATGATCCTAGCAGTTTGGAGTTAGACATGGTAGGACTGATAATATGGAAGAAAAGGGTATTGGAAGCAGGATTAGTTGTACGTACATGGAGTTCATGACGTGCAAGCCAAAGGAGTACGACGGGAAAGTTGGAGTAATAGCTCTGACCTGTTGCATTGCGAAAATGGGAACGGATGAGAACATCAAGATCTGTGCTGAGAATCAAAAGGTAACTATGTTGTCTATTCATTGGTGGGCAAAGCACTAACATAATAGAATGCCCAAACACTAGTTTGAGGTATGGTGGTTGTAATTGCCATGACTTTGGATGAGCTTAAAGTATTGGTAACTGAGATGTACTGGCTTGTGGACTAGATGGCAAAGTTAGAACTTGTGTCTTGGACTCGTGTAATGGTAGGATGTGTTCATGATGCCCATACCTACCAGTTCTTTAAGCTGGCAAAGCTGGTTCCACAATTATGGCATATAATATAAAAAAAGGTTGAGAGCACATCAGGGGGCTGGTTCTACAATCTTGAAATGATGGTCGATGCTGCACCCCAACCATTTAGAGTGCGATACTAAAGACATGTACTATGGTCGATGAGATGGTTCGTATTGGTTCTTAGAGAAAGCTAATGTGACGTAGAAGGATGTTAGGGAATCAGGTAAGCTAGCTGGTGTTAAAGTGGACAAGAAGGACAAAGCCGTGAAAGGATAGGTGGCTGCCACACTAGTAACGAAGGACTATGCCGTCACTTGTCCAGAGTGTAATAAGTTCAATCTGCACCATCAGACTATGATGCCACGTTCTGTGTATTTCAATTTCAAGCAATTAGATCTCTTAGCCAAGGGTTTTAATGTGCTGGCGAACCCAGTTATGCCGATTGATGCGGTCAAATATGCAAGAATTCTTCGTTGACATCATGAGTGTGGAAGATAAGAGCATAATCGAAATGAATATGCGAGATTAAATATGGCTCAAGGTCAATTGGTTAACTAAAATTAAAGGAAAAACAACATAAATCTGGTCTACAATTTGTGCAAACCCAGGGCAAGGTAATATGGCAACCCTGTTCATAGAAAGGCATTCATGATTAGTGTCAATGACACCTGACATCACCCGAACGTAGTGGCTTTGACTTTTGTAACTAAGTTGGACTTGAGCCCATTTATGACATGTTTTGAGAAATGAGCTAATTGTAGTGTTTTAAATACTAGGGAGAAAATATAGGACTGTACTGTGCTATTAGAGGACCATTCCTTTACAATAGATCTTATATAATTTGGGCTTGGAAGTTCGACTTGATTGTGGGAATGGACTGGTTGTCAAGGAATAGGGTCGAGATCATCTTCTATGAGAAGATTGCTCGCATGTCGTTGCAAATAGGTATGACACTTGATGTATATGGAGAGAAATTAGGAAAGGACAAGATGCAGATCATGGTCATGAAGGTAGAGGAATATGTGCTAGATGACATACCTATTGTGTGAAAATTTCAGGAACTGTTCCTGGAGAATTTGGCATGATCACCTTCTTCATAACATATGGACTTTCAGATTGACCTGGTACGTAATGTGATGCATGTTGCCAGGACACCTTATCGCTTAGCACATTTGAAGATGGAAGATGGGTCTAATCAACAATAGGAGTTGTTAGATAAGGGTTTTCTATGACCCAATAACTCACTATGGGACACTAGTGCTTTGTGTGAAGAAGAAGGATGGATCTGTCAGGACATGCATGGACTATCAAAAGCTGAACAAGCAAATGGTCAAGAACCATTATCCTTTGCTAAGAGTAAATTACTTATTCGATTGGCTTCAAGTATTTACCTACCTTTGTGAATATTGATCTTTATTCGGAAATCATCAACTTAGAGTACATGAAGTTGAAATACCAAAGAAAGCATTTAGAACTTGTTACAAGATCATGAGTTCATAGTTATGCATTTTGGTCTAACAAGGCACCTGCGGTGTTCATGGAACTGATGAATCGGATATGCAAGCCATATCTGAATAAATTTATCATAGTGTACATTGATAATTTTCTTATTTATTGAGGATAGGGAGGATCATGAGAAACATGTAGAGACAGTCCTGGAATTGTTGGAAAAGGAGAAGCTATATGCTAAGTTCTCCAAGAGTGTCATGCTATCATAAAAAAACCATGATGGACATTAAAGACTGGACTACAAGGATTACACCCATATTGGTCATTTTGTTCTTTAGTAATCCCTTTGTGATTTGTACTTTTAGTGATTGCTTTGTGTATTGTGAGATTTGGACTGTGCTATTTCAAGGTGAGTTTCACGGCCCCTTTTTAATATGTTTTACTTGGGGGAAAAGCTTGCTCATTGTTTTGGACTATGTCGTGTCTCAAAGATTATTTTGGAACATTGTATGTGGTTTGGGTCATGGGTTGAGTCTAGATGTTCATTTATGAGTGTGTACTTGTGCTTGTGCTTGTTCTTATGGTTGACTGTCATGGAGAGCTATGGTTAGTACTAACAGGTTGACACCCCCACCCCTATCATCGGTATGCTAGTTGAGACTGACTTGGCCTATGCGTGCCCTTGGGTGAATATAATCCAGTTAATTGGACTTGAATTGATAGTAACCTTGTGTTGATATCTATAGCGGCCATGTACTCTTAGTCGCATACAACCTTATGTACATGTTTTACATGGCAAATTGTTTGTACTTTTAAACCTGTAAACTCACCAACGTATGTTAACTTTTTAGAGCATGTATTTTCAGGTATCGGTGCTTAGGTACTTGGGCAGTGCACTTTAGATGAGACCGATCCTTCAAGATCATTAGATATTTGAACACTAGTTTTGGACTACCTCTTACTGTTAGATTTGTAAATGGTTTGGATTGATCATGTACTGGTTGTTCTAGTTTGGAACTTCTAGATTATTTGGGCATTTATGGAATAATGTTATGGTATTGATTGTTCTTGACACTCGTTTTTTTTTGTGTCAGGCGACGTCATGATCCATTGACGGAGAATTCAAGTAGAAATTCTCATAGACACCCAATGTGTTATGACGATCTCATCCGTCGCATCTTTTTGTTTTCGCTACTAGCAAGGGTGTGACATTCTTCTCGTATGTTAACTTGATAATAACCTGACCTTAAGTCGATCTTTGAGAACCAACTAGCACCTTGTAGTTGGTCAAAAAGATCATCAATTCTAGGAAAAGGATACCTATTTTTGATGGTCAGCTTATTCAATTCACGATAATCGATGCACATTCACATGCTACCGTCCTTCTTTTTATCGATCAAAATAGGCGTGCCCTAAGGTGAAACACTTGGGCGAACGAAACCTTTATCCAAGAGATCTTGGAGTTGAGACATCAATTCATTAATCTCATTTTGTGCCAGTCAATATGGTGATTTAGCAACAGGTTTAGCTCCAAGAACTAGATCGATTTTGAATTCGATTTCCTTTGTTAGTGGAACACCTGGAAGCTCATAAGGGAAATGTCTAGGAATTCTTTAACTACAGGGACTTTATCAAGTTTCCTTTCTTTCATTTCTTTATTAGCCACATAGGCTAGAAACGCTTGATGTCCATGCCGTATGTAATTCTTGGCATTCGCCATTGAGCTTACAATTATGTTGCTCTTTCTTTTCCATAGATACAGACTTGTCCTCCTATTGGCGACATAAATTGAACAATCTTTCGATTGCAGACTATCGATGCATGTTGTTGTGACAACCAATCCATCCCAATAATAACATCACATTCTTTTAATTCTATTGGAATTAGGTCGATATCATGTTCTTCTCCTTGAATATTTACTTTACAGTTTTGACATATTTCAGATATGGCAAAACTTTTATCGCTAGCTATGTCAACTTCTAACACATGTACTAATTTATTTCTAACAAAAGAAATATGACATGCAAACTTTATAGATACAAAGGATCTACTGGCCCTAAAATCACATAAAACATATGCAGGAAGCGAGTTGACCAGAAAGGTACCTGTGACAATGTCAGGTTCAACCTTTACTTCTTTTTTGTTAATTTGAAAAGCCCTACCCCATGGTTTTAGAGCCTCTAACTGTTTCACGTTCTCTACAGCCCTCGATCCTTCTACAGCCTTGGCAACCCTTGTTTTCAACACTGGACAATCATTTCTCATGTGACTCGGCTTATAGAAATTATAACATAAGTTTACAGGGCTGATACACTGTGGTGCGGTATGCCCTGTTTCCCACATTTATAACAAATTGTGTTCTTATAACCGCATTCTCCGAGACACCTCTTTCCACAGATTTGACAATTACCAGAATCCTTAGTTGAGCCTAACCCCTTTACAGATTTTTAAAAATTTGGCTTTCTTCTTTGGTGTTGCAGGAATCGTAGTATCAGCCTTCCATTTTCCATCCCTTTCCATCTGTCTTTTTAGTTACATTTCTCATTCACAAGCCCAATTAAGAAGCTCCTCAAGATTTCCACATTTTGAAGGATAAATAAATTCTCAGATTTCCATCTTAAGAATCAAATAGAATCAAGTCATCCACATTTCTTCAGTAGTGAAAAGCGAAGGACAAAACTTTTCTTTATCATAGAAAATGCCAAAGATTTCATCCACTATTTCATTCCCTTGACACATTGAAGGAGTTCCTGGGTGATACGGTCAATTGCCACACGTGGACTAAAATGTTTTTGGAAAATTGGTTTGAATTCTTCCCTAGACATATTCCTAATTCTTTCTCTCCCTTTCTCCATTTTCACCATACCCCACCAGTCTTTAGCTCTTTCACAAGACTGGTTTGTCACAAACATCACTTCATGGCATGGGTCGCAATGACACGTATCGAAAATAGTCTCCATGGCTGTTATCCACCTTTGGCTCACCAAAGGGTCAATTTCACCTTTGCATTGTAAATTGTTACAAGCCATGAAGTCTGTACACATGCAACGATGTTTTTCTATTTCCACTATTGGTGCTGCTCCCATATTTTCCCTACGTTTTCTTATAGTCGCTTCATTCATTTTCAGTTTTTCTACTAGCATAATTCCAAAGAATTTTGCTTTTCAGCTAGAAGAAATGGGATATTAGCTTCAAATGCCTATACCACCTCAATTGCTATTTGTCTACGAATTTCCTCAATTACAAACATTGTATTATTATCAAAACGAGGTGAATACACTAATCTTTCTGAAGCATTATCTACATGCTTTTCAGTGTTACGACTCCCTTCGCCTTGTATATCATTCTCCCCTCTTTCATCCGCCATGTCTCTAGACAAATTTATTTATTTCAAATTTACTTTTTATTCTAATGATTTCTCCTTCAACCACTTATTTATGTCCTTAATACTCCTTAAGTTATCGTCTGTGCAAACAATTTATCTATGGCCAGAAAGTACTATATATGCATCTATACATACTACACATACACGTATCATTTTATGCATATATACTCCCCATTCCCACACTTACTCTTTGTTGTTTTCAATACAATATGATCATTAAAAACTAATAATGGTATGATATACAGGCCAAGTATGAAAATAATATATAATACTCGTTATGATTTTCCAACTATCATATGGTATTTCAACATACAAATTTCAGCGAAGTCCGATTTTTTTTTCATAAGTTTTCATTTTGCACCCATATAAAATCCTCACTTATCTACTTCCTTGGACCGCTTTTATATTGAACCCTCTCGTTGTTTTATATAAGTAGCACTTATGGATCGAGTCAAAATATTTCATTGACATACTTAAATCTCTCAAACCGTGCTCTGATACCAACTTGAAACACACCCATTTTTATTTTTTTTAAAACACTTTTGTAATTCATAACAGAGTTAGGTCCCAGTTCATATCAAAATTTATCACTTGCAGTGACATGTCATTGCTTAATAAATATAAAATTATTACAAGGAAACATAAACGTTTACAAACTTTTTCTATAATATATTTTATTTTAAATATTAACTAGAGCAGGGTTTCTTCGTTCGTCCAGTCACGTCCAAGATTCTTTATCCATTTACGAGTGTTTTTTCTGAAAACATTTTAAATATATTTTGTTATCTTTTGCTAAATAAGTACACCTTTTTATTTCAAAAACATATTTTCTTTTTATTTTGGATTTAACACCAAAATTCCTTTTTATTTAAATCATCATTACTTCTTGGGAATTCAATACTCGAAGTTGTTGTGGGTTTATTTTTAACCCTTGAGGATTATTAACTCCTCTCTTTATATATGTGGAGTTCAACACCCGAACCCTTTGGGATTTCAACACCCGAAATCCTTACATATATTTAACTCCCCTTTTTATATATGCGGAGTTTAACACCCGAACCCCTTGGGATTTCAACACCCTAAATCCTTACATATATTATAAATAAAAGTCCTCTTCAAAAATCACTAAATCATATATTTGAACCCGTACCCCATCAATCCTTTCCACTACAATCATAGATGTTTATAATATGTAATCGCATATCATATGTTATTGAACATGTTTGATCTCCACAAAATTAAACAAACTTATGATATATAAAACATATAACATGTAATTAAACATGTATCATGATTAAGGTACGGGTCGGTGTACTTACGTTAAATGTTAGTTACAATATTAAAGGCTACCCGAGCTCGTTAATCATTGATCGTTAACAATTCTTAACTAAAACATTTGACTCTTTTCTTTTCTTGTTGTCTGTCTCATCTCGCTTCCTTTTTCTTTATTTTTTTGAATATAAACCATAGTCTTATATAAAAGAAAGAATGATGATTCTTTAATTCAGGTAACTCAAATGAAGTGGATTCGTGGCATACATTGTGATCTTGGATAAGATCAAATCTTTCGAAGCCAAAAGACTGATTTTCCGAAGCCAAATATGAAGTCTTTCGAAGCTTCAGAGACAAAGTCTTCCGAATCCAAAGACTGATTTCTTCCGAAGACAGAGAAGGCATGTTTTCCTTGACATACTTTTGTCAAAAGCTGAAACACTTTTCCGCTACCATCTCTGAAGACTCACAAACTAGCTTGAGTTGGTGAAAAGTCCATGCTTTTGTAAACTTAGATTAAGATGTTGAGTCTGTAACTTTTTAACTATGTACTGTTATCTTTTTGTAAAAGATAAGGATGTGAGCTATGGCATGTCAGAGTCACTAGTCAAAAACGCAATCTGCCTTTTTGACTCTACATTGATCTTGTTGTCTGGATTAGTGTTTCCAGCTGGCCTTCAAAGTATGGTTGGCTGTAGGATGTAGTATAAATTATCTCAAGTACTTATATTTAGAATTAAGCTTAGCAACACTTGTAAGAACTTGAGAGCAATATACAATATTCTTAAAAACCATATACTATCTTGGTCTTGTTTTTTACTTGTGTTCTTTGTTTCATCATAAAGACCAATTCCCCCATTTGATCTGTTAAGTGTTCGAAACTCTCTCCACCTTGTGAAACTGTTGCATTGACCAACTGTTATAACTCTAGCAGGCTTGATTGCAATTGAACAAGAAAAAAGAACAGTATAGTCCATCGACCAGTCTCCAAAATAGAAAACCAAACAAAACCAATTACTCCACACCTAACCTAGAACATTAAAATAATTATATATAAAGCAAGATACTACTAACTGCCCCCACTAACTTCTACCCCACTAACACCATTTGTGCTACTTCCTTTTGACCAACTCAAAACAGGATCCATGATCCAGTTGATCTACCCCATTGCAACAGGTTCAAACCCGCAGTTACGTATCACTTCTTCGGCCTGGAGAAACAACTTGTCCTCATGTCGGGTAGGGGAAACAAAGTGCCTTCATTCAATTCTTTCTCGAAGGATTCCATAGCGAGATGATGGAACTATGTAGAATTTTGACTTTTGGTGGTCGCCCTTGCATCTTATACTCTCGACCTGCGATATTAAATACCAAAAACATCTTGTTCTAGTTAGCCTGTACGGTATTGAGATTGGCTAACCATTGAACCCCGAGTACCACGTCGGTTCCGCCTAGTGAAAATGGATAAAAGTCTTGAGTGATGTGCAGATCTGAGATTTTTAACATAACATCCCTAGAAATATGATTACAACTCATCTTGTTGTTGCCGATCCGCACACCAAAAGGGATCACTATTTCTGTTGGAAGGTTCACTTTCGTAATAAAAGAGTTAGCAATAAAATTGTGGGTTGACCCACTATCAATCAAAATCAATACCTCCGATGAATTTATGGTTCCATGAATAGTTAGAGTAGGGGTGTGCGACTTCCCCAATATGGCATGAAGGCTGATTTCTGCCATTTCCTCATGATTGAACTATTTACACTTAACATTGGTGGCTATATGATCCTTTGTTTCGTTGGCTGCTTCTATCATCTGGAAAGTACCCATTTTGCAATGCTGCCCAGGTTTGTACTTATCCCCGCAACGGAAGCACTCACCTATAACGAATCGGGCTTGTTTTTAAACATCAGAGATACCAAAAGATGTTTTCTATTATTCTAGAGTTCAAGTTGCAGGTGAGGAAACTGGGTTGGTGTTCACTGGATCAACTTTGTTGCTTGCCGGTGTGAGAGCATTCTTAATGTTTCGAATCTGCCCCAATTTCGTTTCATACTCCAAAGCTAAACTCATGGCATTGTAAACCGTCCGAGGTTTATGAATGCAAACATCCGATTTCAGTTCTTCTTTAAGCCCATTCAAAAACACCCTGAGAAGACAGTGGTCTGGCCAATTAGAGACCCTTGCCGATCTCTTTGCGAATTATTGATGATATTCATACATGGTGCCGGTTTGCTTGATGCTACAAAGATACTCGTCAGGGTTCTAGAATTCTGCTAGACCAAAATTATTTTGCAACATGTGTTCCAATTCCTCCCAGTAAGTGATAGCATTGTCAGCTGACAACCAAGAGTAAATATCTAAAGCTTCTCCTTCCAAATGCATGGAAGCTACATCAACTTTATCTTCATCGGCAATGTTGTAAAATCTAAAATATTTTTCAGCCTTGAGTATCCATCCTCTAAGGTCACCACCATCGAATGGTGGGAATATGATTTTAGAGGTGGGTCGATAGTTGCGGTTGCGGCTCCAAGAATAATCTCCATCTTCAAACCTTGTCTACCCACCGCCTAATTTCTCTACGTGCGATTTCAGCACCGCAACATCTCCCTTGAGGGATTCCATGGATTCCAACCTTGCAGGAATGGCCGCAAGTTAAACCGCAATAGGATCAGGATTGGGAGCACTTCCTTCTTGCGATCTCCGGATCTGTGGCGCCATTTGATTCCCGACAACGGAACAAATTTGTTAAAACCCTAGTAGGCTTGATTGCAGTTAAACAAGAAAAAAAAGTAGTATAGTCCTTCTAGATGGACCAGTCTCCAAAATACAAAACCAAACAAAACCAATTACTCCACACCTAACCTAGAACATTAAAATAATTATATATAAAGCAAGATACGACTAACTGCCCCCACTAACTTCAACCCCACTAACCCCATTTGTGCTATTTCCTTTTGACCGACTTAAAATAGGATCCATGATCCAGTTGGATCTGCCCCATTGCAACAGGTTCAAACCCACGGTTACGTATCACCACCCTTCAATGGTCCTGCAATTGGTATCAGAACATTCCAGGCTCTTGATTGTAAGATCTCACCATCTTAGATTTCTTCATTTTCACAAAATACTTATCAACTCAAATGGGAGCTATTTCTAAGGCTGATATGGAAACCGATACAATGACAAAGTCACCACTGATCACTCTTGATGGCTTTGATACTTGGTGCCAATGTATGGAAGGGTTCATCAAGTCTCAAGACAACAGGATGTGGAGATCTATTGTTGAAGGACCTAAGATCCCAAGAACCTCTTCAGCACTAGAGGTAGGATAATTCCAAAGGAAATGGCTAACTACTCTGAAGAAGACTAGAAGAAAATAAATGTAGATCAGAAAGCCATGACCGCTCTTCAAACTACTCTTCCAAACTCCATATACAGAGGCTTCAAGAAGTGCAAAACTGCTAAGCGGCTCTGGGATGCCCTAAAGCTCATGTATGAGGGGTCAGAGGAAGCTAAGGAAAACAAGAAAGACATTATAAAGCAGTAATTTGAGAACTTAACTTACAAAACAGGTGAAACCATTACTCAACAATACTTCAGGTATGTTGAGATTATGGATACTCTAATGGATGTGGGAGTCAAGCTTGAGAATAGGGACATAGTGAGGAAGTTCATGTTCTCTCTTCCCAGACAATGGACTCACTACTGTGTGGCCATCAGGAGAACAACAAACCTCTCCACTCTTACTCTCATATAGCTTTATGGTATCCTTAATGGTTACCAGATGGAGATGAACCTGCAAAATCCATCAAAGAGCTCTTCCAACAATCAGCAGAACTCAACCCTTCATGTGGTTGAAAGGGATAGCAGAGAACCACAGCATCATCTCATATGCTTCCCTGATAACTCATAAAAGGGTCCTTTCATCACCTTCCCTGAGACACCAAGGGAGAGCTATATCTAAGGAAAACCATTCCAAGAGACAAGCTCTGCACAAGCCTTTGTGTCTACTGATGAAAGCTTTGGAAAATTTCTCTTCACTCTTAAAGACTTGGACTGTATCCATCCAGATGATATGAAGTACATGGAGATAGTTCAACAAATGGCTCTCCTTACTCATCGAGCGAAGAAGTTCTACAAGAGAACAGGAAGGAAGTTTCCAAGGAATGTGGCTAGTGGAAAGTTCGGACTGGATAAAAGTAACGTGAAGTGTCATACCTGTAGCCAAATGGGGCACTTTGCTAGAGAGTGCAAGGAACCAAGTACAAACGATGGCCAAGCACAATCTAGACCAAACTACACTGGTGCAGCTCCCAGAACTGAGAAGCCAAGCTAACCAAAACAATATGTTGCTATTGCTATTGAAGAAGGAAGCTTTAACTGGAGCTTTCAGGTAGAAGATGCTTTTCCAAACCAAGCACGATGGCTAATCACGAAGAAGCCAAGGTATTAGAACATCTTTGTAATCCTGAATGCATTGCTAAAGTGAATATGTAAAGGTCCTACAACTTGGAAGTGAGATCTGAACTTGAGTCCTTAAACATTTTAAAAGCTGATTTTAAAAGAGCAGAAATTGATTATAAACTTAAAATTGAAGATTTAGAAAAAACCATTTCTACTCTTATACAAACTACAAATTTCAAATCAAAGCATCACCAAGTTAACAAAATGCCAGGCTGAGCTTGTGATTAGCAAAGCCAAGGAAAAAAAATGTGTTCTTGAAGAGGAAACCATCAAGAACATAATATTCTCATCCTTGCATGAAAAAGTTTGTTACCAAAACAGGCAGGGACTAGGATCAAGTGAGATAGCTCCTCCACACATACTCCTATCTGTTAGATCTGGAAGGTGTGGAACTTGTCAAGATGAGCTGCAACCTATTGATACTGAAGGATGAACCTGAAGTGAGTGACAAGGTTTATCCAAAGAAGGGTCACTATTCTCCAGGAGAGAAGTAAGAACCAGGGATGACAAAGTCTGCAGGGAAGAACTTGATAAGGGCAGCCAAAAGAAAGTCACAGAAAGCCCAAGAGATCAAGGCCGCCTTCAACTCCAAGAAAAAACAAGTTTTCATCTCTACTGGATTTGAAGTGGTAAATACTGAAGACTTAACAATGAACTTTAGTACCAGGAGTCCTAGTTCATGTCCAAATCATCCTAGTCAAGAGAAGAAGGATGATCAAATGTGCACCACTACTTCACAGCCGGAACCATCAAGTTCGAAAAGCAAGGCTCATCCTAAAAAGCCTATTGCATCATTTGTGAAGATGAAGATGGAAGTGGAAAGTGATCATGCTCAGCCTCTTATTCAGAAGCATGCCAACTAAATGCATCATGTGTGATAGTACTTCTCATCTGGCTAAGGATTGCATCTACAATCCTAAAAGTACTATCCACATGACCAAGAAGAAGAATTCTAAGAAGAATAAGAAGAAAATAGCTTTGGAAGGAAAATCTCTTCCTTTTAGAAGCACCAAAGTGAAAAAGTAGATAAGTGAAAACTTACCTTTGGAAGAAAATTTGGTCTTGGAAGAAAGGAAAGCTTTCGAAGTACTAAAGTCTGCTGCAGTGGATGCAAAAACTTCCGCAGGTACAGTCTCCAGAACTTCCAAAGTCATCAAAACTTCCAAAGTATTGAAGGGCAAGTCTAGTCTTCTAAAAATGGTGTGGAAGATGAAAGAAGACCATGTGAATAAAAGTTCATCATCACAATAGCAAATGATCCTCAGAGCTTGCATATAGGATCAATTATTGTTGCATTTTCTTCAGTCCATTTTGACAAGCCCTAGACCAATAAGGCTTGGGTTTGCAAATGTAACTAACCATCTTTTTATGTGTAGGAACAGCTAAAGACCAAAGGGAATGTATGGAACATTGACAGTAGCTTTTCCTGGCACATGAAAGGCAATGGCTCTTTGCTTCAAAACATTATGAAAATTAATGGAGGGCTAGTTTCTTTTGGAGGAAAATCAGGTGGTTAAATTACTAGAAGGGGCAGGACAAATGGTAAGCTTAGCATTGAGAAGGTAAATTTTGTTAAGGAGCTTGGGTACAATCTCTTCAGAATCTCAATTTTTTATCAAAGACATAACATGCTCTTTACTAAGCATGAGTGCATTGTTCCCAAGCCCGGGGTGGTCATTCCTCAAGAGCATATCCTACTTAGAGCCCCCAGGAAAGGGAACATGTACAAGATGGACTTGCAGGAAACATCCCTTTCAGGAGAAGTTTCTTGCTTTCTATCCAAATCCAATAGTGATGAGTCTTTCCTCTGGTATAAAAGAATGTGCCATATAAACTTTAAGAACATGAATAAATTAATTAAGAATGATTTGGTAATGGGAATTCCAAACAAAGGGTTTATAATTGATGACCATTGTGTTGCATGCCTGAAAGGGAAGCAACACAAAGTGTCTCACAGGCCAAAGGAAATTAACTCCATCACTACTCCCTTATACTTATTACATATGGATCTCTTTAGCCCCACCAGTGTAATGAGTCTAGGAAGGACCTCATATTGTTTGGTGATCATAAATGACTTTACAAGATATACTTGGGTCTTCTTCCTTAGAACTAAGGATGAGGACCCCTGAGATCTTGGAGAGTTTCATTCTGAAAATTGATAATCAATATGATCACAAGGTCAAAATCATAAGATGTGACCAACGAACTGAATTCAAGAACCAAATCCTTGATACATTTTGTGATAAGAAGGGTATTACAAGACATTACAGTGCTCCCAGGACTCCTCAGCAAAACGGTGTTGCTGAGAGGAGAAACTCGACACTTATTGAAGCTCCAAGAACCATGTTATCTTACTCTAAACTGCCTATCACCTTCTGGGTAGAGGTAGTCGACACTGCCTGCTATGTGCAGAATAGAGTAGTCAAGACTCATGGTAAGACCCCTTATGAACTGTGGCACGAAAGGAGGCCTTTTATTGGTTTCGTCAGATCATTTGGATGTCCTCGCACCATCTAGAATACCAAGGATAAAATAGACAAATTTGCTGAGAAATCAGATGATGGAAATTTTATTAGATACTTTTCCCAAACTAATGCTTATAGAGTATACAATTTCAGAAGTGGAGTAGTTGAGGAGTCAGCCAATGTAACCTTCAATGAGCACACACCCAGTGTGAAAGGTTCTGGTCCTGATTGGCGATTTGATCTTGATTTAGTTACCAACTGTTTTAACAAATCTTGTGAAAATCTTTCAGGATCAATAGGTAGCTTATCAACAGGAGATTCTCATTCAACATTTGGGCAGAGAATAGCAAGTGTTTAAATAACTTTAGGTGCAGTGGTAACTTCCTGCAGTTGAAAATCCTATTAGCACAACCATGAAAAATTCTTCAGCTGATACATCTGTGGTGCCTATAAATTCAAGCATAGTGGCACATAACTTAAATAATGGAATTTCCAATGTAGGAGGAGACAAAGGTGATGATAGTGATCATGAATTTCTTGATGCTGATAACCACTCCGTAGAAGACAACATCAATGATGTAACACACTCATTGGATCAAGTTTCTCTTGATAAGTGTGTTGATGTGGTGGATGACACTCAATCACTAGATCTGAATTTTACCAATTTACATCTGTCCAAACAACTTGTTAAAATTCCTTAATTAAGAATCCACAAGTCACATCCCACCAAAACCATTATTGGAAATATTGAGACAGAGGTGAGAACAAGAGGAAAAATCCATGACAGAAATATTTGTTTTCACTCTTGTTTCTTATCTCAGATTGAGCCTAAGAAGATTGTTAGGGATCTGAAGGATGGAAGTTGGGTTGAAGCAATGCAGGAGGAGCTGCTTCAATTCAAAAGAAAAAAGGTTTGAAACTCATGTCCTCTTCCTTAAAGGAAGACTACAATAGATACCAAGTGGGTATTCAGAAATAAGAAAGATGAAAGAGTACTTGTCATTAAGAACAAGGAAAGAATTTTTATTCAAGGGTGCACATAAGAAGAAAGGATTGACTACATAGATGTTTTTGCTCTTTTAGCAAGACTTGAAGCTGTCAGGATATTCCTTGCCTTTGCTGCAGCCAAGGATTTCAAGGTCTACCAACTCTATGTCAATTGTGCCTTCTTATATGGGGTGATTGATGAGGAAGTATATGTCAAACAACCACTTGGCTTTGCAGACCAAAATCATCCTGATTATGTCTACAAGCTTGACAAAGCTCTCTATGGGTTGCATCAAGCTCCAAGTATGTGGTATGAGACACTATCACAATATCTCTATCAGCATGGATACAAGAGGGGTACTATTGATGGAACACTCTTATCAAAGGAACAGGAAAGGACTTGATGTTGGTTGAAGTTTATATAGATGACATTATCTCTGGGTCAAATAATCCGAAGCTCTGCAAGGACTTTGAGAAGCTGATGAAGAATATATTTGAAATGACTGCCATAGGGGAACTCAATTTCTTTCTATGAATTCAAATGAAGCAGGTTGGTAATGGAATCTTCATAAACCAGTCAAAGAATGTGCAAGACATACCAGATTTTATCTGACTGGGTGTAAGGTTACTAAGACACCCATAGCCAGAAACCACTCCCTAGGACCTGATCTTGAGGGGGAGTGTGTTGATGAACATCTATACAGGGCTTTGATTGGGTTTCTAATGTACCTTATAGCTAGCAGGCCTGATATCATGTTTGTGACATGTATTCGTGCAGATATCAAGCCAACCCCAAGATGTCACACCTGGTTGTTGTCAAGAGAATTCTCAATTGTCTCAAAGGTACTCCTAAACTAGGCCTTTGGTATCCAAAAAATTCTGACATCAATCTGTATGCCAGTACAGAAAGTGACTATGGTGTCTGCGATATGAGTGCAAAGTCTACATCTAGGGGATGTCAATTTCTTTGTTGAAGGATAGTCTCATGGTAGTGAAAGAAACAATCATGTGTGTCTGCATCAACTGCTGATGCTGAATACATTGCTGGTGCAAGTGGCTATGCTCAAGTGCTTTGGATTTAGATCAGATGCTGGACTATATATTCAACTTCAAAGAGACTCCCATCTATATAGACAACAATAGTGTTATTTCTATTAAAGAGAATCATATGTAACACTTAAAGACAAAACACATAAACATCAGGTATCATTTGATTAGAGATAATTTTGAAAAATGATTGAAAAAACTAGTCAAAGTTAACAAAAATTAACAATATGCTGCTCTGTTCACAAAAGCTTTTGATGAGCAAAGATTTAAATATCTTGTATTAGCTATTATGATGATTAACTTTGTGTAAATTTTCTTAAACTAAACTCAAGATTGTTTTCAATATATGTGTCTTAAGTTGTCTATATCATCACCCATACAAGCCCAGTTTACTTTGGAAATTTTTCAAAATTGATATCCCTTAGAACTTTGATAATTTTGATATATTTTTCTTCGAAAGACATCAAGTTATCTTCGGAAGAAAATTATTTCTTCAAAACAAATAAATACTTCTTTAAAATCTACCTTCGGAAGAAATTCTGTTATATCTTCTGAAGCTTATATTTATCACCAAGTACTTATATGTGTTGAAGGACTATTTTCTTCTGAAAGCAATTAAGTCTCGAAAGCTTTATCCTCTCTTTGAATAAAATTTATAATATTTGATATCTTCCGAAACAAAATTTGTCTAAGAAGTAAAAATACTTTAAGTATTTTTGCTCGAAGCAAAATTCTTGAAGGAGTAATGAATATCTTCCGAAGCCAAATTGGCTTCAGAACTTTTTCTCAAACCTTTCGAAGACAAACTATTTTCAGAATATTTTAGACTTCCAATAAAACTATCTTTCGAAGACAAACTATTCTCAAACCTTCCAAAGCCAAATTGGGCACTTTTTCAGAGGTGTGACCGACATCCAGATTTCAAAGTTTATCCTTTTGTATTAAATTTGTCTCAAATCCAATCCATATAAATATACCTTTATCAGTTCCCCCTCTTTCACTTTCTTCTTCAACTGCAAAAGTTCATAACCTAAATTCAGTCACAAACTGCCTTTGTTCTTATCTTCCTTCACTTCTAAGCAACTCAAAAATAGCCGACCCTGATCCTCGAAACCAACCTGATTTTCCCATGCAGTTACACAGGCAACACAACCAAGTTGCTATGTTATCATCTGAGAAAGATCTAGGTTTCTCGGATGTTTGCCGCTTCTTGTCTCTTTCAAACTACCTCATCGCACCCTCCCTTGTACGAATATCAACTTTTAGAGTTCTAGAGGACCTGCCAAGAAGTCATCTTAGATGGTGAGAAGGCACTGTCTGCCACAGTTCAGGGGAAGACAATTTTTATTACTCCAGCTACCATCAACTCTCATCTGAGGCTGGATGATGAAGAAGGCGAATTGTCCTTCCCCAAATTTGTTGTAAACAACTCATTCGGTAGATAGGCTATGAAGGAGACTACTGAGTAAGAACCTTCAAAAAGGGTAAGGTTTCTTACTAATGGAAGTACCTCTTCCATGTGGTCATTTATTCTTTGTCCAACAAACATGGAGGTTAGGACCAAATTCCAGAGGACTTATCCTACATAGTCCATGGAATGTTTTAAGGGGTCAAGTGAAGGTACTCTTAATTTGTTTATACAAACTTGCTTGCTAACTTGGAATCGTTAGAGTATTACATGTTCCCTAGATATGTTCAACACATTCTTAACTTCAAACTGGGCTCATTGTTAAAGGGAATAGGTAAAACTCTTAAACTGAGACAGATGAAGCCTAACATCTTTAAGAGAATGAGAAAGTCTACTGTTAGCTTCCCAGGGGTAGAAACAGCCCTGGTCCCAAAAATATTAGAGCTCATTGCTCAAGGTGACAACTTGGTAACACAAGCAAATGTTGATCCCACACCATCTACATCCGTATCACTCACACAACCACAAATCACCATCACTTAACAAAGAAAATCCAAACAAACCCCTGCTCAGTCCACTCAGGTTGAGCAGTCCCCCATATCACTACCCATGCAGTAAAAAGTAGAAACAAGATCTCCTAATTCTCCTGAGAAGCAAACCACTCCTATCATTTCTTTGATCAGTGCTGAGGTTCCTCATGCTCAGTCTGATGAGCTCACTACCCCAGCCTTAAGCCTTCATTCATAGTCTCAAAACTGTAGTGATCAACCTTCAGGGGAAAGTTACCAACCCCAGCCTCTAGATCTTAACTAACCAAGCCTAAATATTGAATTCTATGATGGTGAATATATGGGCTTCAGTGAGTACCATATGTCTCTCTTCACCACCCCTACTCAAAGACAGATAAGTGTTTCTGAATCACCCATATCCAGCCCACATCATCCACCCATAACTGATGTGGACCTCCCTGAACATGTTTAGGTAGTCCATATGGAAGAGGCTCTTACTTCTGCAAGTGATTACATCATTAAGACCTTAACCATGGCAACCCAACCCATTGACACTTCTCTTGAAGCTATCATGGTGCAGGGGAAATCTAGTAGCCAAGAAACTCTATCTGGTGATGAGAAAGATGACCTTGGTCCTATTCTCTCATCCCCCCATGATTCTTCTGATGAAGATGAGGGGAGTATGCAACTAAAGGTGTAAATCTGTCAAAAACATGCACCTATTTAGTTTCCAAGGTGAGTCACCTGGAATCTCAGGTGGCTATCTTACAAAGAAGGGTTAATGACTAGCAACTTGAGATGACTGATCTCAAGGGAAAGTTAGCTGAGATACCCATCCATAGAACTCAACCAGGTCCACAAGAACCTATGGATGTGCTGGACCTAAAATTTAGCTCCCCTGTGCAAGAGGGTGATGCTACAAAAAAGGGGGTGAAAGTCCTACCTACAATCATAGAACCTGGGAGTTACCCTTAGAGTATGGATATGGAGGATTCACCACCCTCACTTGCAGTTGTCCATACTTAACAAACTTCTCAGGTCCATATTGATATGGACTCACTCATTCAAAGCTTGTTTGAGGAGGGTATACCAAGGGTAATGCCTACTCCCATCTCACCCTACTAAAAATCCAATAGTGGGATGGAGGTATGATGCTGAAAGAAGAGCCTTTGTAATCTCTAGGTCTTAGGGACAACAAGAAATCTTCAACTTCTACCACCTGAGATACTAAGAGAGCACCTATTTAGTTGACCTCCTACTTGCCAATCCAATTTAAAACAGGTAAGCTGCAAGGTTGGATGATAGGGTTCAAGAAAGGTGCTTGAAGAGTTCAAGCTAAAATCAAAATTATATAAATAGAGGCTAGCAGGTAAGATTGTTGGTTAAATAGATGTTGAGGTGGACCCTAAGATTAGCTTCAAAGGGGACCTTGGCTGAAGGCCTAGTAGTTGAGCATGTGAACCTTGAGACAGGAACTGCTTGAACACCCATTACCCACAGTGAGACACCAGCCAGTGGAGGTGTCTCACAGCTTCTCTCTTATCAGACCTCAAGTGCAGCACCAAGCTATGAAGGCCAAAGCTCTCTCCACCCTGAGTCACACAAGCCTGTGAGTGATAAAGGGAAGAGGAATATGACCAATAAGGAGATTGAGGAGGAGAATAGAGAGAGGAAGAGGACGGCAAGAGGAGAGAGTTCAAGTGGGACCACCGGCTTCATGGAAGCTATAATCAGGGCTGCCCCCAGGCCAAGTACTCAAGATAATGAGTTAAGTGCAGCCAGATTGAACTATCTAGGGTCTAGGAACTATAATGTTAATGAACTCATCTCTCTCCCCTTGGATGAACTAAATGAACTGGCTGACATGGAAGTGTCAAAAGAGAGAATGGAAGCTGAGGATGCAAAATTGCTTCTTTAGATTAAGGAAGAAAGGGGGAGAAAAAGACTCTAAAAAGATCCTACCCTCTCCCCAGTTTAGAAAAGTCCTAAGGTAGGGGCTGTGGGTACTAAGCAACAAACTCAGGTAGGTAGTGAACAAGACAGGTAAAACATGATAACCTACCTGAGTGCCACAGGTCTTCATCAGGCAGCAGACCTTCGTTTCTTATCATATAAATACATTGAATTTAAATACCTAAAGCAGCTTGAGTAACAAGTGCTAAAAGAGCTAATAGGAAGATGAGGGAAGAGGTTGCAAGCTCAAGAGCCACCATCAAAGCAAATTTGAAAAAGTCTACTGATAGAAAAAAGATGGTGAGCTTCTTGAAGCTATATGGATTCTTTGGAAGGAGACTTGGTCCAAGGTCTTTATCCACTATGGATGAGCATATTAGAGTGATCAAGTAGAAGATCAAAATGGGTGAGCTGGTTGACTTGCAATCTCCACCAAGTCAGGCTGCACCTGAAACTGACGTGAAGGTTGAACCCTAAAAGACAACAGAACCTGGACCTAGTGCTGCATCACAACCAGCTTCATCTTCTGATCCATAGTAGGGTCCTGATCCTTCTCCTTCTGAACCTATGAAGGACACATAACCAACTTAGAAGGACAAACAAGAACAATCTGGTATTACAGGCCAGTCATCTCAGTTAAAGTTCAGAAATAGGAAAATGATGTCCATAAGAAGGGACAAGAAGAAGAAGAAAAAGTTCAAGTCACCCACCTCTGCACCTCAGGATGGATCAAAACATCCTGAGGATGCTTAAGAGGAGGCTGATTAACAAAGTCCACTCATAGTAGAGCCTCTTGCTACTAAGAGACCCATCTTGTCTTGGGTGTTTGCTACTAACCCAGACAGATGGTAAGTCACTAGAGATCAAGGAGGTCAAGACATGTACTTTTGGAAAAACATTCTTGATCTCCCTCTACATGATCTCTATGATATAAGGAGATACTTTGAGAGTCTAAGGAATCCTGACCAACTAATAATCAAGGGAATGGTCTTGATTCTAATGAAAACTATCAACAAATGAAGATCAAGACTCAAAGGTCTCTTTAGTTTTGGTAACATCAGCCTAGGGGAATTTTGTAAGGAATACACTTAAAGGCTAATGCAACCAAAGAACAACCAAAGAGCTCTCAGCATGCATATGTGAAGTACTAGGAATGTACTTTGGAAGATTTGATATAACTCAGTGAATTATGTTAAGTATCAATTCTTCCAAAGCCAAAGATGAAGTCTTCCAAAGCTTTAGAGACAAAGTCTTTCGAAGCCAAATTTCTTCCAAAGACAGAGAAGGCATGTCTTCTCTGACATACTTTTGTCAAAAGCTGAAACACTTTTCCGCTGCCGTCTCTGAACACTCACCAACTAGCATGAGTTGGTGAAAATTCCATGCTTTTGTCAACTATAGATTAAGGTGTTGAGTATGTAACTTTGCAACTATGTACTTTTATTCTTTTTGTAATAGATAAGGATGTGAGCTATGGCATATCATAGTCACTAGTCAAAAGGCAATCTGCCTTTTTAACGCTACATTGATCTTGTTTTCTAGATTAGTGTTTCCAGCTGACATTCAAAGTATGGCCGACTGTAGGATGTAGTATAAAGTATCTCAAGTACTTGTATTTAGAATTATGCTTAGCAACACTTGTAAGAACTTGAGAGTAATATACAACATTCTTGAAAACTGTATACTATCTTGTTCTTATTCTTTACATGTGTTCTTTTTTCATCATAAATACTGGTTCCCTATTTGATCTGTTAAGTGTTCTAAACTCTCTCCACCTTGCGAAACTATTGTATTGACCACCATTCAATGGTCCTGCACGTCATACAACTGAATAATAATTTGACACAAAACATACTCGTTATATAATATTTAAAATATATATTGCAAATATTTTATTTCCATTCACAAAACAAGATGTTACAAAGTGAAGTATGCCATGCAAACACTAGGGGTGCAGCACTCTCTTGGTGGAATGCCATGGGATGAATTCAAGACTATTATGATGGAGGAGTATTGTCATCATGTCTAAGTATAGAAGTTGAGGTAGAGCTCCAGCAGATGAAAATGGTAGGCTCTGAAATCATGGCCTACACCACTAGATCTCATAAATTGGCAACTCTCTATCTGGGTATGATAAACCTACCAATCAAGAGGATCGAGCTTTACTTGCATGGATTGGTACCCTAAATTCAAAGTATGGTGACTGCCTCTAAACCTGCTACTATCCAACAACCAATCTGGTTGGCTCACAAGCTGACGAATCAGGCGGTGGAGTAAGTTAAGTTACCCAAACGAAGTGCGATGGCGAGCATCCTCGATAATAAGCGCAAGTGGGATGGTTCTGTCAACAAGGGATCATCGTCAAATAATTAGCCCCAACAGCAATAGCAATAAAGGAAGTTCGATAACAATTGGAACTTTAATCAGTCATCCTCATCAACTTAAGGACAAAGCGGATAAATTGGGAAGTATCCAAAGTGTAACAAATGCAATTTTCACGAGACCGGTAGGTGTGACAACTTTTGATGCCAACGCTGTAGAAAGCAGGGCACGCAACCAAAGATTGTTGTGGTGAGTTGATGACGAAGCCCCAACAGATACAAGAAACACAAAAACATTGCTTCGAGTGTGGAAAGAAAGGGCACTACAAGAGGAATTCCCCTTAGTTGAAGAGAAATGGTAATAATGTTTAAATGATAGGAACAATAACAATAATAGGAATGGTTCCAACAACGGTAACAATAGGGGGAATAATGGTCACAATAATTGTGGCACTAAGGGAAGAGCCTTTATCATGGGTTCAGGTGAGGCTCTAAATGACCCTACTACTGTTATTTGTAGATTTCTTGTAATGGTTGTTATGCTAACATTTAGTTCGATACTTGAGTCGATAGTAGCTTTATCGTTACTAAGTTTAGTAGTCTCTTAAATGATATGCCTTTTATATTGGAATCCAAGTAAACCATAGAATTAGCTGATGGTAAGCAAATTCACATTATGCATATTTTTAAGGGTTGTAAGATAGAACTATCTTGGCACACGTTTGACATTGATCTTATGCCAGCTACGCTTGGGAGTTTCAACGTGGTTGTGGGCATAGATTGGTTATCTGAGAAGTAGGCGGAAGTCATGTCATGAGAAGATCATTCATATACCTCTCTTTGGTGGACAAATCCTTTCGTTGAAGGGCAAGAAGAGTGATGCAGTGATAGGCATCATATCATATATGAAAGCATAGAAGTGATTACATAAAGGTCGCTTAGCCATACTAGCCCTTGTGAATGACAAGCACTGGGAGGAAAAGAAGATAGAGGATATTCTGATAGTTTTTGATTTTCTAGAAGTGTTTCCAAAGTATTTACCTGGACTACCACCTAATCGTCAGATTGAATTTCAGATCGATTTATCCCCCGGAGCAGCTCCAATTGCTAGAGCACCTTATCGGTTAGCACCAAATGAACTGTAGGAGTTCTCCTCACAGCTTCAAGTGCTTTTGGGTAAAGGATTTATTTGAAAAAGCTCATCAATTACAAGGAGTTGAGAAGAAGGATGGCACATTTTGTATGTGCTCTTTGTTAAGAAGAAGGATGGTACATTTTGTATGTGTATCGATTACAAGGAGTTGAACAAGGTTACGATCAAGAACCAATACCTTTTGTCTCGCATTGATGATTTGTTTGACTAACTTCAGAGATCAAGCTATTATTCGAAGATTGATTTAAGGTATGGTTATCATAAACTAGGAGTTTGAGAGTAGGACATATCAAAGACCGCTTTCAGAACTCGCAATGGTTATTATGAATTCTTGGTCATGCCATTTGGGTTGACTAATGCACCAGCAATATTCATGGATCTCGTGAATCACGTATGCAAAACCTACATCAATTAGTTTTTCATTATGTTTATTGATAACATATTAATCTATTCTAAGACCAACGAGGAACATGAGGAGCATTTACGCCTAATCTTGGAACTGCTTAAAAGGGAAAAACTATCCGTAAAGTTTTCAATTTGTGAATTCTAGATTTGTGAAGTTCAATTCCTAGGCCACATTGTTATGAAAAAGAAATACATGAGGATCCTACTAAGATTGAAGTGAAAAGAACCGGTCAATTCCTAATATACCTAGTGGGATACGATAATTTTTTGGACTGGCAGGATATTATCGGCGTTTCATTGAGGGATTTTTTAAAATCGTATAACCCCTCACTGCTTTGACTCATATAGGCATAATGTATAAATGACGAGAGATTCAAGAAGCAGCTTTTTAGTTATTGAAGTAGGAACTTTGTAGTGCATCGATAGTAACATTACTAAAAGGATGTGATGACTTTGTGGTTTACTGTGATGCTTCTATCCAAGGACTCGGTTTTGTTTTGATGCAATGTGACAAGGTGATAGCCTATGCTTTAACACAACTGAAAGTGCACAGAAAAAACTACACAACCCATGATTTTGAACTGGGTGTAATGGTCTTTGCCTTGAAGATCTTGAGACATTAATTGTATTGTACCAGATGCACCATATACACCGATCATAAGAGTCTTCAGTATATCTTTAAGCAGAAAGAGTGGAATATGAGGCAGTGACATTGGGTGGAATTATTGAATGACTATGAGTATGTTATGAAATACCACCAAGGAAAGGCAAATGTAGTCAACGTTGGCTTAAGCAAAAAGGAAATTGCTAAACCCTGATGGGTGCGAGCTTTCCAACTTACTATCAGTAGTCAGTTGCTTGAACAAATCAAGCAAGCTCAAACAGAAGCCTTGAAAGAAGGAAATATTGAATTTGAATCCCTGCATGCGATGGACAAATAATTTGAGGTGAAAGTTGATGGGATTTGTTACTTCATGGATAGGCTTTAGGTACCTTTGCACAAGAATCTAAGAGACTTGGTTATGATTGAAGCACACAAGTCTAGGTATTCTATACATCCTAGTTCTAATAAGATGTATCATGATCTGAAGGCACACTTTAGGTGGCTTAATGTGAAGGCGGATGTAGCTACCTATGTGAGCAAGTGTTTAACCTGCTCTAAGGTGAAAGTTGAATGATAGAAACCATCTGGGCTACTACAGCAACCAGAGATTCCTATGTGGAAGTAGGAGAAGATCTCCATGGACTTCATCACCAAGTTACCCAGAACTCCTAGTGGTTGTGACACGAGATGGGTGATCGTAGATCGACTGACTAAGTCTGCTGACTTCCTTGCAATTAAAGAAACAGATAAGATGGATAAGCTAATTTGTATTTACTTGAAAGAAGTGGTCTATTTACATGGTGTACCAATTTTGAACATTTCGGATCGTGATGCTTGTTTCACATCATATTTCTAACAATCACTATAGAAATCTTTGGGTATGCGTTTGGACATTACCACTGCCTATCATCTATAGATCAATGGGCATAGTGAGCGTACTATTCAAACTCTAGAAGATATATTATGAGCTTGTGTGATTGATTTTGGAACAATTGCAAAGTTCAGTTACCCATAGTGGAGTTTTCTTACAACAAGAGCTATCACACTAGCATTAAGGCAGCACCGTTTAAGATATTGTATAGGTGAAAGTGCATATCACCGATTTGTTGGGCGGAATTTGGTGATAGTCAACTGACTGGCCCTGAATGGGTGCATGAAACTACTAAAAAGATTGTGTAGATACGGAATCGTATGGTTGTAGCACGAGCTCGACAAAAGAGCTACAGAGATAAATGAAGGAAACCTTTGGAGTTTCAAGTCAGGGATAAAGTATTGCTGAAAGTCCCATCATGGAAAGATGAGATTCAATTTGGCAAAAGAGGCAAACCTAACCCTAGGTATGTTAGGTCATTTGAGATTCTTGAAAGAATCGGTCCAGTGGCATACATATTAAATCTACCTAACTCATTGAGTGGAGTTCATAATGTTTTTCACATCTCTAACTTGAAGAAGTGCTTATCTGACGAGACTTTGGTTGTACCATTTGAGAAAGTGCACGTAGATGAGCAACTGCGATTCATTGAGGAACTGGTTGAGGTTAAGCAAAGAAAGATACCTATAGTTAAAGTTCATTGAAACTCAAGACGTGGACCGGAATTCACATGGGAACATGAGTATCAGATGAAGCTTATGTATCTTCATTTATTCGAAATGACATCGACGGACAGTGAAGGTAATGATTAAAATTCGGGGAGAAATTTCTTTCCACACGGGAATGATGTGACAACTCATGATTTCTTTATGCCAATACAGTAGACCAGTGAGGTATCACAATCATGTAACGTAATTTCTGGACGAACATTCTTTCAACATGGGGATAATGCGACATCCGGTAATTTTCCGTTACCAAAACTCTGCTAGCTCCATTAGGTCCTGCCACTAACACAAAAGGCAGATGCCGAAGCTATTGTGCAAGCTTGGATGGTTAGTAAATCTCGGGCCATAGTGGATAGGATGGGAAATTGATCTTCTTTACCTTTCCACTAAGCCAACAAGTCAAAAAATTTAAAATCTTGTGTAGTCACGGTGGATAAAAAGTTCATTCCACCACACCTCCGAAGTTCACTTTTCGAAGTGTTACAATGTTGACATTTATTACATTCATCCCTTAAAGTATTATATAAAGCACACATTGGATCATTTGAACTTTCGGCACCTGCCGCATGCCTCATTGACTCATGGATGCTTGATGTTTCACCATATTTTACTAAATATATATCAAAATTTTTTGATAAATGTTCGTTAAAATCATCTTTTAAACTTTGACCATAAAATGGGTTTTCTTCTTTAAATCCAAATTAAAAGTAATTTTATCAAGTAAAGTTTCAACCCCCGACGTATTTAAGCAAGGGTTTAAGGCAGCAGCAGAGGTACTAACCGGAGGCATTTTTTTAAAACACTTTTGAAGTTTTTCTTTCATTGGGGGTATCATATCTGAATAAGGTCTGCCCCTAAATGACAAGTCATTTAATTTTGAAGTCATTAAATAAATTTGGTGAAGTACTAATGGATTCGGTGGATAATAAACTCCAGAAAGATAAGTAGTTGTGGTTTTAAAAACACGAAGCATTTTGTATATTTTTTCAATAATAGCCCAACTCGAGGAATGGTAAGTATTTGCCTTTCCATGACTCACCAAAATATTATGAAACTCTAAACTTTCTTTTTGCTCAATAGTCATTACAAACATTTTACAAGTGGAATTCCATCATGTAGATACGTCCTAATTCGGACTTGAATATTTGGAATTTGCATCTTTACAAAACTTTGCTAAAAATTTCACGTAACATTCTTTTAAATGGCTAAGTTTATGATGTGCGTAACACATCGACAATGAAAAAACACACCATCACAAATTAGTTTATATTTTAATTTAAGATGTTCTATCGCAAGCGTGTTATTTGAGGCATTATCAAAAGATATAGAAAAAATTTTGTTTTCTGATTTATATGTTTTAATAACTTTATCAATAAGTTAAAAAATTTTTTACCGGTGTGAGGATAATCAAACAAATCAAACACAATCATACGTTTCATCATTTGCAACGAACCGGGTTCAACTCAATGGGCGGTGACACAAATATACGAGTACGATTAACCGTGAGGAGTCGACCAAACATCACTAGTTAAGTTAACACCGGTTTGTAAATTTTCAAAATAAGATATTAATTCATTTTTAGCTTTTTTCCATATTTTTAAACAATTTCTTTAAAGAGTAGCATGATTTATATTGGTGTAACATGGTTGGAGAGTTTGTTGAATGAGTTGAGTCAAACGTTCGTTGTCGAAATGTTTCAATGACAAGCATTCTTGAATTACAAAATGCGCCATTTGCTCCCGAACTGCATCAATAATATAAACCCAAATATTTCCTTCGTTTGTCAATGAAACTTGACCTTAAGACGGTTCACCTTTCAACGCCTAACAATATTTATGCGCAATGTGGTTTTTCAAGGTTGTATTTGCATCTTTTTTGAAAAACTTATTGTAAAATTTGCAATGAGCTTTGTTCAGAATGCTAGCCATTTCGTTGGAAGGATTGCTACTACAACATTGCTTGAAAACGAATCACAATCAACGGATTATTGAGCACTTGATGAAACTATTTGAGAGTTTTTTTTAAAGCATGAAAGTATTGAGCATTTTTTATATTTTTGGGAGTAGAGAGTGTTAAGTTGTTGTGGTTCAACTAAAACATCCAATACATATATATATTAACCTAACGGGGGTATAATGGTAAAAAGAACACAAAAAACGGTCAAAAAAGACCCCCAACGGCCAAAAAACGGCTATACAACCGTTATGTAACGTCTAGATTTCAAAAGCCAATTGATTTTGCTTAGTCTTGATTCCTACAACGTGATAGCAAGTGTCAATCTCGATTCTTACACGATAAAGGTGAGTTTCTAACTAGTTTTTCATGGTTTTTGATGCTAAAACAAACCCTAGTTCAATTGGAACATGATATCATGAAATTGATGTTGTTTGATGATGCTATGATGTTAGTTGAATTGCATTGTTGTTACTTTACTTGGATTATGCATGAATTTTATAGGATTAAAGTCTCGTTCATACGTTACTATTAGTGGAAACTTTTACTTTTGAGAAATTAGAGTTTGATGATTTGTTGATGTTCATAATGCTTATATGATTGCTATGAACTAGATTAAGCATAAAATTAATGAATCAATGGTTGAAATTGATGATATGTTGATTGTTGGGTGTTACTTTCTCGAAAGGAACTTTACTAATATGTTTGATTTGATCTTTTGAATTGAGCATTCATGTTGTGTTAGAATCATTCTAGGTTGCTTGTTGATAGTTTCTAATGTGTTAGAATGCATTGGTTGATCATTTGGATGCTATGTTGGTTGTTTGGGAAATCAAGAATTCATAAAGGAAATTATGCAATGTGATGAGTTGTGTGAAAGGTTGTGGAATTGTATTTGGATTATAGTATGTGGTTGTTATGTATGTTTAATATGTTTGATTGGAATAAATCATGTTTGGAGATATGATGATGAACATCATACATGCATGTGAATCTCAGACCCCTACTTAGTAGGACTGGTAGGGTTTAGGATGTGAAGTAATGAGTTGGTTCACATGGGATGTAGTTCATGATTGAACCTAATGTGTGATTTATTAGTTGTAATTTATTTCTATTTATGTTGAGCATGATGATTCTTGAGGATCGCATGTGTTGTATGATAAACTATGTTAGTATGATGATCATACTAGAACATAACATTCATAATATGACATACATGAGTGGTTAGCATGATAATCTCGGATAATGAAATACTATACTTGATCAAACAAGATTTCATCTAATATCTCACCATGGGTCAAACGGGTTAAACGGGTTAACAGGGTCAATGAATCAATGTTTTCCAAATCGCTTTGGTCAATGTGTTGATTGATCACTTAAGATTTGTTAAGCTATTTTGGTTACACATACTTATGTACTCACATGTTCTAGGTAACCTTTGACGGGTTGGTCTTTCCACTCATCTTTAGCTTTGCGTTTTTTGTTCGCTTACGCATCAGGAGAGTTCACCGCCTCACTTTTCTATACACTCTCTTTTGGGGTAGAAAGCATACTTACTTTTACAAACACTTTAAATATTATAATTTATGTATAGTATAACATAGTGTGATATACCTTTGAAAGCCCTTACACTTTCGGATCGTTAATTAAGAAATCTAGCAAGAAATCTTGGGTAGTACTACTGCGTGTGACAAGCCCCGCCCATACGACTTGAGGTCAAGCGGGTGTAATATTGTCCTAAACAACTAATATTGTTATAAATTGGTATGTCGTGGACGACGGCAAATAACGAACACAGTCAGCTTCGATCGCGAAATCACTATTGTTATTACTTGTGAAATTATATTAGCTATCTATTTCAATGCACTTACTTATGTTATACAATCGCTATTGTGTATGATTAGTTACAAACTCTTGAACTCATCAACCATCATATTGACACTTTGTATGCTTTTCCCAGTTCATTAATACCAGGTGCCTCTAGGAGCACAACACGAGTCGAGCATATTTCTTTCAAACATACATTCATTTTTGTTTGGTTTTGTACTTATGTTTAGACAATGGTTTGGGTGCGTGTTTTGAGCATTTTAAATTTTAGTACTTTGGTTTTAAAATACTTACTAAATGCTTTCACAAGGTTTTAAACTTTTAAACTCCGAGGTTGTTTTAAATGTCACATATAGAGTCGTTTAAAGTAACTAATAACGTGGATTCTGAGGGTGTGACAGATTGGATAGATATGCTTTTAATATTTGATAAATAATTAATGAATGATTAGATTAGTATTTAATCTTTGTAAAGTTGGAGTATTGTGTAAATAGAACTCCATTTGTTATAATTTCACTAACTGCAGATATTATCCTTACCGGCCTAGTGCGTAGATTTTTGATGTTCCGCAGGTAAAAATCAACTCTTTAAATTACAAACTCATAATATGGTCGGAGTGAAACACATACTGTCACACCCTTGCTAAAGCGGAAACACGAGAATGTGACGGACGGGATCGTCATAACACATTGGGGGTTTAGGAGAATATTTACAGGTATTCTCCGTACATGGGTCATGACGTCACCCGACACATATGAACACATGTCAAGTATAGTCAATACCAAAACGTCACACCATTAATGCAAAAGTAAACCACAGTCCCATATGGGAACAAACCAACACAATCACCAAAACAAATACCAAATTCAAATCCAATAACATTACAATTCATAAAATCAAACAATTCATAACATGTCCCAAAAATATCTTGAAATGTCTAATGCTCCTAGAGGAGCGGTCTCGTCTAAGTCCACAGCCAAACACCTAGACTTCATTACCTGAAAAGACATGCTCTAAAAAGTCAACATGTGTTGGTGAGTTCACACGTTTAAAAATACCATATTTTGCCGTGCATAATATGTATAGAAAATTGTATGTGAAAGAGATACATAGCAGTCAAGATGTCAATATAAGTTCTAGCACAATCCAAGTCCAAGAAGAATACTGACTAAACTGCTGTCCAGATTCGTCAGTTTTGACCTTCAGTTTTGTTTGCTACATTTGGAGGACCAAACGATGTCGAAACGACACGAGACCACTTGGGTTAGTTAGAGGACTCATGGGGATTAAATTTAGACCCATAGTTTTCCCCAATTGGGCGTATTTCGATCAAGTTATCACACGAACAAGATGACCCATTTTTCTGACAGCAAGCTGCCTAGATTGTTAGTTTCGTTCCTTTGCGTCTCAAGTCCCAATATGCGCCCATTAACAAACCAAATATGTAAAAATGCTTTCATTCCAGTTTCAAGTGTCAAGAACTTCAATTAACTACTTAGTTTATAAAATTTTCCAGTCCCAAACAGTTGTTAGTTTCTTAGTCTCCCGGTTTGCAACTTTAAGTGATAGTTTCATTGTTTTGATTTGTTCAACCCATCAATTCTTTCAAGGAACAATTCTAGTTATTTCAAAACGTTTTATAGGCCCAAAATCTCGATTAAGGTCAGGTCATCCAAGATTACAACCCAATATTTTAGATACAAGTCCACGAATTAGGGTTTTTACCAAATGGCGAACCCGACAATCGTAACGCTTAGATCTTCATGATCTAGCACCAAAAACCAAGAATGAAAGATCATTAGATGAAAATTTTTAATATAGATGATGAGTATCATCGATTCCAGAGTAAAACTAGAATTAAACTTCATCAAAAACGAATTTCGCTTACCTTAGCTTTGAAGACGAATGTATCTTGCTTGGTTTAATGCTCTTGGATGATTTGATTGTCAAAACTAGATGGATGCACAAGAGATTTCATGGTTTTTTTATGGTCAATAGGAGAAGAAGAGAGAATTTTGTAGAAGGAGGTGGCTAGGGTTTCAAGGAAAAACTAGAATTTGTGAAAATGAGGCCAAGGCAAAGGGGAATACCCCTCCTTAATCCTTGTGGCCGAAACATGGGAGGAAGAAGGGCCTTCGGGCCCTTGACCCGTCTCGTGTATTCCGTCACGTCTCGATCCACGCGTCGTCTAATTTTTACGCTTTCAAATTCTGCGCGCAATAACGGTTGCAACGAACTATCACATGCCCTAGGATTTGGATAAATTATATTTTTTTAGAACCAATTTAAGTTGTTTTAACAGGCTTTAGGCAAAGCCCATGGATGTAAGGTTAATTGGGTTATGGTGATGTTTTGTGTTTTACATTTTAGAAAACCCTTGATTGGGCTCAATACATAGAACCTCATACGATGACAAGCCCACTAGTCATATAATGATATAGGCTCCAGGCCCATCATAAAAACGTAGGCCCATTAGACTAAAATTTGGGCCCAACAAGAAAAGAACCATAAATCAAGACCAAGCCCAAATAAAGACGAAAGTCAAAGTCAAAAGTCAAAATTCAAACTAATGCCAAAGTCAACGTATCTATTTTGGTGACAGATGTCACAGTATCCCCCAGTTGAAAGAATTTCGTCCTGAAATTCAACTAGAGTCATTAACTGCACTGCCATCCGCAAATAGGTGAGGGTACTTAGTCCTCACTTCCGTCTTCTCTTTCCCAAGTAAACTTGGGGCCTCTCCTTGAATTCCATCTTACCTTCAGAATCAGGATCTTGCTTCGTTTCAACATCTTTATTTCCAAATCCATGATCTCTATCGGTTCTTCGACGAATTGAAGTTTTTCATCCACTTGAATTTCCTCGAGTGGCACATGCAATGTCTCATCAGCGAGACACTTATTGAGATTTGAAACATGAAACGTGTTATGTATTTTGTTCAACTCTTGCGGCAATTCCAGTCGATATGCAACGGGACCAATTCGTTTAATAATCTTGAACGGACCAACGTACCTCGGTGCTAACTTGCTCCTTTTGCCAAAACGAACAATGCCTTTCCAAGGCGACACTTTCAATAGAACATTATCCCCAACGGTGAACTATAATGGCTTCCTTCGGTTATCAGCATAACTTTTCTGACAATCTTGGGCTGCCTTCAATCTATCCCTAATCTTGAACACCTTGTCAGTAGTTTCTTGCATAATCTCGGGTCCAATCACCTAACTTTCCCTGACCTCTGCCCAGCACACCGGCGACCTGCACTTACGCCCATACAATGCCTCAAATGGTGCTCATCCAATACTCGTATGGTAACTATTATTGTACAAAAACTCCACCAATGGAAGGTGAGTGTCCCAGTTACCGCCAAAGTCAATCATGCAAGCCCTCAGCATGTCTTCCAAAGTTTGAATCGTATGCTCACTCTGACCATCGGTCTGAGGGTGATAGGCAGTACTCATGTCAAGATGTGTCCTCAGTGACTTCTGCAAGGATTGCCAAAATCGTGATGTGAATCATGCGTCCCGATCGGATATGATTGACACGGGTACCCCATGTCTAGACATAATCTCACAGATATAGATCCTTGCCAACTTTTCCATTTTGTAATCTTCGTGTATGGCCAAGAAATGTGCAGATTGGTCATTCGATCCACAATAACCCAAATCGTATCATGCCCACTACTAGTCCTTTGTAACTTTGTAATAAAGTCCATCGTAATATTCTCCCACTTCCATTCAGGGATTTCAGGTTGGTACAATAAAAATGATGGTCTTTGATGTTCTGCCTTGACCTTCGCACACGTTAAACACTTACTGACATATACCGCTATATCCCTCTTCATTTCGGGCCACGACTATAAATTTCTAAGATCGTGGTACATTTTATCCGCACCACGGTGTACCGAATACCTCAACTTATGTGCCTCATCCAATATGATCTCCCAAACATTCCTCGTAATGGGTACCCAAATCCTACCCACATAGTATAACCCTCCATCATCCTTTTGTTCGAACTGTCGGTCCAGTCCTCTCAACACTTCACTCTGTACGTTTGTTTCCTTTATTGCTTCGACTTGAGCAACAATAATACGAGTCTTAATATCCGAATGAATGGTCATTTGTAGGGCCTGGATGCGTACAGGTTTGACTCTTTCCTTTCAACTCAAAGCATCCGCTACTACATTTGCTTTACCCGGGTGGTACCGGATTTCACAGTCGTAATCACTAAACAATTCCATCCATCGACGTTGTCTCATGTTCAATTCCTTTTGGTCAAAAATGTGCTGGAGGCTCTTGTGGTTGGTATAAATGACACACTTTGTACCATACAAATAGTGCCTCCAGATCTTAAGAGCAAAGACCACCGCGCCTAACTCCAGGTCATGGGTGGTGTAATTCTTCTCGTGATTCTTAAGTTGTCGCGACGCGTATGCAATCACTTTATCTTTTTGCATGAGCACACAACCTAAACCTTGATGCGACGCGTCACAATACACAACAAATCTGTCTGAACCCTTAGGGAGTGCCAATATCGATGCATTACACAACTTATTTTTCAATGTATTAAATGCGTCCTCTTGTTTAGCACCCCATTCGAACTTCTTATCCTTCTACGTCAATTGCGTAAGTGGTTGTGCAACCCTTGAGAAGTTCGCGATAAATCGCCGATAGTAACCTGCTAACCCGAGGAATTGTCTTGTCTCTGAAGGCATCTTAGGCACCTCCTAGTTTTTAACTGCCTCGATCTTTCCAGGATCCACATGAATTCCTTTTTCATTCACTACATGTCCAAGAAATTTCACCTCTCGCAGCCAAAACTCACACTTAGAGAATTTGGCATAGAGCTTCTCCCTTCCTAATAACTCCAAAATTGTTTTCAAGTGTCCCTCATGATCCTCTTTCGTCCTTGAATAGATCAAAATGTCGTCAATAAATACTATGACAAATTTATCCATATAGGGTTTACACACCCTATTCATTAGATCCATAAATACCGCGGGTGCGTTCGTTAGCCCAAAAGGCATAACCAAGAATTCATAATGCCCATAACGCATCCTAAAAGCCGTCTTTGGTATATCGTCCTCATGCACCCTCAACTGATGATATCCTGAACGAAGATCAATCTTCGAAAAATAGGTCGCCCCTTGAAGTTGATCGAATAAATCATCTATCCTTGGCAAGGGGTAACGATTCTTAATAGTTAACTTGTTCAATTCTGGATAATCTATACACATTCTGAAGGATCCATCCTTTTTCTTAACAAAGAGCACTGGCGCTCCCCACGGCGAATGGCTTGGTCGGATGAAACCCTTGTCTAGCAACTTCTGGAGTTGACTAGACAGTTCTTGCATTTCTGACAGTGCTAGTCGATAAGGAGCCTTAGCCACAGGCACTGCGTCCAGTATCAAATCGATTCGAAAATCTACCTGTCTTGGTGGTGGCAATCCTGTCAAATCATTCGGAAACACCTCTAGAAAATCCCGCACGATAGGTATGTCTTTGATCTTCAATTCCGCCACTTTCATACCCATTATAAATTCTTTCTTCACTTCCGGCTTCTCTCCATGTACTTCAAGTGTCTTGCCACATGGTAAGGGTATGCGCACAATCTTTTCGTTACAAACGATTTCGGCCCTATTCTCAGTTAACCAGCCCATACCCACCACTACGTCAAAACTTCCAAGTCCAAAAGGTATAAGATCTATTCTAAAAGCATGATCGTCCAAAGTTAAGGTACAGTTCCGTATTATATCCCTAGTCTCTACTAGGCTACCGTTGGCCAATTCTACTACATAGCTTGATTCCATACAACTAGGGGTCATATCCATTAATTTCATAAACTCAGATGATACAAAACTATTATAGGCATCCGTATCAAATAAAACTGTAGCATAATGTTCATTTAAAGTGAACGTACCCGTCACCACTTGTGGTTCCTGGCGAGCGTCATTGGCACCGATTACAAATGCCCTTCCACGAGCCGGGTTACCATCGTTACCTTGTCTAGGATTTTCACCAATCGCTAATGCTTGATTTTGGTTGTTGTCTCTTGCATTCAGTTTGTCCACTCGTCTTGGTGCTCTGTTTAACTTTGGACAAGTATTACGGTAATGGTCTTGGCTCCCGCACTCGAAACACACGGGTGGTGCCCCCGCTGGCCTAACCGCATTGACCGGCACCGCTGGATTCATGAGTGTCCTGCAATACTTAGCTAAGTGCCCGACTTGCTGGCAAACATAGCACACAGGACACGGCACCGTAACCGGGTGATGCAAGCCGCACTTGATACACTTTGGATGAGAACCAACATAATCCTTCTTTGCAGGCGTCGCAGCCACATATCCCTTCACCACCTTTGTTTTCTTATCCACTTTACTGTTAGTCGATCTACTCGACTCCCCAACATCCTTTCGCTTTTCTCCAGTCTTTCCCAAAACTCCAGTTTGCACCATTTCATTGGTCAAAGTGCCTTCTTTCAAAATTGCACTTTGTATGGTTGGGGGTGCCACGGCCGTCACCATGCCACGAATCTGTGGTACCAGACCCCAGATGTACCGCTCAATTCTCTTCGACTCGGGTGTTACCAAGTGTGGCACCAGTTTTGCCAATTCATGAAACCGGTCTGTATAAGCAACATGACCCGACTCTACCATCGAATGGTTCCAGAACTCGTGTTCCAACTTTTGCATCTCATTCATAGGGCAATACTCCTCAGCTGCCAATGCCTTAAATTCGGCCCATGTCATGGCCACAGCTGCCTCTCTACCCCGAGACTGAACTTGGGTGTTCCACCATGTCAATGCCTTTCCTACCAATGAACACGACGCATACTTCACCTTCTGATTCTCAGAACAGTTAATGATATCCATCACAGTTTCCATCTTATCAATCCAACAGGTCAAAGCGATAGCTCCACCCTTTCCATCAAACTCCTTCGGTTTACAAGTTATGAACTCCTTGTAGGTACATCCAACCCTACCCCAGTACCATTTCCCACAACATTCCTGTTCCCACCATCTCCAGCTTCCATCAACACCTCGCCGCCATTCGCTCCTTCTTCACCTCCATGATTGCCATTGTCCCCTTCATTCCCATTATCGTTCTCGTTTACTCCGCCCATACCGCCCCCATTGTTCAAGATGTTGTTACTCACTTGCGTAACAATAGTAGGAATTAGCTCAGCTTGCTGTTGAGCAATAATAGCGGCGATATCTGGGTTACCAGCCACATTATTTTCATTGTTCTGTCCACCTTGACAAGTATTACGGTAATGGTCTTGGCTCCCACAATAGTAGGAATTAGTTCAGCTTCCACCTATGACCCCACCACGGCCACCAGCACCTCTACCACGTCCTCGTCCCCTCGGGGGTTCACCTCCACTGGCCGAGCTATGGGTAACTCTCCTTGGCGGCATGTTTTATACATAAGATAGCCCATAAACAGTTATAATCCACAATCACATTAATAATAAGGCTACGAATTATTTTAGGAAATAGGCAATCATATTGTAACACTTAATTGTCAACTCAGCATCCAAATCCATAATAAAATAAATTAAATAATAGCAAACCATAATTTTCGTAACACTCCAATATCAAAACCCAAAGTCAAAATACTAATCCCAATAATCTCCAGTCAAAGGTACTAAAAGAAAATATCATAAAAAGGCTAATCAGCAGTAGCATGGAGTGTCCTCAGTTCAATCCTTCTTTTCACCCCACGAGCAAGAAAGCGATGAGTCCTCCTGTCATACGACGCGCAAACTCTCTCTTGCCCTTTAGGGCTGGAGGGGCAGGTAAATTTCCACCATCGTCATAAATAGTCGGTGGGTGCATAGCCACCTCTCGTGTTGGTCCTACACGGCTCTCACAGCTGCTAACGGACTTAGGAGAATCCGGTGGTGACCCATGAATGTCTATAACATCCCTTGAATGAGGGAGTGGGTTCCTCATAGCATATTCTCTCCAGGATGCTCCAAACCCATATGGCCTAAAGCATCCCGTCATAGACCTCGTCAACGGTCTACGTCCACGCACCTCTACTGCTTGCTTCACCAGCTTCGGCGGGCCAGGTGACGCCTCTTCATTCTCCGAATCAGACGAAATATCAATAATAGAAGGGGGAACGGAATGAGTACCAGAAGTCATGGCCTAAAAAAAATAAACACTTTTCTCATAAAGAACAAGTAAAAGAAGGAAGCAACAAGACAACCCAAAAAAAAAACAATTAACACAAATATTCCCATGTATAATGTACACATATTCCTATTATGCATACTACATGCAGGTACTTAGGTTATAGTCTAGGTCGAGCAATCCACCTAATTCTATATAACCAATGGCTCTGATACCAATCTGTCACACCCTCGCTAAAGCGGAAACACGAGAATGCGACGGACGGGATCGTCATAACACATTGGGGGTTTAAGAGAATATCTACAGGTATTCTCCGTACATGGGTCATGACGTCACCCGACACATAGGAACACATGTCAAATATAGTCAATACCAAAACGTCACACCATTAATGCAAAAGTAAACCAAAGTCCCATATGGGAACAAACCAACACAAACACCAAAACAAATACCAAATTCAAATCCAATAACATTACAATTCATAAAATCAAACAATTCATAACATGTCCCAAAAATCTCTTGAAATGTCTAATGCTCCTAGAGGAGCGGTCTCGTCTAAGTTCACAGCCAAACACCTAGACTTCATTACCTGAAAAGACATGCTCTAAAAAGTTAACATATGTTGATGAGTTCACAGGTTTAAAAATAACATATTTTGCCGTGCATAATATGTATAGAAAATTGTATGTGAAAGAGATACATAGCAGTCAAGTTATCAACATAAGTTCTAGCACAATCCAAGTCCAAGATAAGTCCAAGTCCAATATACCCGGATTATATTCACCCAAGGGCAAGCCCAGGCCAATTCAGTCTCGACTAGTATACCGACGACAAGGGTGGGGGTGTCAACCCGTTAGTACTAACAATACCTCTCCATGAAGTCCAAGCCAAAAAGTCCAACAACAAGCACATGTACAAGTACACACTCATGAATGACTATCAAGACTCAAACCATGACCCCAAACCACATACAATGTCCCAAAGTAATTCTTAAAACACGGCGTAGTCCAAAACCATGAGCATGTTTTTCCCCCAAGTAAAATACATTAAAAAGGGTCCGTGAAACTCACCTTGAAATGTCACATTTCAAATCCCACAACACGCAGAGTAAGCTCTAAAAATATAATACACCAAAGGATTAATATAGCACAAATATAAACGACCAATATGGGTGTAATCCTTTCAGTCCAGCCCTTAACGCTAATCAAGGTTTTCCATCGTTCCACTTATTAAATTAATTCTTTTGTAAAGAGCTTTAATCAATATTAAATGCAAAACTTGTCTTAATTTAGATTATTTAGTTCCAATCCTTACTTTTAAGTTTTAACAAGATAATTCAGCATACATATCTGATTGCGCATCAGTCTTGTATAGGCTGTTTGGAGATCGAAACGATAACGAATCATTGCGTAAAAAGTGTCGTTTGAAAGAAGAGACTTTAATTTAAACTCCAGAAAAAGAATCATGTTTGTTTGAAAAAATATGAGGAAGTTATGACTCGAAGAATACCGACTAAACTGCTGTCCAGATTCGTCAGTTTTGACCTTCAGTTTTGTTTGCTACGTTTGGAGGACCAAACGATGTCGAAACGACACGAGACCACTTGGGTTAGTTAGAGGACTCATGGGGATTAAATTTAGACCCATAGTTTGCCCCAATTGGGCGTATTTCGACCAAGTTATCACACGAACAAGATGACCCATTTTTCTGACAGCAAGCTGCCCAGATTGTTAGTTTCGTTCCTTTGCGTCTCAAGTCCCAATATGCGCCCGTTAACAAACCAAATATGTAAAAATGCTTTCATTCCAGTTTCAAGTGTCAACAAATTCAATTAACAACTTAGTTTATAAAATTTTCCGGTCCCAAACAGTTGTTAGTTTCTTAGTCTCCCGGTTTGCAACTTTAAGTGATAGTTTCATTGTTTCAATTTGTTCAACACATCAATTCTTTCAAGGAACAATTCTAGTTATTTCAAAACGTTTTATAGGTCCAAAATCTTGATTAAGGACAGGTCATACAAGATTACAACCCAATATTTTAGATACAAGTCCAAGAATTAGGGTTTTTACCAAATGGCGAATCCGACAATCGTAACGCTTAGATCTTCATGATCTAGCACCAAAAACCAAGAATGAAAGATCATTAGATGAAAATTTTGAATATAGATGATGAGTATCATCGATTCCAGAGTAAAACTAGAATTAAACTTCATCAAAAACGAATTTCGCTTACCGTAGCTTTGAAGACGAATGTATCTTGCTTGGTTTAATGCTCTTGGATGATTTGATTGTCAAAAGTCGATGGATGCACAAGAGATTCAGGGTTTTTCGATGGTCAAGAGGAGAAGAAGAGAGAATTTTGGAGAAGGAGGTGGCTAGGGTTTCAAGGGAAAACTAGAATTTGTGAAAATGAGGCCAAGGCAAAGGGGAATACCCCCCCCCCCTAATCCTTGCGGCCGAAACATAGGAGGAAGAAGGGCCTTCGGGCCCTTGACCCGTCTCGTGTATTCCGTCACGTCTCAAGCCGCGCGTCATCTAACTTTTACGCTTTCAAATTCCGCGCGCAATAACGGTTCCAACAAACTATCACATGCCCTAGGATTTGGATAAATTATATTTTTTTAGAACCAATTTAAGTTGTTTTAACAGGCTTTAGGCAAAGCCCATGGATGTAAGGTTAATTGGGTTATGGTGATGTTTCGTGTTTTACATTTTAGAAAACCCTTGATTGGACTCATTACATAGAAACTCATACGATGACAAGCCCACTAGTCACATAATGATATAGGCTCCAAGCCCATCATAAAAACGTAGGCCTATTAGACCAAAATTTGAGCCCAACAAGAAAAGAACCATAAATCAAGACCAAGCCTAAATAAAGACGAAAGTCAAAGTCAAAATTCAAAATTCAAACTAATAACAAAGTCAACGTACCTATTTTGGTGACAGATGTCACACATACAGAGTGCTAAGTTATTGAGTACAAATAGATTGACTGCAGATGATTTGGTGAATCGGTAGTCGAGTGTGTTAAAATTATTGGGTGTAAAACAAAGTAAAATAGGATTTCAATTATTCAAACTTAATTTGCTTATGTGGATTAAATGCTCCCCCCACCTCGTATAAAACATGTTGTTGAGTTTTAAAATATTGATTAATTTATCGGCCTCTCTAGAAAATATAATTAGTGATGAGTTTATGATACTTTAAAATATGTTATACCATACCGGGTACCTATACGATAATGGAAATCTAATGCCACCCCCCCTCGCGGAATGTTTGGCCCTGTATTGTTACTCACCCGACATACCCATGGTCCTTACCGATTGTTTGTCCATCACACATTTAATCTGTGGTATAGATGTCCATTAGAAAGTATTGTTATAATATGATAATTGGTTATTAATCCTATTTCTTAAAAAAATCAAAAAATAAAAAATAGTCTTTTTTCGCATTTAGTTTAAACTAGTGTATATGCGAGTATCTACATATACTTTTTTCATATTTTTTCTTGCAGATTCACGCTTCAGTATATGCATAATAGACAAAATGTTAGCATAGTAGACTTGTTGTTAACCTACAAACATCAATGAAATAAAGACAACACAAATTTTGTCGCTATATAATATCTAATTGTTTTGCGTACTAACAAAGCTCTGTAAATCTACAGTAGTGTTACTATTTATGTTGCTATTCCTAATGTAAAGGAAATCAGAATGTAAATTTTGATATATAATTCTTATGTTGGTGGTTTTGAGCCCTCACAAAAGTTAATAGTAAAAAATTAGTATCAAGCTACACGTGTTGCATCTAGAGGCGTATTAAAAATGATATTAAAAATGAAAAAATAAATAGAACGAAAAATAGAGATAAAAATATTGAACCACACGTGCGAAATATAAAACATATAAAACAATAAATAAGTCGAACTAGCACCAACGCGTTGTGATGGGGCGGTTATATGGGGAAATTAAACGTAAAAACGTTGAACCACACACATGCTGCGACATTTAAATCATAAAATTTTGACAAAATGTAAAACAATTTTTTTTTATAAAATATGATAAGTATAGTAGACCAAAGTTGAAGGTAAAAAGATGTTGGGGCTAAATTGTAAAAGATGTAGAAGCATTGAGTTAAAATAAAAAAGCTAAAGTTAAAAAAAGGTGGCTGCAACCCATCAAAACATATGATACAACCCATAATACATATAAAAATTGTAATTAGTATATATATATATATATATATATATACACACACACAATACCACGAAATCCCTCTCGTTTTGCTCAACATTTTCCCATAATACTTCATAAAGGTCCTGGTTCTTCTTCATTAGATTTCCAAATCGACGCCATCTTTGTAAGGATCAACAATTTTTCAATAAGACCGATCTCGTGACAAATATGCGGAATATAATCATCACGGAATACAAGATTGAATAAGCAAATGAAGAATACGAGTGTAAGAAACTTTAAATTCTATTGCTCTCTGATTTGAAAGATACAAGTTACCTGTGAAATGAAGAAATGACAACAGCTCACTAAATTACATTATAACACAACTATTTATACTAAACTTAGAATTTCTCGCATAGTTCTCGCGCGACTTCCAAGTTCTCGTGCGAGATGCAACTTTTCGCGCGACAAGTTCAAGTTCTCGCGCGACTTTGATCTTCATAATCATGATTTGATTTTCCGAGCCTCTAGGTTCAATCCCTACAATCTTTTTCATTGACCCGTTCATTCCCACCACCAGTGTCCTCTATTGACTCTCTTCAATCATTGTGGCAACCAATAAATTTCCGTCCGTCTTTTACTAGAGTTATTTAAATTTCGGGACGAAATTTCTTTCAACAAGGGGGGGATGATGTGACACTCGGCATTTTCGGGTCACTTTTCGATCAACACAAATATAGTTTTCTAATCATACATTCATGCATTTAATGTTGGTCACTTAAATGCGTCATTTATTGCACAAACATTCACGAACCTTTTAAGTAACGGTAATTCGGAGAATTGATGGTTCGCGCAAGTGTCTGTCCCCGAATGTTGGTGATTTGTTAAAATAGTTTTAAAACAATCAAAATTGGTATGAAATTATGTGTTATATGTTTTTGTAATTAAATGTTTGGTTTAGTTGCGAAAATTGAGAATTTTCTAGCATTTACGCTTTTTCACGCATTTTCGGCTTTTAAAGCCTAAAAATTATAAAAATAACTTTGATCTAGAAAATAAATATTATTTCATGTTGTTAATGTTTATTTGATATTATGTGAGTATTTTGTGATTTTGGTGTAGAAAAAGTTCAATCGCATAACGTTAAAATTATTTTTATAAAGGACGGGGCCTTTCTTGTAAATAAAATATATAAAAGCCTAACCCCGAACCCTAATCCCCATTTCAGCCATCACTTCCCTTTCCCCACCCCTTCACCATCGTTGGAACACACACACTCTTGATTCTTTCTTGCAATTATGGTGACTTTGGATTGCTCTTGCATCAAAAACGTGTTAGCTTGCATCTATGCATCATTACAAGTAAATTTTATGTTGGATTTCATATTTTTTGATTATCATGATGAACATAAACCCTAGTTATCCAAAAATGAATCAAAACTTGAAATTGAATGAAATTGATGATTGATTATGTGTTAGTATTCAATATAATGATGTTTGTACAAATTGGTTTTGTAAAATAATGTAATTTTGATAAAAACCCAAGACTTACTTATAATGGAAACTTTATGTAAGGTTTATACTTAAAGGCTGATGCAACCAAAGCATTTAAAGAGCTCTCAGCATGCATGCATGAAGTACAAAGTAAAGTTACTTCAGAAGTTTTACACCACTCAAAGGAAATAAGCAAGTGTAAAATCTTCCGAACCCAAATGACAAAATCTTCCAAAGCCAAAGATGAAGTCTTCTAAAGCTTCAGAGACAAAGTCTTTTGAAGCCAAAGACTAATTATTTTCAAAGACAGAGAAGACATGATTTCTCTGATCACCTTTGACTAAAGCTAAACAACTTTCTGCTGCCACTCTGAAGACTCACCAACTTAGATAATTGATGAAAAGGTTCATGCTTTTGTCAACTGTTGATTATGGTCATTGGTGTATAACTTTCTACTTTGTACCTTTTATCCTTTTTGTAATATATTAGGATATGAGTTATGGCATGACATAGTCACAAGTCAAAAGGTAATCTGCCTTTTGACTCTACATTGATCTTGTTGTCTAGATTAGTACTTCCAGCTAGCCTTCAAAGTATGGCCGGCTGTAGGATGTAGTATAAAGTGTCTCAAGTACTTGTATATTTTTATGTATGCTTTGTAACACTAGTAAGAACTTGACAGCAATATACATCATTCTTGAAAACCATATTTAAGTGTCTTGTTCTTGTTCTTTTACTTGTGTTCTTTGTCTCATCTAACAGGTAGCCTATTTGATCTGTTAAGTGTTGCACATCTCTTTATCCTTGTGAACTGTTACATTGACCACCCTTCACCAGTCCTGCAATTGGTATCAGTGCATTTTAGGCTCTTGATTGTAAGATCTCACCATCTTTGATCACTTCAATTTCACAGAACACTTAACAACTCAAATGGCAGCTCTTGCTAAAGCTGATATGGAAACCGGTACTATGAAAAAGGCTTCACTGATCACTCCTGATGACTTTGATACTTGGTGCCAATGTATGGAAGGGTTCATCAAGTCACAAGATAGCAGGATGTGGAGATCTGTTGTCGAATGACCTTACATTCCATGCACCTCTTCAGCCACTATTGGAGGTGGCATGATACCAAAGGAAATTGCTGACTATTCTGATGAAGACCGGAAACGAATAGATATAGATCAGAAGGCCATGACTGGCCTTCAAACTACTCTTCCTAATTCAATATACAGAGGCTTTAAGAAGTGCAAAACTGCTAAGCAGCTTTGGGATGCACTGAGGCGATGTATGATAGGTCTGATGAAACCAAGAAGAACATGAAGGATATCTTGAAGCAGTGGTTTGAAAATTTCACCTACAAGACAGGTGGGACCATGACTCAATAATACTTCAGGTATGTTGAGATTGTGAATACTCTGACTGATGTTGGCATAAAGCTTGAGAACAGGGATATAGTGCGGAAGTTTATGTTCTCTCTTCCTAGACAATAGATTCACTATTGTGGGGCCATTAAGAGAACTAAGAACCTCTCTACTCTTACTCTCATAGAGTTGTATGGTATCCTCAGTGGGTACCAGATGGAGATGAACCGGCCAAATCCATCCAGTAACTCCTCCAACAACCAGAAGAGTTCAACCCTTCATATGGTTCAAAGGGAAAGCATAGAACCAAAGCATCCTCTTATATGCTTCCCTGATAACTTATAAAAGGGTCTTTCATCACCTTTCCTGAGACACCAAGCAAGAGCTACATCCAAGGAAGCCCATTCCAAGAGACAAGCTCTGTACAAACCATTATGTCTACTGATGAAAGTTGTGGCAACTTTCTTTTTTACTCTTGAAGACTTCGACTGTATCCATCCAGATGATCTGAAGTACATGGAGATAGTCCAGCAAATGACTCTTTTCACTCACAGGGCCAAGAAGTTCTACAAGAGGACAGGGAGAGTTTACAAGTGATGAGCCTTTCCTTTGGCGTAAAAGAATGTGTCATGTAAACTTTAAAAACATAAATAAACTAATTAAGAATGATTTGGTAACTGGAATGCCAAAGAAAGAGTTTACAAGTGATGATCATTGTGTGGCATTCCTGAAAGGGAAGCAACATAAAGAATCTCACAAGCCAAAGGAAATGAACTCCATCACTACACCCCTACACTTATTACATATGGATCTCTTTAGCCCCACCAGTGTAATGAGTTTAAGAAGGACCTCTTATTGCTTGGTGATCACAGATGACTTCACAAGACACACTTGGGTCTTCTTCCTCAGAACTAAGGATGAGACCTCTGAGATCTTAAAGAGCTTCATTTTGAAAATTAAGAATCAATGTGATAATAGGGTCAAGATCATAAGATGTGATCAAGGAACCGAATTTAAAAACAAAATCCTTGATGCATTTTGTGATTAAAAGGGTATTTCAAGACAATATAGTGCTCCCAAGACTCCTCTGCAAAATGGTGTCATTGAGAGGAGAAACATGATACTTATTGAAGCTGCAAGAACCATGTTGTCTGACTCTAAACTGCCCGTTACCTTCTGGGAAGAGGCAATCAACACCGCCTGTTATGTACAGAATAGGGTTATAGTTGTTAAGACTTATGGTAAGACTCCTTATGAACTGTGGCACAAATGGAGACCTTTCAATGGTTTCTTCAGATCATTTGGATGTCCTTGCACCATCTTGAATACCAAAGATCAAGTAGCCAAGTTCCCTAAGAAATAAGATTATGAACATTTCATTGGATACTCTTACCAAGCTAAAGCTTATAGAGTATACAATCTTAGAATCAGAGTAGTTAAGAAGTTAGCCAGTGTGAAAAGTTCTGGTCCTGATTGGTTGTTTGATTTTGATTTGGTTACCAACTTTTTAACAAATCTTGTGAGAATGTTGTAGGATCTACAGGTATCTTATCAATAGAAGATTCTGATCCAAGATTTGAACTGAGAAGACCATGTGTACAAACTACTTCAGCTCCAGTGATAACTAGACCTGTAGTTGGAAATCCTGTCAACAAAAGCATGATAAATTCTTTAGCAGACACATCTGAGGTGCCTACAAATTCCAGCACAGAGGAATAGAACTTAGATGAAGGAGATTCAATTATAGGAGGAGATGAAGGTGGTGATAGTGATCAAGAGTTTTTTGATGCTGATAACCACTCATAGAAGACAACATCAATGATATAACACACTTATTTGATCAAGTCTCACTTGATAAGTGTGTTGATACGGTGGATGATTCTCAAGCACCAGATCTGAATTTCATAAATTTAGATCTATCCAAACAACTTGCTGTGATTCCTCAACTAAGAATCCATAAGTCCTATCCCACCACAAACATCATTGGAGATGTTGAGACTTGGGTAAGAACAAGAGGATAAATCCATGATAAAAATGTTTATCTTCACTCTTGTTTCTTGTCCCAGATAGAGCCAAAGAAGATTGAAGAGGCTTTGAAAGATGGAAGTTGGGTTGAATCAATGCAAGAGGAGCTGCTTCAATTCAAGAGACAGAAGGTTTGGATTCTATGTCCTCTTCCTTAAGGGAAGACTACCATAGGTACCAAGTGGGTTTTTAGGAACAAGAAGGATGATAGAGGACTTGTCATCAAGAACAAGGCAAGATAGTTGTTCAAGGATACACACAAGAAGAAGGGATCGACTACATAGATGTTTTTGCTCATGTAGCAAGGCTTGAAGCTGTTAGGATATTCCTGGCTTTTACTGCATCTAAGGATTTCAAGGTCTACCATCTTGATGTTAAGTGTGCCTTTTTACATGGGGTGATTGATGAGAAAGTGTATGTCAAACAACCACCTGGCTTTGCAGACCCAGATCACCCTGATTATGTCTGCAAGCTAGACAAAGCTCTCTATAGGCTGCATCAAGCTCCAAGGAAGTGCTATGAGACACTATCACGGTATCTCTATCAGCATGGGTACAAGAGAGGTATTATTGATGGAACACTCTTCATCAAAGGACCAGGAAATGACTTGATACTGGTTCAAGTTTATATAGATGACATTATTTTTAGGTCAACTAATCCAAAGCTCTACAAAGACTTTGAGAAGATGATGAAGAATAGATTTGAAATGAGTGCCATGGGGGAAATCAATTTCTTTCTAGGAATTCAAGTGAAGCAGGTTGACAGTGGCATCTTCATAAATCAGTCAAAGTATGTACAAGACATACTTACTAGGTTTCACATGACTGAGTGCAAGGTTGCTAAGATACCCATAGCTAGAAACCACTTCCTTGAACCAGATCTTGAGGGGGAGTGTGTTAATGAACATCTATACAGGGCTATGATTAGGTCTCTTATTTACCTCACAGCTAGCAGGGTTGATATCATGTTTGCTACATGTATTTGTGTATGATATCAAGCCAAACACAAGATGTCACATCTGGTTGTTGTCAAGAGAATTCTCTGATATCTCAAGGGTGCTCCTAAATTGGGCCTTTGGTATCTAAAGAATTATGACTTCAATTTGTATGCTTATACAGATAGTGACTATGGTGGCTGTAACATGACTGTAAAGTCAATATTCGAGGGATGTCAATTTATTGGTGGAAGGATAGTCTCATGGCAATGCAAGAAACAATCCTGTGTATTTGCATCAACTGCTGAAGCTAAATACATTGCTGCTACAAGCTACTGTGCTCAAGTGCTTTGGATTCAGAATCAGATGCTAGACTATGGATACAACTTCAAGGTGACTTACATCCACATAGACAACAATGGTGCTATCTCTATCACAGAGAATCTAGTTCAGCACTCAAAGACAAATCACATCAATATTAGGTATCATTTAATTAGAGATAATTTTGAAAGGGGGTTGATAAAACTAGTCAAAGTTAAAACAAATAAACAATATGATGATCTGTTCATAAAAGCTTTTGATGAGTAGAGATTTAAGTATCTTGTATCAGTTATTGGGATGATTAACTTTGAGTAGATTTTCTTTAAACTAAACTCAAGATTATTTTTAATAATTTGTGTGTCTTAAGTTGTCTATATCATCACCATATAAGCCCATTTTACTTTGGATGGAAGTTTTCAAAATGATATCCCTTAGAATTTTGAGAATTTTGGATGTATTTTCCTTCGGAAGACATCAAGTTGTCTTTGGAAGAAAATTATGTCTTCAAACAAATAACTACTTCTGAAAATTAACCTTTGGAAGAAATTCTGATATATCTTTTGAGGCTTATTTTTCTCACCAAGTACTATATGCATTGAAGGAATATTTTCTTACGAAAGCAATTAAGTCTCGGAAGCTTATTCTCTTATTGAATAAGATTTCTGATATTTGATTTATTCCGAAACAAAATCATCTAGGAAGTAAAAATACTCTAAGTATTTTTTTTCCGCAGCAAAATTTTTAGAAAACTAAGGAATATCTTCCTAAGCCAAATTGGCTTCGGATGTTTCTCTCAAAAACTTCCGAAGACAAATTACCTTCGGAAGATTTAGACTTCTAAGAAAACTAACTTTTTGGGCACTTTTTCAAAGGTGGGACTGACATTCGGATTTCAAAATTTATCCATTTGCATTAACTTTGTCTCAAATTCATATCATATATATTTGTACAAGGGTTCCCCCTCTTTCACTATTCTCTTCTACCATAAAGATTCAAACCCTAAATTCACCCATAAACCAACCTTGTTCTTACCTTCCTTCATCATAAAGCTACTCAAAATGGCCAACCCTGATCCACGAAGGATCCTGGCTTCTCAGATGTGTACCGTTTCTTAGCTCTATCCAACTACTTCACCTCCCTCACCATAAATCCTTCACTATATGAAGATCAGCTCTTGGAGTTTTTGAGAAGTTGCTAAGAGGTCATTATGGATAGGGAGAAGGCACTATCTGCCATAGTGTAGGGTAGGACAACTTTCAACACTCCAGCGATCATTCGTACTCATCTAAGGCTGGATGATAAAGAAGGCGAATTGTCCTTCCTAAAATCTGTTATGAACCAGTCCTTCAGGCAGATGGGTTATGAGATTGATTACTCTGTAAGAACCTTCAAGAAAGGAAAAGTTTCCTCTTAGTGGAAGTACCTCCACCATTTTGTCATTCACTGTCTATAAAATAAACATGGAGGTTGGGATCAAGTTCCTGAAGACCTTTCTTACATAGTCCATGGATTAATACAAGGGGTCAAGTTCAGGTACTCATAATTTGTTTATACTAATTTACTTGAAAACTTGGACTCCTTAGAATATTATATATTCCCTAGATAAGCCCAGTACATTCTTAACTATGAACTAGGCTCATAGTTAAGGGGAACAGGTAATGTTCTAAAATTGGGACAGATGAAGTCCGGCATCTTCAAGACAATGAGAAAGCCAACCATTGGCTTCTCAGGGGTAGAATTAACCCGGGTCCTAAAAATGTTAGAGCTCATTGCTCAAGGTGACAACTTAGCAACACAAGCTAATGTTGAACCCATACCTTCCATATCTGCATCACCCACATAGCCACAAATCACCATCACCTACAAGAGAAAATCCAAACGAACCCCTGCACAAGCTACTTAGGTTGTAGTGGTTCTCATATTATCACCCATGAAGGAGGATGTGGAGACTAGAGCTCCCACTTCTCCTGAGGAGAAAACCACTTCCATCACTTTAGGGATCAGTGCTGAGGTTCCTCATGCTCAGCCTGATGAGTTCACTACACCAACACCAGCCATAAGCCTTCACTCTGAGTCTCAAAACTCTAGTGAACAATCTATAGAGGAAAGCTACCATCCTCAGCCTCTAGACCTCAATATACCCAACCTTGAATTCTATGATGATGAAGACATGGGATTCAGTGAGTACCAAGAGTCTCTCTTCTCCACCCCTGCTCAAAGAGAGATGAGTACTCTTTACTCACCCATGTCTAGACCATATCATCCACCCACAACTGAGGTGGATCTCCCTGAACCAGTTCAAAAGTTCTATATGGAAGAGGCTCTCACTTCTACAAGTGATTACATCTTTAAGACCTCAACCATGGCAACCCAGCCCATTGACACTTCAACTGAAGCTATCATGGTGTAGGGGAAATCCAACAACCAAGAACTTAGTGCTGGTGATGAGGAAGAAGACTTTGGTCCTACTTTCTTATCCCCTAGTAATTCTTCAAATGAAGATGAGGGGAGTTTGAAACTAAAGATGCAACAACCGACTAAAACTTGCACCTATTTAGTCTCAAAGGTTAGTCACCTGGAATCTTAGGTGACTATGATACAAAAGAGGGACAATGACCAGCAATGTAAGATCACCGATCTTAAGGGCAAGTTAGCTAAGAGACCCATCCAGAGGACTCAACCAGGCCCACAAAAACCTATGGATATGATAGACCTAACTCCTAGCTCTCCTATGCAAGAGGGTGATGCTATCAAAAAGGGGGAGAAAGTCTTAATTACAATCATAGAATCTGGGAGTTTCTCTTAGAGCATGGACATGGAGGATTCACCACCCTCACTTGCAAATGTCCATACTCAACAACCTCCTCAGGTCCATATTGATGTGGACTCTCTCATACAAAGTCTGTTTGAGGAGGGTGTACTAAGGGCAATACCAACTCCATCTCACCCAGCTAATAATCCAATTATGGGATGGAGGTATGATGATCAAAGAAGAGCCCGATAATCTCTAGCTCTTAAGGGAAACAAGAGATCTTCAACTTTTACACCCTAAAATTCTATGAGAGCACTTATCTAGTTGACCTCTCACTTGCCAACCCAAGTCAAAACAGGCAAGCTGCAAGGTTGGCTGATGACATTCAACAAAGGGTGATTGAAGAGTTCAAGCTGAGAAGAAGACTATATAGACAGAGGCTAGCCGGCAAGACTGTTGGTCAATTGGATGCTGAGGTGGACCCTAAGATTAGCTTTAAAGGGAAACCTTGGCTGAAGGCCTAGTAGTTGAGCCAGTGAACCTTGAGATGACAAGAATTGCTTCAGTACCCATTACCCTCAGTAAGACACCAGCTAGTAAAGGTGTCTCACAGCCTCTCTCTTGCTAGAGCTTAAGTGAAGAACCAAGAAATGAAGGCCAAAGCTCTCTCCAACCCGAGTCACAAAGGCCTGTGAGTGACAAAGGTAAAAGGAAGATGATTCCTAAGGAGATATAGGAGGAGGGAAGAAAGAGGAAGAGGAAGCTAAGGGGAGAGAGTTCAATTGTTCCCTAAGCTTCATGAAAGCTGCAATTAGAGCTGCCTCCAGGCCAAACACTCAAGATGATGATTTAAGGGCAGCCAGATTAAACTACTTGGGGACCAGAAACTACAACATTGATGAAGTCATCTCTCTTCCCTTAGAAGAGTTAAATGAACTGGCTGACACTGAGTTGTCAAAGGAGAGGAAGGAGGCGGAGGATGCAAAACTGTTCTTTAAGATCAAGGAAGAAAGGAGGAAGAAAAGACTTTACAAGCATTCTCCTACCCTCTCCCCAGTTCAAGAAAGCCTTAAGACAAAGGCTATGGCAACTGAGCAACAACCTCAGGTAGACAAAGAAACATACAAACAAAATATGATTAACTACCTGATTGCCACAGGCCTCTATCAAACATCTGCACTTCTTCCCTTGTTATATGAATACATAGAGTTTGAGTACCTCAAGCAGCTTGAGCTACAAGTAATGAAAGAACAAAAAGTTGCTAAGAGGAAGATGAGGGAAGAAGCTACAAAGTCAAGAGCCATTACCCAAAAGAGTCTAAAGAAGTCTGCTGATAGGTAGAGGATGATGAACTTCTTGAAGCTGTATGGATTATCTAGAAAAGGCTTGGTCCAATGTCTCTATCTACCATGGATGAGCATATTAGGGTGATCAAGCAGAAGATTAAAAAGGGTGAGCTCATTGACCTGTATTTATCACTAGGTCAGGCTGCACCTAAAGTTAAGATCAAGGTTGAACCACAAGAGACAACACAACCTGGACCTAGTGCTGGACCACAGCCAACTTCATCTTCTAATCTACAGTAGCATCCTGATCCCTCTCCTTCTGAACTTGTAAGGGGAGGACCCAACTAAGAAAGATACACAAGAACAACCTCGTGCTGAAGACCAGTCTTCTCGGTTAAAATCTGGAAAGAAGAAGAAAAGGATGGCCATCAGAAGGACAAAAAGAAGAAAAAGAAGTCCAAGGCATCCACCTCAACACCTCAGGATAGGTCAAAATCCTGAGGGTGATCAAGAAGAGGCTGCTCATCTAACTCCAATTCAAGTAGAGCCTTTTGCTACTGAGAGATCCATCTTGTCCTGGATATTTGCTATTAATCAGGACAGATGGTATGTTATTAGAGATCAAGGAGGTCAAGATATCTACTTCTGGCAACACATACTTCATCTTCCTGTACATGATCTCTATGACATGAGGATACTATAAGAGTTTGAGGGATCCTGACCAAATGATGAAGAAATGAATGGTTTTGATCTAGATAATGATTGTTAATAGATGATTAATCTCTTTTGTTTTGGTAGCATCAGCCTAGGGGGAGTTTGTAAGGTTTATACTTATTGGCTGATGCAACCAAACCATCCAAAGAGCTCACAGCATGCATGTATGAAGTATAAAGTAAAGTTACTTTGGAAGTTTTCCACCACTCAAGGGAAATAAGCTAACTGTAAAATCTTTCAAAGCCAAATGACAAAATCTTCCAAATCCAAAGATGAAGCCTTCCAAAGCTTCAGAGACAAAGTCTTTCGAAGCCAAAGACTGATTTCTTCAAAATACAAAGAAGACATGCTTTCTCAGATTACCTTTTGACAAAACCTGAACAACTTTCTACTGCCACTTGAAGACTCACCAACTTAGATAAGTTGGTGAAAAGGTCCATGCTTTTGTCGACTATTGATTATGGTCATGGGTCTGTAACTTTCTACTTTTATACCTTTTATCCTTTTTGTAATATATTAGGATGTGAGCTATGGCATGTTATAGTCACAAGTTAAAAGGCAATCTTGCTTTTGACTCTACATTGATCTTGTTGTCTAGATTATTGTTTCCAGCCAGCCTTCAAAGTATGGCTGGCTGTAGGATGTAGTATAAAGTGTATCAAGTACTTGTATCTTTTTATGTATGCTTTGTAACACTTGTAAGAACTTTAGAGCAATATACATCATTCTTGAAAACCATATTTGAGTGTTCTTGTTCTTGTTCTTTTTACTTGTATTCTTTGTATCATCTAACCGGTTCCCTATTTGATCTGTTAAGTGTTGCACATCTCCCCATCCTTGTGAAACTATTGCATTGACCACCCTTCACCGGTCATGCACTTTAATTTGGGTTTTTTTAGAAATTGTATGATTTTGATTAAATTAGATTGAATTGATGGTTCTAGGATGTTAGTTGATGCTAATGGATGATAATTCATGTTTTGAACTTTGATTTTGGCTCGGTTTTCGGGTACCTTCCATTAAAGGAAATGTTTTGGGTAGGTTAGTTTATAGATGGTGATTTATGCATGTTTGATTAGTTTTGTTGATTGTTATATGATGTTTAGGGCATAAGAATGGATTGGGAATAATCGAATGGTGAAAATCGCATCGTATGAATATGCTTGCTATTTAGGGAAACTTTTGTGACTTGATGTTATGGATGTTGAATATGATATGTATAGAACACAATATGATGATGATATTGATGTTGGAATGATCATAGGAGCATGTTAGGAGACTTTGGATGAAATTTATGGAACTTGTGTTCATTGGTTTTTAACTTTGGAAGCTTTGGGCATGATAAAGTTTCTAGGTTATGTTAACATGTTGTGGATGATCGTGGGATGTGTTACGTGCAGATTGACATGTTGGTTACGATATGCTTGATGATTTTGAAAATGGAATACACACGTGCAACGATGTCATACTTTTCAAAAATAGAAACTTTTTGAAAATAGATTTCTAATATAAAATTTTATGTGAATCATTATTTGGGCTATTTGAGCATGACTAAACTTTATGTGAATCATTTTTGACATACTTCACGGCCCAACTTTTACTTACTTCCCTTTTTGGGAGAGAAGCATGCAAACTATTTCTATTTATCTGGTTTTAGTATTATTGGATTAAAGTCTGTTAGTGTAGTGCAAACATTATCAGGCAAGTCTTTACACACTCGAACCTTTAATATTGAGCTAGCAAGGTAATTTGAGTAGTACTACTAGGTTTGACAAACCCCACCCACATTAGTCATACTAACTAGACTGGAAATCGAACGGGTGTTTAATTGACCTAGACATTTGCCATTGTTCTGTGATAAGACGTGGTGGAAGGAAAATCAACTCACAAATAGTCAGCTTCAGTTCAAAAGGCTAAGTAACTAGATATATAGCCAAGCTACCTATCATATACCTTTATTTACTTTTACCAAGCAAACTCTCAAACATATTTACTAATTTACACCTGTGAACTAACCAACCTTGTGTTGACATATTTTAGCATATCTTCTTAGGTTACAGGGACGCTTAAGGCTAGGGTTGCACATCTGAGGTTCATGCATCATTTATTCATTTGAAATCAAGTTCATTTAGATTTACTACTTTTCATTAAGCACCTTGTTTTACGCATTTATTGCTCATGGTTTTTCAAACATTTACGCTTCCGCATTGATTACATTAGAAACTGTGTATTACTCTAATTTAAGCTCAAATGCTTATTTTAAAATACATATAGTGTCGTTTGATATGACCGTGTCTGAGATACTAGTTTGTCACCCGCCTTGCGGTAGAACTCAGCCGGTGGATTTTGAGGGTGTGATAACCGTCCTCGTCCCTTTTATTCTTTGAATCTATTATGGATCTTGTTAGCTTATGGTAAGTTGACTATTCGTTATAAATAAATAAAAATAACATAATAAAAATCTTTCCGTTTTATTTTAAAAGCCACAATAATCCCACACCCTTTTCATCCCGCCTTATAGTTCTTTGACGACCTTCTCCATTCTTATGTTTCTTTAGATTTCAAATCCCCGACATCATTTACATCTACTCCATCAATGTCACCACTGCTGTCCTCCATTGACCCATTTGTAATCGATATCATCTTTCTTAACCTACAAATCTTTTCAATATGTATGGTAAATTATCTATTATACCCTTAACCTTAAAAAAAGAAATAAAACAAAATGTCTTTTTACAATAAAAAAAATATCACCTTTCATTATGCCCTACATTCCCCTAGAATACTTCTCTCAAAGAGCTTTCATATCTATTTTCCACTCACATTCATTAATAAAATACATTAACAAAAAGATATGATAGATGTATAGTGAACTCTTATATTTGACGGATGAGATTGTTTTCTTCTAAAATTATAGGGATGTGGTATAGGGATGAAGAATGAAATGGAGTGAATATTTTAATGATATTTAAAAATAGAAATAAGAGATGGGATGAAAATGTTCTAAGACCCATCCCCATTCATCTTCTTCTTTTGATTACCCTAAGGTCCCGCCATCTATCTCCTCTATTGGCCCTCTGCAATTGCATCCATTGTTCTCCTCCTTTGAATCTCCTTTGTATGTCATCCATCCTCTAAATTATATGATTTTAGGATTGCTTCAAAAATCAATAGACCTTAGCACTTGATAAATGCATATAAACGCATGCATAACATGATTTATGTAGAAAACAATGATAGATTTAATCAAATTGGATTTATGTGTGAAAATCACAAAATTTGTTGAGGTGTATATAATCAACTACAAGAAAGAGATGTTGGTGATTGGTAAAAGCGCTACAATGGTGAATTGTGGTATTTGACAGTGGTCGGTGGTGATATGCGGTAGGCATTAGTTAAGTTCGTGTTCATGAGGTACTTCTAACGTGATGTAAAAATCTTATAACCTTAATATTGGAATTATAACATAGGTAGTTAGTAACGTGAATTGGTTGGGTTAAATTCTTGTGTACGCATAATGTCAAGCAAGTGGGTTTTCAAGGTGGATAAGGGTTGAAACTTGTTTCAAGATGAGAATATTATAAATTTAATCAATAATTAATTTTTATAGACATATTGATTGATTATGGCATAATAATCCTTAAGTGGAATGAGCGGATTTGAATAAGAAAAATTGATTGGTAACAAACTATGATTATTTACCTTGAGAACCTAACCGACCTATTAGGAGAATTACATTACTTACGAACCAAATTATCTATAGCTCTTTAGCACTTGGCTTTACTCATAAATATACACCTCATTCTGTGTTTATTGTTAAGACCCTGTAAACTATTATGGCTTTGTTAGTGTAGATCATATTCTTTATATTGGGAGCTTACCCATTGATTGGTGCTGAAGTTTCAATCAAATAAGAAGACATGAGTGTGTTCCTATTCACCTTAAACACTGTGGACAAGTAAGTGTCGAACCATGAAGAGTCTCTAATTAGTGCATTGTGTAATGGATCAGCTAACTATCATAAGTAATCTATTGTCACTTGACTGTTTAAAAAGTTGAGTTTTAATAAATAGTAACTAATTAAAACTTTAATAAAACAGAATTGCAATTAAGGTGAGTTTCAAAATAATGTTAAGAAAGATAATTAACTTCAGGTTCAAATTATGAAACTCAACATATAACCTAGTGAATTACCTATTTGAAAGTTACATAGACTTAACCATATTCGAATGTTATAAGATAGATTAAAGCAAGCCAACAATCTGGCTGTGTTGACTTAACGATAAAATCCAGTGAAAAACACAAGCTAAGATGTTATCTACACAAAAATTAATTTAATTAATTTGAAACAAGAAACATTCAATTATTAATCATCACTTGAGCAATGATTGATAAATTGCTAACCGAATAAACAAATCTAATCATTGGATCTAAATAACATTCAAATATTTAAATCCTAAACAATCATTCAAACCAAATGATGATACAAGTTCTAAATACAAAAACACGAGTAATCACAGGTTGAACACATTTACTAACATAAACCTTACACTCAGAGTGGGTCACAAGTGATTTAGCTGCTCATCGTAATCATTTGATCTTCAATTCTAAAGATTGATGATTAGAATGGTAGAATATTGAGTTCTAGGCTTCCTAAATAGCCCAAAATCATCTTCTAAGTCACAAAATCGAAGTCCCTTCTAAACTAGGATTATTCCCACTTTATATCATCCAAAATATAGAAAATTAGAAAAAAACCAGAGTCGCGGTGTCAGTGGCACCACCACAGTCAGTAACTATGTTGATCTTTTAACTGACGCCTCTTTTGACGCCACCATAGTCAGTGGCACCAATATCATAGTCGGTGGCATCACCCTCCAGAAATCAATTTTTGACTCACTCTTTTCTTGACTATTTGACTTCTAATTTCCACTCTATACCTTCTTTAACTTCCGTATTTTACATTCTCACCTTCAAACACACAAAGAACTCAAAGTAACTCTACTCCATATGATTTGATGACTAAAAACATAAAAATAAATTATTGTAACATTGGATAATCAGCAACCCATCGCCTACTTTTGTCTCAGATGTGATTCAATAATTACACACACAGTTTGCTCCTAAGGATGTACGCAACTTGAGTTGCTTTCTTAGGATACATGCTACAATTTCTAATGAACATGTACGTCTATCTCATTGGCTTTACTTATTTGATCTTTTGCAGCACATGAGGTTTGCTTGGTGCAAACCTCTATCTAAGACAATTTAACTAGACATTCAATCTATATACATTTTGTGTACTTGTGCCAGAATAAATTACTATACTGAAGTGTAGTTGGGCATTATAATATTTGGTGCTGACAAGACTAGAGATTGCTTATTATGTCAATACAGTTTATCAGATTCTTAAAAACCTACTATAGGCACTAACACAACATTTAAGTGTATTCTAAGATATCTTAATCGGACTAGAGCACATAGTTTTGTTATTTTTCGCACCTCTACTTCCACTCTCCAAACATATGCTGATGTTAATTGGGCTTGATGCCTGAATGATTGTCATTTGACTATAGGTTATTATGTGCTTCTTGGCTTCAATCTCATTAGTTGAAACTTCAAAAAATGACATATGGTTGCTTGCTCTAGTATTGAGGTAGAATATTAAAATTTAACTCATGTCAAATCAGGTGGATTATGTCTTTGTTACGACTGTGTACGGGTTGTGCACACACTCTTTGGTCTGACAACATGGTTATTTGACAATAAAATCTTGTCTTTCATTAGCACACCACACACCTTGAAATTAATTCACACCCTAATAGGGACATGCTTTGGTTCGCTCTCTTGTGGTTCATTATGTTACTACCACTCATCAACTTGTAGACATCCTTACATAAGGTAGTCTTTGACTCAGTTTTGCTTATATCAAATCAAAACTGCATATTGACACCTTCCTTTAACTTGAATGTGAATGTTATAGATATATGTTAATATATCATTTGCACTTTAGTTGGTTATTACTGTCATATTAGATAAAATCATCTTTGATTTTCTAGATATGAATTACTATTGGTTTGTTTTGATTATTATCCAATAGATTGTTTATACAAGGGTATGCAATGTAATCACTTTATGATATGAGTAAACTCAATAACAAAATTGTTTACCTTAAATTATGATACTGTTTTCACACTAACCGGTCGTTGTAGAAAACAAACTCTTTTAAATTGGTTTTAAGTTTCTTCACTCTCTATTCATTTAAGCTACAAAATGCTTAAATCTTCTCGAAGGCTTCTTATAGAAAAAATAAAGCAATTAAGAACAAAAGTATTTTGATTTGCCATAGCAATAATTCATTAAAACTTATATAGTTCACTAAATATGATCTAACAAGAAACCAAACCAAAGTGAGTTAATTGACTCTTAAAATGATGGACAATGAACAACGTTAATATGAAAATATAAAAGCGTAACACACTGTATGAGTTGTGTTCCTATTTAGCATAGCTCAAACAATAGATGACATTATTGATGTCAACAACCATATATTCACCTCTTGTTACTCAAATGCACTTATCATCAATGTGTTTCAGCTTGGTTGTTTAAATCCATATTAGCTAATTGACTTGTCAGAACCAAAGTTGGATCATGAGCCGCATCCACAGGCCAAGTCATTAGGATGACGAGGTTCCTGCCAACAAACATAAATTACTTTAAACCTCATAATTATGAATAAGGTGCTACTAAATGTATCCCCTTCTCTTATACATTTGGTGATCTCCTAAACAAATAATAACCCTTTCACAAAGGGTGTCAGTACATTTACCCACATCCTTAAAGATATTTTAGCAAAAACGACTTAAACTAGAAACGCTTGAACACATGTACCTTTGAACATATTTGGATTGACAACGATCGATCTTTTCAAACGTATAGTTTTCAAAAGAACTTTCCAAACCTTTTACACCTTGTTGTATCTGTGACAACCGCAAGATATCCCAAAACTTCAAAACTTGAATACATACTGAGTTCTCATAGACAATGTCTATGCTCCAGACAAGATAAAAGCTTCCATCGACATTGTATATCTCAAACATGTTGAGAATTCCTCCTTTGTCGTTGTAACTACTTCTTTTGTGTTTCTTCGTTTGGCGCCAACCACTTGAAAGCTTCATAAGAAGCGATACAACTAGTTTACATACATTAAGATTCCTAATACTAGCTAATCTTTCAAGAAACTTGTTGGTAAAGTTTACCTGCCAAAAAACAGATCATATTTGAAAATAATTACTTGTAACGATTAAATGAGCAAATTGAAATAGCATTTGTGATCTTAAAAGTTAGTTATCTATTTCTACCTTCCATTTTGCCTCCTTGAAAAGTATTGAGTCGGTTTTTAGTAAGGAAACAAAACTGGCTAATTCAACCAAGGCGTTAATCATGACTTGGGCCAAGTTCTTATCTTCATGTGCATCAAAGACACATCCACGATTTTCTACATCATAAACTAAAGTGTTCCATACTGAACAACTCTTAGTCATGGTCTCTTTGTTTCCTACAATCCATAGGCAGTGCCTTGCTCGTGTTAAAGCAACATTTGCTCTTACACACTTGAAAGAAACCCAATGGACCCACGATGGTTACATCTAACTATTGAAAAAATTATGACATCTTCTTCGCTACCTTGAAACCCATCAACTGATGGAACTTTGACACAAAAACTCCAACCATTCGCCTCTTGGTTGTATTTTGTGCCTAGTTTTTCTTGTATTGCTCCAACATGAGCCTTATAGGGTGAAATGCACCCAAAAGTCACCTTTTGTTTCTTGGAGACAGATTCTGGAACAAAAGAGTGTCATAACAGTATCAAATGCAAACAAATGAGCGAAAATGACGATACCTTTGAAAAGATTTGCAATTATCTGTGTAATCACTGCAACTTCCACCATGTTTTTCATGCTATTGTTCTTGTCATGTTCCTCCTTTGCCGAAAAAACATTGATGAAAGTGTCGATCCATACATATCCTCTTGAAGAAAACACAGTTCTCGAGCTTTATCAATGACATTAGGTCCATCCAAGATCTGTCCATTGTAAAACTCGGCATTGGGAAACTGGCTTAACGATGGATGCATCCTGTATTGAACGTTGAGAAAGTGTCTTTGGTGTCCGAGTAACACCAGCCTCTCGAATAAACTCCTTCCAAACTTAGCTTCCTCACAAATCTGTCATATATCAGAAAAGCATAAGGAACTATAATTATAGGACAAAAATATGTTAGCAACAAGTTTTTTTTTTGTTAATAAAGTGGTAATGACCTTGCTTTGAACCATCGGTGGTAGCTGCCTTTCATCCCCAACAAGCACATCGTTTTGAATACCTGAAAGCTACAATGGGATAATAGATTCACATTCTTTAAGCTATGCAGCTTCATGAATTATAACCATTTTGATCGGGCCAATTTCCTCTCCACATAATTTGATTGAGCTTGAAGCATACAAAAATCAAACATGCATTTCTCAGACAAAACTCTTTAAGTGGATACATGCTCATAGAGTTTGGAATAATAGATGACGCTCTTAGATCATATAGTGCTTGCAAGCATTCGATTTTGCATGATCTTAGCTTCATAAAATGGGATTTACGTACTCTTTTGTCAAAGGCTTCCTTTAAGCTTTGCTTTCTAGTTACTATATCCTTTACAGACTCCCTAACCTTCTGAATCAAATCAATTGAATCATTCATTTTGTTTGCAAAATCAAGAGGAATCACAGAAGTAGGCATATGGGTGTACAAGTTCCTGATACAAGTAATAAGAGCTTTGCTCAGAACACTAAATCTGTTCATAAAAAACTCCTCAAAAGTCAAATGATATTTTTCATGGTTCTTGTCAGGCTTTGGTTCATTCTCCTTCTTCTTACCTTTGGTGTTTGTTTTCTTGGATACTATGAAACAACGATACTCTTTAAAGGGATTTTTAAGAAAACAAATCATATCACTCCTTAATGTTTTCCATTTTAAAGAATTGTTTTCAAGAGCATTAATTCGGTTGTCAAGAAACACGTCAAGAAGTTCCTTATAATCAACTTCAATTTTCATTCTTTCTTTGTTTCCAAATAAAACTATGTCTCCAAATCCATAAGTATCACAACCCAAGCCATGATCCCTGAGCAAACTCAGCAATATCTTTGCTACTCCTACCACTTCAATATTTGTTGGAGCACATGTAAGAGTCCTTTACTTCGTCCTTAACAGCACGAACAATAATGATGCAACTGTCTTTGTCTTTCCAGTTCCAGGAGGGCCCCATATCAACTTAGTGCATGCGTTTTCATGACAACATATTTTAGTAGCAAGACAACTTAACACAGCAGCTTCTTGTGAAGTATTCAACTTAAATAAATCAAAATCTTGCCTTAGTTTTTGGTCAACAATACCATTTTCTGCATAACTACAACACTTATCACATTCCCTAGCCACCTGTACATATACATAAATATATGAAAAAAAATATGCTACAAACCAGTATCTTTTTGTTGACGCCATGGTAACTTGACAAGTTTGAACCAAAACACTTAACTTAGGGCAAGCAAACTTTACGTCTACGCTAATCTCCTAAACACAGACAACCTGATAAGAATAGAATTTTGTAAGTCTAGGTGGATGAAGAATATCACCTAGACTTCTAGGTGGTTATGCTAATTACTATAGAACCAAGCAATTCGCTAGGAGAAGAGAGAATTCTGTTGGAGTAATTATCATATGGATTAGTTAGATAGAAACTTTTAGTTGGATAATCATATATCGAGTCTAGTTAGAAACATGGGTAGGTAGGAAGGAATGTTGGTCTATAAATTTGAGTAAACAATGTTTATTTTGTAAGTTCTTCAGGTTATTTTTGATAGAAGAGTCGAGGCGAGTTAGACGTCAACCAATGTTTCCACACGTGAACGAAGTTGAACAACCAAATTCCTTAGGATAGAGAGAATTCAAAAACTAACCATATTCACTAACGAGGAGCATTTGCTCTAAACGACATTTCGTTTGACTTTCTGAATGTGATCCCCCTAACAATTTTGACTGAATTTGGTCCCCTTGCAAATTGCTTACAATTAGCCAAAATACCCAGAAGTCATCAATTGTATTCCTAAACCACCTAGACCTACGTAAAAAACTAACAAAACAATTACAAAAATATATATTCTGATTGTATTTAAGAAAAAAGACTTGCAGACACTAAAAATCAATAAAGTGTCCAAAGACTTGCCGACACTAACTAGTTAACAAAGTCGCCAAATACATTTACAAAAGCATTGTGTTGGGTGTTCCGTGTTCAGAAGCTAGTATATTCATGTAGTAAATATAAAGAAATATATTATTCTAGCAAACTTTTGCTTTAAGCTACTTTGTGACAATGTTCTTACAGAAGAATCAAATGACAATGTTCTTTGAATAACATTCATATCCGCTGCAGGATAATTGAGAGCCTGCCATATACGCATATTTGTCGTCAAGTTTGTGAGATATACAACAAAGCCATTAAGTGGTTCCTTTATCTGAAATGAGTTGAATCCAATAAGATTTGCTGACAACACTTGCATGTATCCGGGAATTTATCGGACAATTTTGTCACATAAGCTAGGTGAAAACTGGTGTTTGATCGAGCAAGATCACCAATGCGTTTAGGTTTAACTTGTGTCAATGCAATAAGATCTCCAACTATGGGATCATACTTCATCCCATCAAAGGTCAAGCGATAGTACAGTTGTTTGTGACTATCTTTTGGTATTCTCTGCAAACTGAAAATGGGACTCGCCGGTGCCTGAGAGATTCCGGCAAGGCGAGAGGACAAATATGCGTGTGTTTCTTCTAAAAGCAGATAGATGAGTTCATGTAATGGGTTGTTGATGAAAATGTCAGTGGAACTTCTTCCACCTGTAAAAAACATCATGTATATATCTGCATAGATTAATAGGCGCAAGAAAGCAGAAAAAAAAAATGAGAGATCGATTTTTAATTTGTAGAGATGTTTGTTGAATATATCAGATAAAGACCAAGAAAATATCACATCTAAAAGTTCCTGACGTTGTCTGCTTTGCTTCTGCTTCGAGCTGCTGCTGCTGCTGCCTCTGTTGGCCATTGTTCTTAAGCTTTGATGAAGGTGTGAGGAAGAAGAGGACACCCAGGCTACAAAAGCAAGACTCGCAGAACGACTTTTGGTTGTCACTGGTCATAACAACTTTAATAACTATTGTTGGTATATATTTATATTATTATTATATAATAACATTTAAAATGATTTACAACCACTTTAAGTATCAAAATACAAGTGCTTTACGTGAGCTAGAGAGTGACATGCACGTAAGGACTACTGCGATTTTTGCACTAATATGGTTTCATGTTTCATCTCTTTTTTTTCCGATGAGACGAGAGGGGGAGGGAGAGAGTACATCCGCTTTCAGTCCCTTCACCGGCTTACCTTTAGCTAGCTATGAAGCGGAACACGCACAATCACACACACAAGAAAGAAAAAAATCAAAAACACGAGAATTTAACGTGGTTTGGATTCGGTGTGAATCCTAAGTTCACGGGCTATGACTAGCACAATACAAATATTAAAAATGCAAGACATAGATATATATAGAGACTAGCTATAGTTTTCAACGTAGTTACGAAAAAAACTAATAGGACAAATCTAAAGTGTTCACAAACCCAACAGGTACAAGTTCTAGCCACACTTTTCTTTTTTTTTTGAATTTTCAAGTCATCCGGTACAAGCACAAAAGCCACAGGTACTAAGAGCTAATCTACACCGACGACTTGCAGGTGAATAAACCATAAAAACAAAAAAATAAGATGAAGGCTGCGAGGAATTGAAGGGAGGATGATGAAGAAGGTGATGATGTAATCGTACAAAACTTAGAAGGAAATATTTAGATTCATTAGGCCATAGAAAAGAGGGTTTTAGTAATTAGTTATTTCTTTTAACATATAATATAACATGTTATTGAGTGTGTGATGATGTTGTTGAATGTGTAATGATGTTGTTGCAGTGAAAGCAGATTGGTAAAGTTTTTTTTATAGGTTTTCTATAAAAAATGAGACCTATAAAGTAGAATAGGTTTTCATTAATTTATACTATTTGAATATTTTATAATTTACCTCCTTGATTTCGTTGATTTATTTAAAACATTTCAACTTTATTATATTATTTTATATTAGATGAATAACTTTGTATTTTTAATGATAAAGCTTCAGTAATGTTTTAATTAGATCGTTTATATATTATTTGATTCAATCACTAGAACGCGTTTGGACGCTTTAATTGTGATCAAGAATGTGAATTGGTATGAATTATCATCTATACTTCATCTTTTTACAGGAATTTAGTCTATAAACAAGTTTATCCATTCAATCTAAGAATTATTTTTGATGATTTACGTGAATTATGCAAAACAATATTATGGTTTTTATGTGTATTTCATGATTTGCTCAAAGTGAAAACTTTAATTTTTAAAAACTTTGGATTTTGATATTTCGTGATGCTTTTTGTTTTATAATGTTAAATATAGATTAGATTGATCATATAAATGATTAGTTATTGGTTAGTTTAATGAAATATGGGTTATTAGATTTCATCCTCCTAATGAGAAAACTTTGTAATTTTGGTTTTGACTTTTAATGGTTTGAACATGCATCGAATGTTAGAAACATGCTAGAATGGTTATTGGGATGATGATGTGTTTGTATGATAAATTTACAAGTTATATTATGTTGTTGGAAACTTGAATGTAGTGATTTGGGAAAATACATGTAAGCTAAATGATAATGTAATATTGTATTGAATTGGAATAATGTTAGTAGCTAGGTTTACATGACAGAAATATTTGGTAGATGTGCATGTGTTTGATCAGAAAACTAGAAAAATCTTGTTGGTTTATGTTATGCTTTGAATTCGACGATGTAATGATGAATATCATACACGTATGCATATCTCAGTCCCTTACTAAATTAGTAGGATTGATAGGGTTTGGGATGTGAAGTAGTAAGTTACGTCACATGGTATATGATGAGTGGTTTGAACCTTATGTGTGCTTAGGTTGCATGATAGTAACATAGGTAGTTATCACATGGGAAGTCTGAAATAATTGGTTATTATAGATTTATATGTATTGTATTGTAGGTTATGATAGAATGGAAAACTTGTTAGAGTTTAGAACTCATTATATGCAATATGTGAATGTATTGGATCAAAACTCATGAAATGTTGGGTTTGTTAATTACAAAATAATATGATTTCACTTAAACATGTCACCAACATGTCAAAAAGGTCAACTGGGTCAATGTTTATAAAATACATAAATCAATGGGATTGATTGGACACTTAGGGTTTGATAAATCAACCTCTTTTGCAAATACGTATGTATTCGTATATTTTAGGTAACCTGTGATGGGTTGTCTTTCATTCTAGCATCTTATTTACATTGTTCTTGTATACGCCTTGGTTGAATTCAATGCCCCACTTTTATTTACTCCTTTTAGGAGAGAAAGCTTACTTTAAAATGCTTTACTTTATAAGTTGTGTATCGCATGTACATAATGTAGTTTTACCATTGACAGTTCTTGCTCTTTCGGATCGTTAATTAAGGTTAATTAGCGGAAAAGATTGGGTAGTACTACTAGGCTTATCAAACCCAAGCCGTACGACTGGCGGTCAAGCGAGTGTAACGTTATCCCAAACAACAAACATATTGTCATGACTTGGTAGGTCGTGATGGAAGGCAAAGAAACGAACACAACAGCTTCAATCGTGAAAACACTATTGTTATGCTTATATTATAGATTAGCTATCTATATCATTACACATTACTTATCTTATTACAACCTCCACTGTTTTGCTTATTTACAAACTCATGAACTCACCAACCCTATGTTAACATTTTAGTATGTCTTTCTCAGGTTACTAAACTTCCAGTTGCATATAAGAGCACAACATTGGTCACACGACATATAAATATTTCCACAACATTAATTATGTCTTACATTAACTATTTGGTTTGGGTGTCTATTTTGCGCATTTACTTTTTCGCATTAAATGGATTTAAACATTATAACTTACACCTCCGTAATGTTTGAATTTTAAACTCTCATATTTGTTTGAACACTCATAGTTTGTAGTAACTAATAATTAAGATACTGATATGTTCACACACCTTGCGGTGAAACATTGCATGTGGATTTTAAGAGTGTGACAAAAACATCCATCACCCAAGACCCTTGTAAAAGTGCGGGCGCATGTTGGCCGCTTTGCATTCATCGTGCAACCACTAGGTGTCCTTAACCATATTTGAAGACTTCCTTGTAGAAGTCTACAATTATGTTGAATCAATATTTCAGATTCGTTGAGCTTGGATCTTAGGATTCATGTATTTTCAGATTTGAGAATTCAAAATTAAAGACGAGTGCAAGTGTGTGAATCGAAGAACAAGGATGTGTGTGTAATGTATAATGTTATGATTTTATTGATATTGAATAACAAATTACAATGAAGAAACATATACAAAGATGGATGAACATCAATCCCACCCAAAGGAGAGAAATTCTCCTTGGGTTGTGATTTACACCATGAAAAACACACACTTAAGAACTACCAGCTCCCACACACTTTGCAAAAACCACACTTTACAAGTGTCACTAGTGGTTCTATTTATAGTATTACTACATCATGACCTAATTTTGAATTTTCTTATGGTCTTGATGTTGACTTTGTCTTGTTGACTTTGTCTTGTGTTTGTTTTGTTCTGTTTATTAACTTGGTCTCTGAACTTGTATAATGAGATCTTCAGTTGGCTTTGATTGTGGTTTGGAAAGCTTCAGTTTATCAATTGTTGAACCCAACAATACTCCCCCTAAACTGATTCTTGCCAAACTTTGACTTGAAGATCTTCTCTATCACATGTCTTCTTGATCAACTGATGTTCTAACATAGTTCACTGTAGTTCTCCCCCTCAGATTAAGCTTCTCCTAATTTATTTCTGATAAAGGATAGAATCTCTTTGAGAATACTTAACGTATTAGATATGAGGTGTATCACTTTTGGGTTACTGTTTGTTCATATGACACTCAAAGGATTAGAATGTATTAGGCATATGATGAGGCTTTGAACTTCAATAAACAGCATCAGGAACATAAGTCAGTCTTGAAGACACTTCAACTCTTTGAATCTCTTAATTAACTTGATAATGGATGGTTCCAAGTACTTCAGAAAGAGTTTCTAATAGTTGTACAAATCCTTGATTGGATCAATGATTATGTGACCAAGGTTGATTTCTTCATTTCTGTTGAATGTGATATGGATGTGCTGTTGGTTGCAATCATCCATATTCATCATGTTTCTTGTTTTCTTGTTTGTTGTAGTCATCTGTTCATCATCTGTTCATTGATATTGTTATTGTTGATGATGTTGTTGATGTTGATGTTAATGTTGTTGTTGGTGTTGTTGTTGATGTTGATGTTAATGTTGTTGTTGATGTTGTTGTTGATGTTGTTGATGTTGTTGATGTTGTTGTTGATATTGATGTTAATGTTGCTGTTGATGTTAATGATGTTGTTGTTTTTGTTATTGTTGATGTTGTTGATGTTGTTGATGTAGTTGATGTTGATGTTGTTGATGTTAATGTTGTGCATGGAATGAAATCAAAGCTCAAAAACATAAAAGTGGCCCAAAAACCCATTTATAGGCCTTATTTTAAAAATATTGGGATAACCTATGATGTAGCCCTCGTTTCCATGGTCATTTTGACTGGTAGCAAGTCAGAAACAGAGGCTCGTAACCCAGGTTATGCCCATTTTCCGCATTAGTTCTGTTGAACATCCGCATTTGGTGTGAAGCATCTGAATTAGTTATCAACATCCGTATTTGTTTGATAACTCATCAGCATGTCATCCTAACACCCGCATTAGTGCTAAAACATCCGCATTAGTTGAGATAAGCATCCGCATTTGTATGTTAAAACAGTTGCATTTTGTATGTTCAACAGCCGCATTTGTTTAATCAACATCAGCATTTGTGAGATAATTCATCCGCATTTGAGGTTATAATTAGCCTTCATCTTCATTAACTCCCGCAACATCTGCATTTGTTGAGTTAAACTCTAGCACTCATCCGCATTGAATCCCAAAACATCCGCATTGGTTAACTATGGAACTCATCCGCATTTAGCATAAGCACCCACATTTCTTTTGTTCATTTCGATCTCATCCGCATTGATTTCCAATACAGCCGCATTTCTTGTGTACCTTTGGATCTCATCCGCATTGATGACAAAAACATCCGCATTTGTTTTGTGTCCAGCCGTATTTAGCACAAATCATCCGCATTGGTTTCAGATACTTCATCCGCATTGATCCCAAGCATCCGCATTTGTTTTGTTTTGTTAAATCTTGCTCAGCCGTATTTCTTTGTTTAACTGAGACTCATCCGCATTAATTACAAAGCAGCATCATTGGTTTTGTTTGAACTATGGAACTTCAGCCACATTAACAACAAAACATTCGTATTTGGTTTGTTTGAACTTGAACTTCAGCCGCATTGAGGCAAAAGCAGCCGCATTAGTGTTCCCTGTTCATCGATATCGATTTCAGCTTCATCCGAATCAATTTTTGTTAGAGATCTTTGTAGATAGCCTCGAAGTCATGTAATTAAACACCTGAGATCTCGAATAAACATTAGAATCGGCATCAATTACCCCTTGTTCGAAGTCTGAAACAGTTCATCATCGACTCGAAATGTTCGGTTCTGAATTCTTCTGCTCAAATAGATGTTCTTCGTATTTTGTTGATGAACAGATGGGGTTTGATGAACAGAGACGTGTTCTTTATTTTTCTGATTTTCTTCTTTGTTGTAAACATCTTTAAGGATGAAAACAGATCTGAAACATACATGAATCCAGCAACCAACAGCTCTAATACCATTTTGCTAAATCAATATTTCAGATTCGTTAAGCCTAGATCTTAGGATTCATCAGTTTCAGATCCGAGAATTCAAAATTAAAGATGGGTGGAAGTGTGTGAATCGAAGAAGAAGGATGTGTGTGTAATGTATAATGTTATGATTTCATTGATATAGAATAACAAATTACAATGAAGAAACATATACAAAGATGATTGAACATCAAACCCACCCAAAGGAGAGAAATTCTCCTTGGGTGGTGATTTACACCATGAAAAACACACACTTAAGAACTACCCGCTCTCACACACTTTGCAAAAACCACACTTTACAAGTGGCACTAGTGGTTCTATTTATAGTGTTATTACATCATGACCTAATTTTGACTTTTTTTGTGGTCTTGATGTTGACTTTGTCTTGTTGACTTTGTCTTGTGTTTGTTTTGTTCTGTTTATCAACTTGGTCTCAGAACTTGTACAATGAGATCTTCAGTTGGCTTTAATTGTGGTTTGGAAAGCTTCAGTTTATCAATTGTTGAACCCAACACATTATAAACCATTTCAAAATTTATCACTCCTCCAATGTGAGACAATTCATGTTTCGCCAAACTTAATTTCCATAGTTTTATGTTAAACTACCCAACTTTAAGCAACGATATCTGATTCATCTTATCTCTATTTTGAACATGGTATGATTTGTTATGATCCTCTCATATTGTTAAGAGAGAAGCTTCAAATCAAAGGTAATCTCTCCATTTTATCTTTTTCTTATTTCTGGGTTAAGATTGTGAAGGTTTAAGTTCGAGGGTCATTTCTTGCTTTGGGCAAAAGGTGGAGGGCTGCTTCTATCAATATGATAAGGTTGTTTTCTATATAAAGGCTTCTTCCAATTAGGGTTAATAATCCTCAAAATATTCACTCGACTCTTACCATCGCTCTCGCTCTCATTTCATCTTGTCGATCATTTTGTTTTCATCATTTTTCTTATTTCATAATCTACACAACCTTTTGCAGATTAGTATTAGTTGTATTCATTTAGTTGTTCTTGTTCATCTCTTAACATTCTATCAGATTCTTCGTTTACTCTGAGATTAGCTCTTAAATAAAGTTTGATTCATTCGCTTTGATATCGGTTTACATGGTATCAGAGTTCATTGGCTTTGGTATTGTTTGTATGTCTGCTGCTTTTTCTCTGATTTGGATTTCTAGGGTTTGTTTCTCAAATTTGAAACCCTATTTTTCATTATTGAAGTCTTCTAGCTGTTCTAATGGATACTTGTGATACGATGGTGTTTTAGGGTTTCTGTTCTCAAAACGCTCTATATTGTGATCCGAGCATTGATTAAAAGCGTTTTGTGGCCTGATCTATCATTTGGAATTTCATCTTGAAACTCTTTAGAGTTATGCTGGAACAAGGCTCGATGCTCCGCTTCGTTTATTCTCTCAATCTTTGTAACCCTAAGTGAAGGTTACATGATTTTATATTCTTCTGTTGGAACACCCTCACTTGGGTGTTGTTTTGGTAAGATCGTTCTCTTCTTTGTGTTATCTCAGATCTATTCTATTATTTGTTTAATTTTATGTTTTTGTTTAGATCTTATTGGTTGGGTTAGGGGTACCAGCATCTGGAAATCAGGGAGAGTCATCCCCTGTTACCAGCTTCTATTTGTCTATTTTTCTATGCATCACATATGTGATTCTTTCGGCTTGTGTGTTTGCATAATCCTCTTGAGCTAATTCTTGATCTACCTTCATTTGAAAGGTGTGAACACTTGGCTCTGGCTCTTGGTTGATCTTCTTGCATGTGCTTGCCTGCCTTTATTCGTTTCTTGCTAAATCAATATGACTAATTCTGATTCTGTCATTAATGTTACTGCTTCTAGTACTCAGATTAGTATCTTCATGCTAATGATACTTATACTCTTACCATTATTACTATGAAACTAAAGGGCACTGAAAATTACACCGTATGTGCTAGTTCAGTACAATTAGCTTTACAAGTTAAAAAACAAACTTGGTTTCATTGATGGTAAATGTGAAAAATCTAAATCTGATCCCATTCTGCAAATAAATGGGATGGATGTAATTTTGTTGTTCTGTCATGGATAATGAACTCTATATCAGAGGAGTTGTATGTAGGCCAAGTTTTCTCAAAACATGCCTCAGAGGTTTGGACTGATTTAAAAGAAACATATAATAAAATTGATGGCTCAGTTATTTATAATCTATATCAAAAGAAAAATTTTATATCCAAAAAGGGTACATCTTGTAACACCCAAAACTTCTGTCAAACAAAAGGAAAAGAAAAGTATCAAGAGGAAAGCAAAAAGAAACCAAAGTGGAGGGGTGCTATGTGTAAATGGTACAAAAAAAAAGTCAAATCTTATAATAATAAAAGAGCATGGTCGCCCATATTGTTTACCTGCTGCTGCTGTTCGACCAAAAAGGAGAAAAAGAAGCTGAAAACCTTGTTTCTCTCGGTTTGTGAAGAAGAAGAAGGGCTGAAATCTTCTTAGGTATGTGTTTCATGCTAATTGGTTCGGTTTTGATGAGGTTTCTATCCTTATAACCGATTTTAAGTGCTCTTTGTGCTTGGGGTGTTTGTTTTTGCTTGTTTTAGGTGTTTGAACTCTTGCACAAGCAAGTTTGGTGGAGTTTTGCTTGTTTGCTGTAATAGGTGAGTTCTAGACCCCGATTTCTATGTACTTAAAACTGTTTTGGGGCTAAAAATGCATGTTAAAAGGATTTTGCAACTGTTTTAATGTTATCCGTATGCTTATGTATGTTCACGCTTATGTTATATGCTTGTTTTGTATTGTGGTAGTGTAGAATGTTAAGTTTAGACTTAGAACAGGTGCAAAAGCAGGTCTGAAATGGTTTTGATTCTGAAAAATGCACAACAGGTGGTCATGCGCCCAAACAGGGCCCATGCGCCTGAGATTTTGACTTAGAAATGTTTAAGTGTTGGCCATGCGCCCAAACAGGACCCATGCGCCTGGAATATTGCTTTAGAAAAAAAAATTAAGTAAGGGCCATGCACCCAAATAGTGCCCCTGCGCCCAGAAATCTGCCTAAATATACTAAGTGTTAGTTCATGCGCCCTAATAGTGTTCATGCGCCTAAGTTCCTCATGCGCCTAAGTGTTGGTGCGCCCAAACAGGGTCCATGCGCCTACATAGTGCTCATGCACCTAGAACACTTAGAAAATTTTCTGAGATTTTGGGAAAAATAGAATTTTAGGGTTTGACCCTGGTTTGACTTGGTGTTGTTATTTATTTATTTTTATGCATGTTTTTGGCCTATCTTATGTTCCTTATTATGTATTGTTACGAGGTATTATGTGGTGTGATTATGCTCATAAGTATTATTATTAGTCAAGTGAAAGATTAATATTAATGAAAAGTGAAACATAATAAAAGAATGAAAGACTTGCAAGCAAATTGATTAGAGGTACACGACCATGTTGTCATTAGCTCAACTGGCATGCCCTGGTACTGGGTCAGGCTTCATGCACAATGTTAGGGGTCTATTTATAGACTCCGACCCAGTACCCGCTTCGTGCACATTGATTAGGGTATTGCACATGGGTCTGGATGAAAGTGAAAGATAAGAATAAAAGTTCGTAACGGACGAATGAATGAATAATGAAGAGATAATGAAAGATAATCAAGATTATACCTTGATGTATGTATGATGAATGTTCATGCGCGAAAGTAAAGGAAATATTTTATTGAAAATGGATATTTTCATATATAATCTTACAAGGTATTTTAAACGTTTTAAAACTAGAACTCACTCAGCAACGCTGACTTTTATGCATTTTCAGTTGGCAGGTAAATGTTGTTGAGGGTGGCACGCGGGGGAAGCTACTCGTCAGGGCAAGACTGGCATCCATTCATCTTTAATGATATTGTTGTTTTGTAATGAAATTAAACAAGGTCTTTTGTAATTCAAGAAAACAATGATGTATTGCTTAACAACAGTAATTATTAATAGAATGAAGGGCTTTTGTTAACTTAATTCCGCTGCAATATTTTATGAAATATGTGTTGTTTAATATAATAATGCTATGATTGTCCAACTGTGAGGTCTCTGGGAACGGGGCCTTACAAGTTGGTATTAGAGCCAAAGTTTAAGAGAAATAGGTAAATATTTTGAAAAACATAAACTTAAACTGAGAGTGGGATGAATGGAGGGATGCCAGCCTGAGTAGCTACGTTCCATCAGGTATTTCTTTTCTTAATGTAACCGGTATTATGTGCGTGTGCTATTTGATTTATGTGCCTTTAGTAGATTTGAATACTAATGTAGTCAGGATAGGAAATGCTCGGGGGATGAAGAGTAAAGTAAGTGGCTAATCACAACTGGCCACTGTAATTAGGGACTTACTATACTTGACATAAACTGAGTTATTACCTTGAATGACCGTGTTGGTGTTTGAATCTTATAGTGTTTAGAGGATGGCTGGAGGAAGATCATCTAAAGCTTCTAGAGGTGGAGTACGGGGTGGTCGTGGTGGTAGACCACGGGCCGCAAAGAACAAGACGAGGACTGCAGAAACGGCTCCTGCTGAGCCTGGGATTCATCACCCGGAGGGCGGTGATGAGAGTGCCAACCTAAGGGCCTCAGTGAAAGATGCAGTGGTTGAAGAGGTTCACCATGTCATGCAGACGATCCTACCGTCTGTAGTGACTGAAGTTATCCGGGCTGTGAGAGAAGATGAGAGGAAGGAGAAGGAGGAGGAGAGAAGGAAGGCGTTTGGGAGAAGGGAGAATGATGGTGAGGAGGAGGGACTGAACGCTGGGATGGCAGCCTCCAGTGATGAAGAGAAGGTGGAAGTGCAGGAAACCATGAAGGGATGTAGTTATGGGGCTTTCCAACGATGCAAACCCCCTACTTTTGACGGCAACGGTAACGCTACTGCTGCCCACTGCTGGGTTAGAGAGATGGAGGCAGTGTTGGGTATTAGTGAATGCAGGGAGGATTAGAAGGTGAAATTCACCTCTCACTCATTCGTTGACTCGACTTTGTGTTGGTGGGACAATATTGCCCAAGCCGAGGGTAGCAGGGCCATCGGGAGGATGAGATAGGGAGATTTGAAGAAGTTGGTTGTTGAGGAATTATGTCCTCACAGGGAACTAGACAAGATAGAGAGAGAGTTCCTACAGCTTGAGGCGAGAACCATGACCCACCAGCAATACACTACCAAGTTTAACAAAATGGCGAGGCTAGTGCCGTATCAGGTGACGCTAGTATCGAGGAAGATTAAGAGGTATGTGCAGGGATTGTCAGCTGATATCCGCAGGCACTTGATTGTTGCCCGACCAAGCACTTTTAGGGCAGCTGTGGATTTGGCTGGGAGGCTTTATGACGAGAGAGAGGTGACGGTGGTTGAGAAGACAGGTGATGGTGACAAGAACTGGAGTGGGAAAAGGTCTGGGCGTGATGGTTTCACCCCAAACAACAAGAGGATGAGGATGGATGACAAGTGTGGAAAGGAACACAAGCTCAGGAATGAAGAAGTGTGACAAGTATGGAAAGGAACACACCGGGGAGTGTAAATGGGGATCGAGAGTCTGCTTCAAGTGTGGGAGGTTTGGTCATATGGCTAAAGATTGTGGGGTGATAAAGTGTTATAGTTGTAGTGAGGATGGCCATCTAAGCAAAGATTGCAAGAAGCCGAGGGTCAAGAGCTCGGGAGCAAAGAAGAGGACGGAGGGCAAAGGGCAGAGGGCAAGCACTAGAGCCTTCACGATGACCCCGAAAGAGGCCAGAGTGGACCCCGACGTCGTGTCAGGTATGTTTCTAGTAAACCAAACTTGTGCCTTTGTGTTATTTGATTCTGGTGCTAGTAGAAGTTTTATTTCTGCTGCTTTCTGTGCTAAGTTGCCTGTTAGTAGTAGAAGTATTGATGAGCCATTTGATGTAGAAACCTCTATTGGTAAGTCTACCAGAATTTCTGACATGATAGAAGGCTGCGACATAGAACTAGAAGGCCATAGGTTCTCTGCTAACTATTTGTGATGCCCCTAGGCAGATTTGATGTAGTACTAGGGATGGATTGCTTACCAGCCTATGAGGCAAATATCGTGTGTCGTAAGAAGATGATCCGATTAATTGCACCCACGCATGATTTGGAGCTCGCGGCAGTTGTCTTTGCCTTAAAGATTTGGAGGCACTACCTGTATGGGACGAAGTGCATAATCTTCACGGACCACAAAAGCTTGAAGTATTTCTTCGAGCAAAAGGATCCCAACATGAGGCAAAGGAGGTGGTTAGAGCTGATCAAGGATTATGATTGTGAAATCCATTACCACCCAGGCAAAGCCAATATAGTGGCTGATGCCCTCAGCCGAAAAGAGAGACCCGAGCCAATCCCGGTGAAAGATTACCAATTGGTGATAACCTCAGACGTGATGACACAGATCAAAGAATTTCAGGATGAGGCATTGAAGGAAGATCACCTTAACTCTGAAAGGATGAGAGGTCTAGTCACGAAGTTGGGGGAAAATACCCATGGAGTTAGAACCCGCTTCGGGCGGATGTGGATCCCCCGTTATGGAGACCTACGGGGGCGGATTATGGATGAAGCTCATAAGACTCGATACTCTATTCATCCTGGTGCTACCAAGATGTATCAAGATATGAAGAAAGATTACTCGTGGCTGGGAATGAAGCACGATGTAGTGGAGTATGTGAGTAAGTGCCTTACTTGCTAGCAAGTGAAGGCAGAGCATCAGAAGCCATACAGGAAGATCCAACTGTTGGATATACCTGAGTGGAAGTGGGAGCACATCACCATGGACTTCATAACGAAGTTACCCCGTACGTCAAGGGGGTATGATGCCATATGGGTGATAGTTGATCGTCTGAAAAAGAGTGCTCACTTCCTACCGATCCACGAGACGTATTCATCCGAGATACTGGCGAATCTGTTCATTAAAGAGATTGTAGCTAGTCATGGTGTGCCGGTGTCTATCGTGTTGGACCGTGACACCCGGTTCACATTGAAGTTTTGGAAAAGATTCCATGATGCGATGGGGACAAGGCTACACATCAGCTGTGACATCCGGTTATTTTCCGTTACCAAACTCCGTTAGTTCCGTTAAGTCTTGCATACACGTGTCATGAGCACACGCTAGTTGTCGTTCAACGTTGGTGACTTAATAACAATTAATAATGATAAACTAATAATAATTTAGTTGATGATGTGATTATTAAGTTGTGCTTATGTGCTTACGCGATTTAAAGGTTATTTGTGAATTTTATCGCGTAACGTGAAAACGTGTGTGTTTAATCCGTATGTTTGCTATTTAGTAAAGATAAAATATATAATTGTTATTATTAGTTCATATGTTTATTATATTAGTTAAAAACATTTTAAAAGAGTATTTAAAAGCTTAATTTTTATAAAATACAAATTAAAAGGGCTAAAAAGGTAATTATCACAAAATAATTAAACAAAATCAAAAACCTCTAACCCTAAACCATAATCGGCAACGACATGCATCCCCTCTCCCTCTCCTCTTTGAATTCGTCCAAGAAGAAGCAAGGATACCATGGGTTTGATCGATTTCAAGGATTGCAACAAGTTAGAATCATCAAATACAAGTCCTTACACGTTAAAGGTTAGAGTTTTACATGTTTTTCATGGTTTTGGAAGTTGGCCGAAACCCTAGGTACGAATTGCGTGATTTGGAGGTCGATATTTGGTTGTTTGATGATGTTATGATGTTAGTTAGGTTATATTGATGCTAGTTTACGTTGATTATGCAAGAAAGCTTCGATTTTGATGCGTTGTTCATAGGTTACTAATAATAGTAACTTTATTTGTATGAATATGATGATTTGATGATGAATTGATGTTGTTAATGTGTTTGTGATGATATATGGATGTTAGATTGATGATATTGATGCTAGAAAACTAAGAATTAATGATGTAGTTCATAGGTTACCAAAAGTAGAAACTTTTGATATTGAATGTTGATGAATTATGATGAATTGGTGATGTAATGTGGTTGATGATGATACATGAGTATTAGATTATGATTTTGGTGCAAGAAATCCAAGAATTGATAGTCTAGTTCATACGTTGTCAAAAGTCGAAACTTTAATTTATGAAGATTTGTGTTTGGATGAATTACATGTGCTTGATGAATGGTTATGATCTCTATGGACTAGATAGGGTATGTTATTAATGATTATGTGGGTAATTCATGAAAGAGTAGATTTGGGATGTACTTTCCCAAAAGGGAAACTTTATTTGTACAAAATCTTGAATATGATGATTTGGACATGTTTGTGACGTTAGGATCATGCTAGTATATTCATGGATGAATTCTAAGGTGGTACAATGTATTGTTTGGGTTGTATGAATGCTAAATTGGTTAGTTGACAGATTTGGTCTGTTTGTGGAATTACATGGTAATGAGTCATATGGGTTATGATAGGAATATTGTTTAGTTTGTAGTTGATCATGGTTGAATATCTTGGTTCGTATAAATTCTATTGATTAGTGTGATGATGATTGTTATACACGCGTGTGAATCTGAGGCCCCTACTTAGTAGAATTGGCAGGGTTTAGGGTGTGAAGTCGTGAGTGGCTTCACATTGCATGTTGTGCATGATTCGATTCTATGTGTGATGCATTAGTTATGGCATAATTATGTTGAGCATGATGATTATTTGAGATTCGCATGACTTGTATGATAATCTGTTTGTATGACGATGTAGTTAGTACATATGGTTAATAAAGTGACATACGTGAACAACTTGTATGATAATCATGTGTGATGTACTGCTATGTCTGATTGAAATGGAATCTCACCTATGATGTCACCAACGGGTTAAACGGGTCAGCTGGGTCAATGTGTTCTGTTTTTTCAAAACCTTGAGTTCTTTGGTTATAGAGCACTTAGGGTTTCATTATGATTCTGTGTACACGTACTTATGTACTTGCGTGTTCTAGGTAACCTCTGAAGGTTGTCTTTCCACTATCTTTCCAAGTTAAGCTCTTAGGTTATTGCTTGTGCACACTAGGTGAGTTCATGCCCCACTCTTTTCCATACTCTCTTTTGGGGGAGATAGCATACTGGTTTTTACAAACGCTTACCTTATATGAGTTGTGTATAGTATGATATAGTGTTGAATACCATGAAAGTCCTCACACTTTCGGATTGTTAATAATGATGATTAGCGGGAAATCTTGGGTAGTACTACTGGGTCTGACTTGCCCCACCTGTGCGACTCGAGGTCAAACGGGTGCATTTTTGTCCTAACACAAACATCGTCACGACCTGGTAAGTCATGACGGGAGGCAACAAACGAAACATAGTCAGCTTCAATCGTGAAATCACTATGATTATTTCTGATGAACATAGACTAGCTATCTATTTCAATACACCTCTTATATTTTGCAAGTATTACTGATTTATGATTAACGCAAACTCTTGAACTCACCAACCATTGTGTTGACTCTTTTAGTATGCTATTCTCAGGTTGAGGTTACCATTGCCTAGGAGCACGTGCACGGGTCAGCATCATTGAGTTGTCAGCATGATTGAAACTTGTTTTGGTTTGGTTATTAAACATTTAAGTATTTGTTGGTATTACTTTGGGCGCGTGTGTTTGTGCATTTTACATTATATTGTTTTACTTTGGTCTTTCTGGTTTATTAAACGCTTTCGCATATTTTAAAGTTAAACTCTGATTTTGATTGTTTGTTCATATAGAGTCGTTCTGAGTAACTAATGACTGAGATCCTGGTATGTCACACGCCTCACGGTAAAACCCTGCATGTGGATTTTGAGGGTGTGACATCAGCACAGCTTACCATCCTCAGACAGATGGTCAGTCTGAAAGGACGATTCAGACGTTCAAGGATATGCTCCGAGCATGCGTAATCGACTTTGGAGGAAGTTGGGATGAACACCTACCGTTAGCGGAGTTCTCATACAACAACAGTTATCATGCCAGCATTGGTTTGCCACCATATGAGATGCTATACGGTGGAAGGTATAGAACGCCCGTGTATTGGGGAGACATAGGGCAGAAAGAGTTGGGAAGTATCAAGGTGATCGAGGCTACGACTGAAAAGTTGGAAAAGATCAAAGCCTTTATGAAGGCGGCGAAAGATAGACAAAAGTTGTATGCCGACAAAAGGCGTAGACCGATTGAGTTCAACGTAGGTGATAGAGTCATGTTGAAGGTCTCAACTTGGAAGGGGATCATCCAGTTTAGGAAAAGGGGTAAACTGAGCCCAAGGTACATAGGGCCTTTCCGAATCATCGCACGAGTAGGAGAGGTGGCCTATCGCTTAGATTTGCCTGATGAGTTAAGTGGAATTCATCCGATCTTCCATGTATTTCATCTGAGAAAATGCTTAGCCGATTAAGACATGGTTGTACCACTGGAAGATATCAAAGTGGATGAACGGCTTAATTATGTAGAGCAACCAGTGACAATCATCGACCGGAAGGAGAAGAGATTAAGGAATAAAGTGGTTCCACTTGTGCGGGTGCAGTGGAAACACCGGAAGGGTTTCGAGTCTACGTGGGAGACGGAGGAAGAAATGAGATAGTATTACCCACAGTTATTCGAAGAGTGACAGGTTTCGGGGACGAAACCTCTTTAAGGGGGTAGACTTGTAACACCCGAAACTTCGGTCAAATAAATGGAAAAGAAAAGTATCAAGAAGAAAGAAAAAAGGAACCAAAATAGAGGGGTGCTATGTGTAAATGGTACAAAAAAAGTCAAATCTTATAATAATAAAAGAGCATGGTCGCCCATATTGTTTACCTGCTGCTGGTGTTAGACCAAAAAGGAGAAAAAGAAGCTGAAAACCATGTTTCTCTCAGTTTGCGAAGAAGAAGAAGGGCTGAAATCTTCGTAGGTATGTGTTTCATGCTAATTGGTTTGGTTTTGATGAGGTTTCCATCCTTATAACCGATTTTAAGTGCTCTTTGTGTTTGGGGTGTTTGTTTTTGCTTGTTTTAGGTGTTTGAGCTCTTGCACAAGCAAGTTTGGTGGAGTTTTGCTTGTTTGCTGTAATAGGTGAGTTCTAGACCCTGATTTCTATGTGCTTAAAACTTGTTTGGGGCTGAAAATGCATGTTGAAAGGATTTTGCAACTGTTTTAATGTTATCCGTATGCTTATGTATGTTCACGCTTATGTTCTATGCTTATTTTGTGTTATGGTTGTGTAGAATGTTATGTTTAGACTTAGAACAGGTGCAAAAGCAGGTCTGAAATGGTTTTGATTCTCAAAAATGCACAACATGTGGTCATGCACCCAAACAGGGCCCATGCGCCTGAGATTTCGACTGAGAAATGTTTAAGTGCTGGCCATGCGCCCAAACAGGGCCCATGCGCCTGGAATATTGCCTTAGAAAAAAATTTAAGTGAAGGCCATGCGCCCAAATAGTGCCCCTGCGCCCAGAAATCTGCCTAAATATACCAAGTATTAGCTCATGCGCCCCAATAGTGTTCATGCGCCTAAGTTCCTCATGCGCCTAAGTGTTGGTGCGCCCAAACAGGGTTCATGCGCCTGCAAAGTGCTCATGCGCCTAGAACATTTAAAAAAACTTCTGAGATTTTGGGAAAAATAGAATTTTAGGGTTTGACCCTGGTTTGACTTGGTGTTGTTATTTATTTATTTTTATACATGTTTTTGGCCTGTCTTATGTTCCTTATTATGTATTGTTATGAGACATTATGTGGTGTGATTATGCTCATAAGTATTATTATTAATCAAGTGAAAGATTAATATTAATGAAAAATGGAACATAATGAAAGACTGAAAGACTTGCAAGCAAATTGATTAGAGGTGCACAACCATGTTGTCGTTAGATCAACTGTGTGCGGTTTAGCTAACACGAAGGATACACACAGGGTCAATCCTTGAGGTTGACGGGACCCTTGTGGCATGCCCTGGTACTGGGTCAGGCTTCATGCATAATGTTAGGGGTCTATTTATATACTCCGACCCAGTACCCACTTCGTGCACAATGATTAGGGTATTGCACATGGGTCTGGATGAAAGTGAAAGATAAGAATAAAAGTTCGTAAAGTACGAATGAACTAATAATGAAGAGATAATAAAAGATAATCAATATTATACCTTGATGTATGTATGATGAATGTTCACACGCGAAAGTAAAGGAAATATTTTATTGAAAAAGGATATTTTCATATATAATTTTACAAGGTATTTTAAACGTTTTAAAACTAGAACTCACTCAGCAACGCTGACTTTTATGCATTTTCAGTTAGAAGGTAAATGTTGCTTAGGGTGGCACGCGGGGGAAGCTACTCGTCAGGGCAAGACTGGCATCCATTCATCTTTAATGATATTGTTGTTTTGTAATGCAATTAAACAAGGTCTTTTGTAATTCAAGAAAACAATGATGTGTTGCTTAACAACAGTAAATATTAATAGAATGAAGGGTTTTTGTTAACTTAATTTCGCTGTAATATTTTATGAAATGTGTGTTGTTTAATATAATAATGCTATGATTGTCCAACTGTGAGGTCTCCGGGAACGGGGCCTTACACATCTATTTCAGAATATTATCACAAACTAAAGACTATATGGAAACAATTTTATGCCATCATACAATTCCCCTCATGTTCATGCAATGCATCTAAAGAGTATAACAATTTCAATCATCTTATCAAAATCATGCAATTTCTTCTGGATCTTGATGATGTGAACCATCCTGTTGCATCTAGTCTATTGATGAGAGATCCTCTTCCAAACTTAAAATGTTCTCACGGCAATTTGTTGGGTCACATTGTTGATTGTTGTTATGAGATTGTCAGATATCCTCCAACATACAAGAAAAGAGACAATAATCACACCAACAAATCTGGAAATTTCAATGGTACCTCTTTATTTGGTGCCAAAACTACGGCTGTATCTTCATCTTTATTGATTTTGTCACATGAGCAAATTGCAAAACTTATTGGTCTGATTAATGAGAAATCTGGTGATACTCCTGGAACAGGTGGTAAGTTATCATATCAATCAAATTTGTTTCAATCATCCCTAGGTGTCTTTGGTTGTACATCTCTATCCAACTCTAGATTTGAAATGGTTGGGTGGTTAATTCAGAAGTAAATCAACACATGGTAGAAATTAGATAAAAACATGATTAATTGTGTTGATGCACTTGAGTATAATATGACTATTAGTCATCCTAATGGTACATGTGCTAAAATTACAAAAATTGGAAATTTAAAAATAACAAACAACATTATGTTAATTGATGTATTTGTTGTTCTTGACTTCTATGTCAATATCCTATATGTTTTTAAACTGGCTAGAGATAACAATCTTGAAATCATATTTTACAAAAAATCCTATTACATTCAAGATTTGAAATCAAAGAAAGTCCAGGAAATTGGTAATCAATAAGATGATTTCTATTTTTTTTATAAAGATGGCAACTCTGTTCCTAGTTGTTTCAGCGACCTGTCTAGTGTGAATTTATGGCATAATAGGTTAGGATATCCTGCTCACCATGTATTATCTGTTCTAAAAAACTCTCTTCAAATAGATGATAAAAAGGATCCTCTCCTTGTGAAATATGCCATAGATCCAAGCAATATCTTGCTCCCTTTCCACTTAGCAACCATTGTTCTAAAGAAATTGGTGAGCTTGTACACCTAGATTTGTGGGGTCCATATAAAGTCACTAGCAAAGAAGGTTTCAGATATTTTTCAATAGTTGAGAATGACTTTTCAAGATCTGTTTGGGTTTATCTTATAAAAACAAAATATGAGGTTTTTGGGTGTATAACAAAATTTTTCTCTTTAATCAAAAATCAGTTTGATAAATCAATTAAGACTATCAGAAATGATAATGGGTCTGAATTTATGAATAGACAAATAATACCTTTTCTTGAGTCAAAAGGTGTAATTCATCAAACTTCTTGCACTCATACTCCTCAATAAAATGGTATAGTTGAAGGAAGCACAGGTATCTCCTTAATGTTGCTAGGTCCTTAATGTTTCAAGGGGGTGTTCCCTTAAACTTCTTGTTTGAATATGTGCAAACTATTGTATATTTAATATACAAGACCCCTTCTTTAGTCTTACTAGGTAGGAGTCCCTATGAGGTAATGTTTGGCTTTAGTCCCTCTCTAAATCATTTGAGGAGTTTCGGTTTCCCTGTTTTTGTATGGTTCTTTATAATTCAAACAATTTTACAAGTCGTTCTAAAAAATGTGTCTTAATTGGATATCTAAATGTAAAAAGGGGTTATAAACTTTGGACTTTAGATAATAAAATCAGTTTATTTTCTCGAGATGTAAAATTTTATGAAGAAGTTTTTCCCTTCAAACAAAATCTTATTGATAAATCTTCATTTAGAACTATTAATGAAAACTTGAACAATCTAATTTTTATGACAGTACCAACATCGAAAACATCTCAAGTGCAAATGTTCCTGATGACGAGGAAAGGGTGACATCTCAAAAATATGCTAACTCTTAGAAGAAGTTTCTCCCTTCAAACAAAATCTTATTGATAAATCTTATTTCAGAACTATTGATGAAAACTTGAACAATCTAAATTTTTATGACAATACCAACATCAAAAACATCTCAAGTGCAAATGTTCCTGATGACGAGGAGTGGGTGACATCTCATAAATGTGCTAACTCTCAGCAGCCTGCTGAAATGGAAGGATTCAATAGCGAGGCTGAGTGGATAAACTAACGGCCTTCTACTTCTTTTGATTCTAATAGTGGCTTGGTTAATAGTTTTGGTATTACTAATGAAGAGATTGACACTTCTAAAGGTTATAACACTATCCCTGTTGAGCCAAGAAGATCCTTTAGGCAATCTACTCTCCTAGAAAAATGTCAGCCTACATAATAGAAGGAAAAGTTAAATAATGATTAGAAAAAGTTGTCAATTACGCACACTTGTTAAAAGAAAATGTTTTTTATCTCAAGTCTTAATAAGTTTTTTGAACCATCATGCTTTAATGAAGTTGTTAAAGATATAAATTGGGTTCAAGCAATAAATTTAGAAATGGAAGCCCTTCACAAAAATAAAACCTGGGAACTTGTTAACTTATGACCAGATAGAAAACCTATAGGATGTAAATGGATTTATAGGATTAAATATAAGTCTAATTGTGAAATAGAGAGATATAAAGCTAGGTTAGTAGCCAAGGGCTATAGTCAAAGGAAAGGTTATAAAAATGGTAACTGTGAGAACTGCCATTACCTTAGCTATTAACCATGGTTGGACTCTGTTTCAACTTGATATAAACAATGTTTTTTTATACGGTAGCATAACTATAGATGTTTATATGAATCCTCCTGAAGGTTATTACTCTAAATCTGAAACCCATGTGTGTAAGCTAATAAAGTCCTTGTATGGGCTTAAACAAGGCCCTCAAAAGTGGTATGAAGAGTTGACTGGGTTTGTGCACTCATGGGTATGTTCAAAGCCAATGTGATCATTCCTTGTTTATTAAATCTAATGATTGTGTTTTTGTTGTCATTCTTGTATATGTTAATGACATGATTATAACCAGAAATAATTTAAATGAAATGACAAAAGTTAAAGCCTTTCTAAATCAAGATTTCAAAATAAAACACTTGGTTATACTTGAGTATTTCATAGGGATAGAAGTCTTATATTCTGAACAGGGAATTAATCTAAACCAAAGAAAAGTCTTGAATTGTTAGCTGAGTTAGGTTATTCTGGGTGTAAACCTATTAACACTCCTATTGAAATGAACTTTGTTGTCTCCTCTAAAACAATGTCGGATGATCTTGTTTCAGAAAACATTTCTAGTTATCAAAAACTTGTAGGAAAGTTGATTTATCTCTCCTTGACTCATCCCGACATTCCTTAGTAAGATTCAATATCTCAGTCAGTTTATGCATGCCAACTAATGCTCACCTTCAGATTGCTTTAAGGTTATTGCAATACTTAAAGTTATCCCCTTGTAGTGGTATTCTGATTAAGAAGATTGATAATCTAAAACTGGTTGCATATGTTGACTCTGACCGGGGCAAGTGTTATGTTTCTTGTAGATCTTTGAATTATTTATTTGTTTATCTGGGAGACTCTCTGTAAGGAATACACTTAAGGGCGGATGCAACTAAAGAACAACCAAAGAGCTCTCAGCATGCACATGTGAAGTAAAAGAAGTTACGACAGTGTACGGGTTGTGTCCACACTCTTTGGTGTGACAACTTAGTTATTTTATAATGAAATCTTGTCTTTCATTAGCGCACAACACACCATGAAATTAATTCACACTGTAATGGGACATGCTATGGTTTGCTCTCTTATGGTTCATTATGTTACTACCACTCATCAACTTGTAGACATCCTTACATAACATTGTCTCCGACTTAGTTTTGCTTATGTCAAATCGAAATCGCATATCGACACCTTTGTTTAACTTGAAAGTTAATGTTATAGATATATGTTAATATATCATTTGCACTTTAGTTGGTTATTACTATCATATTAGATAAAATCATCTTTGAATTTCTAGATATGAATTACTAATGGTTTGTTTTGATTATTATCCAATAGATTGTTTACATAGGGGTAAGCAATGTAATCACTTTATGATATGAATAAACTCAATAAAAAAATTGTTTACCTTAAATTATTAGACTGTTTTCACACTAACCAGTCATTATAGAAAACAAACTCTTTTAAATTGGTTTTAAGTTTCTTCACTATCTATTCTTTTAAGCTACAAAATGCTTAAATCTTCTCTAAGGCTTCTTCTAGCAAAAATAAAGCAATTAAGAAAATAAGTATTTTGATTTGCCATAGCAATAATTCATTAAAACTTGTATGGTTCACTAAATATGTTCTAACAACAAACCAAAACAAAGTGAGTTAATTGACTCTTAAACCGATGGACAATGAACAACGTTAATATAAAATATAAAAGCGTAACACACTGTATGAGTTGTGTTCCTATTTAGCATAGCTCAAATAATTGATTACATTTTTGATGTCAACAACCATATATTCACCTCTTGTTACCCGAATGCACTTATCATCAATGTGTTTCGGCTTGGTTGTTTAAATCCATATTAGCTAATTGACTTGTCAGAACTAAAGTTGGATCATGAGCCGCATCCACAGGCCAAGTCATTGGGATGATGAGGTTCCCGCCAACAAACATAAATTACTTTAAACCTCATAATTATGAATAAGGTGCTACTAAATGTATCCTCTTCTCTTATACATTTGGTAGATCTCCTAAAAAAATAATAACCCTCTCACAAAGTGTGTCAGTACATTTAGCCATATCCTTAAAGATATTTGAGCAAAAACGACTTAAACTAGAAACACTTGAAAACATGTAGCTTTCGACATATTTGGATTGACAACGATTGATCTTTTAAAACGTATAGTTTTCAAAAGCACTTTCCAAACATTTTACACCTTGTTGTATCTGTGACAACCGCGAGATATCCCAAAACTTCAAAACATGAATACATAGTGAGTTCTCATAGACAATGTCTATGCTCCAGACAAGATAAAAATTCCAACGACATTGTGTATCTCAAACATGTTGAGAATTCCTCCTTTGTCGTTGTAACTGCTTCTTTTGTGTTTCTTCGTTCGGCGCCAACCACTTGAAAGCTTCATAAGAAGCGATACAACTAGTTTACATACATTAAGATTCCTAATACTAGCTAATCTTTCAATAAACTTGTTGGTAAAGTTTACCTGCCAAAAAACAAATCATATTTTAAAATAATTCTCACACCCCAACCTTAACGGCGGAAACTTCGAGGTGTGAGGGTTAAGATTGTTCATGCCATACAATGCTAAATTAAAATGACAATATTATTAAATATCAAGATTCTTAACATACATTTAAGAAATAACATAAGTTCAAACATTCAACAATACATAAGATTTCCAACGTCATATGATAATAAGTGTCATTTTATTTTAATCTAGGTCTAATCCTAGATGTAAGCAAGTCTTCAAAAACAAGCTAAGCAGTATCATTTCCTCAAACATGTTAAAAATAATGTCAACTGGTGAGTTTCCATAGTCTTAGCATACATAAATATATATAAAAGATGGCAATTCACATCATAAGTTATGGAATAAAGTAAATAAAGATGAATGAACAAATGTAACAATCAAACCTTGAAAATATGGTCATTACAAGATTAAACGATAGCTAAGTGTATTTGGTTCCCATAGTGCTCAAGAATACGGCATTAGGAGCCGGCAATAACCTCGGCTTTAGCACCAAATAGGCTTGTCAGGCCCATAGATCTATGACGTCGCAAGGCTAGCAATAGTTAATGATTGTATCTTACAAGAGTCATCACATGATAGTTACAAGAGTTCAAATAACCATGACAAAATAAGATGAATTGCATAAGTGTTACAAGAATAAAACGTGTTTACAAGTGTGTTAAATATAAGATTTACATGTTTCATCCCAAAAGTGTGAAATAATATAAAATGGGTTATGAAACTCACATGTATAAAAAGGATGAATAAGAAGTCTTGTATTAAACGCCGAAGATTCGTTAAATTTCAACCTAAAGAACTACTTATTAAAATAATCATGATTATTATAGTGTTAACGGTACACGGGAATTTATGGTTTAAATTTGTGATTTTGGATACAATTGTAATGATGTTATTTATAAACCATTAACCCATGTTTTTTTATTTATTTATTAGATAGATACAATTTATTATTTTAATATTTAAATGATTAAATAAGAATTTATGATAAAAACATTAATAAAGTTAAACTTTTATTATCAAGGAATTCTTATTTACTATTTGATACAATAGTAAATTTTATAATTTTAATTGATTAAATTAATTCTTTTTATCACAATAAATACACATTTTAAATATGTACATATATTTATTCTCAAAATATAAAATTAAGGTTGTAAATATATTTCATAAAAATAAAGAATTTATTAAATTTAAATTCCTGAAAATTAGAGGAGATTTGTTACAATTTAATAAATAAATAAAAAATTGTATTTTATAACAATTTTTATAATGTTTAAAAATAAGAGAATAACCATTTATTCATAAAATTTCTAAGAAAATTTAATAGAAAATAATTTTATTTGATTTTTGATTAAAATGATTTTTATATAATTAATCAAAATATTCAAATGTTTTTCTGAATTTTTAAAACTAAAAAAACACTTTTAAAAAAATAAATGCGGGACTCGGGTTCGAACCCGGGTCCCCTGCATAGCCACACAATGCCTTAACCGCTGGGCTAGTGCCATGTTTTGTGTTATATTTCAGAAATCAAATGTTAAAAGTAAACTCTCAAAAAATCCTCAATTTCATATAAACTCTAGATTCGTAATCGATTAAATTGACCCGCCAATCTATGATCATAACCAAATTAACCATGGGGCTTTTGTTCCCCATGTAAAAACGATTAATAACCCTAATGTAATTACCTGATTTCGATTGCAATTCGAGAGAACAGAAAGTTTGAACAAGTCGTCGGTCGTGGTTAACGAATTCGATGTGTGTGTGTGTTGTTTATGCAATTGAGCTCACAGAGAGTTTAGGAAACTCGAAGGGACTGTTTTTCCTCAATTATATAGTGTTAATTTGATCGTTTGAGTATCCAACGAGTTCAAGGTTGTTCTCGGTTGTGTTTAGTCGAATTAAGCGTGTTTAAAGCTGTTTCAGGTGAAATTAAACGTGTCATTGATTTCGAAATGATTAGATGATCGTTATTGCATGATTAATTTCATTAATTTACAAGTAGAAACGGATTTGAGTGGTAAAGGTTTCGGTTTCGGGTTAAACGGTTTCATCAACTGCGTTTAGAGCTCAATTAACTATCCCCACGAGTTCGAACCGGTTCCTCATGTCGAAATAAGCGGTTAATTGCGTTTGGGGGTGGTGTTTCGATGGTTATCGGACTGGCCGGAGTTTGGCCGGTGATCCGCCAGAAAAAAGGGGTTGGGGGTTGGGTTATAATGATTTTACAGCTTTGGTCCCTGTGGTTATAACTATGACATTTGTAACCCAAAGTTTATTTTAAAAGAAATTTACAGTTTAGACCCTGGAGTTTTAATCTTATTATTTTATGCCCATTATTATTAATTTTCAAATTTTAAAATAATTAACTTATTTGATTTTTATTTATTTCCAAGATTTAACAATCATTAAGATTATTATTTTCATTATTAATATTTTTATTTATTTTCATTATTAATATTATTATTTTATTTTTATTATTTTTATTATTTTTTTAACTTAATTATTTAATAATAAAACTATTTATAATAATTTTAAATACCAACAAGGATCAAAATAAAAGGAAATTACAGACGAGCTCTCGTATTTGAATTAAAGACAAAACAAGCCCTTACAAGAGATAACGGAATTTATAACGACAACTTAACAATCACATGAGAGGTCACAGTCTCCCCAACTTTAAGGAATTTCGTCTCGAAATTAAAGATGAGACTAAACGAATAGATAGGGATATTTCTTCTTCATGTAATCCTCGCGTTCCCAGGTGAACTTAGCTCCACGTTTGTTTTCCCAACGAACCTTGACGATTGGCGTGGTAGTCGTTCGGGTCTTCTTCAGCGTTCGGTCCATAATCTCGACTGGTTTCTCGACAAAATACAAGGACTCGTCAATTTGGATTTCCTCCAAAGGAACATGCAGATTGTCATCGGCTAAGCATTTCCTCAAATTTGAGACATGGAAGACAGGATGAACCCCGCTAAGCTCGAAAGGTAGCTCCAGTTTATAAGCCACTTTCCCAACTCTTTTCAAAATTTTGAAGGGTCCTACAAAGCGTGGGGCTAACTTGCCCTTCTTCCCAAAGCGAACAACACCCTTCCATGGAGAAACATTAAGAAGAACCATGTCGTTGACTTGGAACTCCAATGGTTTGCGTCTTTTATCAGCGTAACTCTTTTGACGACTTCTAGCCACCTCAAGATTATTACAGATTTTGGAGACTTTGTCTGTCGCTTCTTGGATGAGTTCAGGACTAGTAATAAGATTTTCACCAATGTCAGTCCAACAAATCGGTGAACGGCATTTGCGACCATATAAAGCCTCGAATGGTGCCATCTTGATGCTTGAGTGATAACTATTGTTATACGAAAATTCCGCTAAGGGCAGATGCGTATCCCAGTCACCACCAAAATCAAGGACACAAAGTCGTAACAAATCCTCAAGAGTTTGAATTGTTCGTTCGGTTTGACCGTCCGTTTGAGGATGGTAAGCCGTGCTTAAATCCAATTGAGTACCCAAGAGTTCTTGCATGGAAGACCAGAAGTGTGAAGTGAATCGAGCATCACAATCGGAAATAATATGCAACGGCACGCCATGACGACTCACAATTTCATCGATGTAGATGCGAGCCAACTTTGAAACCTTGTATGTGTCACGTATTGGTATGAAATGTGCTGTTTTGGTCAAACTATCAACAATCACCCATATACTATCATGGCCACGAGTGGTTCGTGGTAACTTGGTTATGAAATCCATGGATGTATGCTCCTATTTCCACATAGGGATTTCAGGTTGCTCAAGTAAACCACTAGGCCAATGATGTTCAGCTTTGACCCTTACGCACGTGAGACATTTGGAGACATAAGATGCAATATCCTTCTTCATTCCTGGCCATCAGTATTGGCCACGCAGATCCATGTACATCTTATCGGACCCATGGTGAATAGAATATCAAGTTTGGTGAGCTTCATTCATGATGAAGTGACGGAGATTGTCGCGATTAGGAATCCAAAGCCGGTTCAAGAAATACCACATGCCATTTGGTTTTGTCTCCAATTGTGACCGAATGTTAGATGCTAGTTCATCATCCTTCCCTTCCTCAGTTAACGCTGCTTGTTGAGCCTCGCAGATGCAAAACTCTAGATCACTATCAATCCTTATATTTTGAAGCATGATAGTGGCCTCGTTAACATCCACGTGAATCTCGGTATCAAATTCTCCCAATGTGTCAAACCATTACCTTCGATCTCGAATTTCTCGAAGCAAGACCGTCTTATTGTGGATCTTGTGGTTCAGCGTGTCAGCTACAACATTCGCCTTTCCAGGATGATAATGAATGTCACAGTCATAGTCACTAATCAACTCAACCCAACGTCTTTGTCTCATGTTGAGATCCTTTTGATTGAACACGTGTTGGAGCCTCTTGTGGTCGGTGTAGACTATACATTGCGTTCCATAAAGATAATGCCGCCAAATCTTCAAGGCAAATACCACAGCACCAAGTTCGAGATCATGAGTTGTATAGTTCACTTCATGAACCTTTAATTGCCTTGATGCGTAAGCTATGACCTTTCCTCGTTGCATGAGAACACAACCAAGGCCTTGACTAGATGCGTCGCAGTACACAGTGAAGTCATCGTTTCCATCCGGAAGAGTTAGGATAGGAGCATTACACAGTTTGTGTTTCAAAGTCTCAAAAGCCTCCTCTTGTTCGGGTCCCCACTCAAAAAGTCTATTCTTTTGAGTTAGCGTCGTAAGCGGTTTAGCAATCTTCGAAAAGTTTGCAATGAACCTACGGTAATAACCCGCTAAACCTAGAAAAGAACGAACCTCATTTGGGGTCGTGGGAACACACCAATTTTTCACGGCTTCTATTTTTGCAGGGTCGACGTGAATTCCTTCGCTATTCACCACATGTCCTAGGAATTGAACTTCTTCGAGCCAAAATTCCCACTTTGAGAACTTGGCATACAGTTGTTCCTTTTTCAAAAGATCGAGGACCTGATGTAAATACGATTTGTGATCGGTCTTTGTCTTGGAATAGATGAGAATATCATCAATAAACACGATCACGAATTTATCCAAATACAGTTTACATACTCGATTCATGAGATCCATGAAGACAGCAGGTGCATTAGTCAAGCCAAAAGGCATAACCATGAACTCGTAATGTCCATATCGAGTACGGAACGCGGTCTTTGGAATGTCGTTGTCGTGAACACGTAGTTGATGATACCCAGAACGTAGATCGATCTTTGAGAATTGTGTAGCTCCTTGAAGTTGATCGAAGTGATCATCAATTCTAGGAAGAGGGTATCGGTTCTTGATAGTGAGTTTGTTGAGTTCCCGGTAGTCGATGCACATATGAAAAGAACCATCTTTCTTCTTCACAAATAGCACAGGTGCACCCCATGGTGAAGAGCTAGGTCAAATAAACCCTTATCCGTCAACTCTTACAGTTGACTAGCTAGTTCTTGCATTTCAGACGGTGCAAGATGATAAGGTGACTTAGCCATGGGGTTCGCACCAGGAATCAAATCGATTTTGAACTCAACTTCTCGAACGGGAGGCAACCCACTAAGATCCTCGGGAAACATCTCGGGAAAATCTAGTACAACAGGAATATCCTTCAATTCCTTCCCCTTGGCTTTTGTGTTAGCTACATAAGCCATGAAAGCTACGTAGTTTTTACTCAAGGACTTTCGGGCCTTGATACAATACATGAGTCTGAGTCTTTGGGATGATCTCTCCCCAAAGACTTTTAAGGTATCACCCGATGGTAAAGGAATGCGAATGCACTTCTCGAAGCATATAATTTCCGCGTGTTGTTTGGCTAACAAATCTATGCCGATAATGATGTCGAATCTCCCCAGTTGCATAGGAATAAAGTCGATAAGAAACTTGTGCTCGTTAAGACTTAACACACAATAGCGTATCACGACGTCGACTTCAATAGAATTGCCATCGGCTACTTCGACCGTAAAGGATCTTTCTAAGTTATAACGCGGCTTAGAAAGAATAGGCTCGAACTCTAAAGACACGAAAATCTTATCCGCACCCGAATCAAAAAGTATAGAGGCATATCTACTATTTACAAGGTACATACCTGCTCAAATAATAAACTATCATTGGCACATGGAAAGCAGGCAGGAATTTTACAAGATAAAAGAACGATTGAAGGAAAATGGTGATGTACCATTCACCACGTCATTGTTGGCTTGAGCTTGGTTGGCATTGATGTTGAAAGCCCTTCCTCGAGCCGGTGGCACATTTCCCGCAATACGAGGACATTATGGACGGAAATGCCCAGTTTCGCCACAGTTGTAGCAGACTCGATTAGCAACCATTGCAGCATTATTCGGGGCACGATGGCAAGTGGCCACCAAATGACCATACTTTCCACACAACGAGCAAATTCGGCAAGGAGTGTTTCCCGCATGATGGTACTTGCAGGTGTTGCACATCGGGTATGGTCCAGTATAAGCCCTTGCCACGGGGGCTTGATTTATAGCGACAGCTTGCCTTTGAGGGGCATTTGGTGCTATCACAGCATAATTATGGGCGTGTGTGAACTTGCGCTTCTTCCCTTTGAATGATGATTCAGCTTTCACCTCCTTTGTTGCTTCAGGAGTCACCTTTGCAGTTGACTTGGTACCCTTTACCGTCAATGTGCCAGCTTTAATATGATTTTCAGCGAGTTGGGCGGTGATATTGATCGCCTCCTCCAAAGTTGTGGGCCTACTTCCCACCACAACATCTTGGATTTAAGGCGGTACCCCCTTGATAAATTTCTTGATGCTTTGGGGTACGGTATCCACCATGAGTGGTAGAAGCATGCTCAGTTCGTGATGACGGTAGAGTATGCCAAATGGTTTCCACTGTCCTATTTAAGGTTCCAAAACTCCTCCTCCAGTTTCTACAATTCACTTCTCGGGCAGAATTTTTGGACCATTAAGTCCTTAAACTCCTCCCAAGACAACGCCAAGGCAACTTTAGCACCTCGGTTCCTTTTCTCACTATTCCACTATGTAAGCGCCCGTTGTTGCAGAACACTTGCAGCATAGCAGACCTTGAGCTCCTCGGGACACTCGCTGTTGATGAACGTGTTTTCCCTCGAACCACTCTAGAAGTCCAGTGGCTCCTTTCTTTCCACTAAAGCTAGTGGGTTTGCATGAGCTGAAGTTCTTGAATGTGCAGGTGCGGTTGTTCCCACCATGGTTGTTACTATTCTCCCCATGACCATTGTTGCCATCATCACCATTGTTTCCATTGACGTTGTTGCTGTTATTGGCCATTAAGGTGCTACTAAGTTCAACAACCATCGTCGGGAGTACAACAGCCATTTGACGAGCGATCATTGCGGCAAGTTTGCGGTCGGAGGTAGCACGCTTTCCTTGGTGACGAGACATTCTATAAGATAGATATAAAGAAAAAATATTGATATTCGGAGATAAACCAGTTCAGGAATTCAAGAACTTTTGACATTTTAAATATAACCAGGATGGTTCCATTTGATACCACATAGCCAATAGGAACATGGACACATCGAGGTGACTTAATCCTAATTACCCCGAGGAAGATGTGTATGTTGACCATAATTTAGCACTCATCCCATAAATCCCCAAGTAAGCATAACAGGTCTCGCAATGAGATTTATACGATATGCTTGCCTTAGCCTGAGGGCCTTTTTGCCAGGAAATCCAGAATACAGGTGTTTATGTGTCACACACTTCCCTAAGGCTATTAGAATTAAAACCTCGATGAGATTTTCAAGATGTAGACATATCGTCTAAGGAATTTTTCCACTCGATAAGATTGCGTAGATTTCCACACGTAGTCGAGAATAAGATTTAGAAAGGATTAGTCGTGGTAGAACTTAGAGGCATAAGAAGAGGATTAGGAAGTTGGGGTATACAAGGTTCAAGTCATATCCCTAAGGCACCATTCTCTAAATATAAGGCACCATTTTCTAAATATAAACGAATAGCACATAAAAAATTTATCATGCAACATGTAACAACATGTGATAGGCACATAAGCATACTTACAAGATTATAACAAATATCATGTAGAGGGTCCCTAGATTAACCATAGTCTAGGCCACCATTTCTAATAACCTAAATCCTTATAGTTATGAGCTCTGATACCAATCTGTCACACCCCAAACTTAACGGCAGAAACGTCGAGGTGTGAGTGTTAAGATTGTTCATGCCACACAACGCTAAATTAAAATGACAATATTATTAAATATCAAGATTCATAACATACATTTAAGAAATAACATAAGTTCAAACATTCAACAATACATAAGATTTCCAACGTCATATGATAATAAGTGTCATTTTATTTTAATATAGGTCCAATCCTAGATGTAAGCAAGTCTTCAAAAACAAGCTAAGCAGTATCATTTCCTCAAGCATGTTAAAATTAATGTCAAAATACGTTGGTGAGTTTCCATAGTCTTAGCATACATAAATATATATAAAAGATGGCAATTCACATCATAAGTTATGGAATAAAGTAAATAAAGATGAATGAACAAATGTAACAATCAAACCTTGACAAATATGGTCATTACAAGATTAAACGACTAGCTAAGTGTATTTGGTTCCCATAGTGCTCAAGAATACGGCATTAGGAGCCGGCAATAACCTCGGCTTTAGCACCAAATAGGCTCGTCAGGCCCATAGATCTATGACGTCGCAAGGCTAGCAATAGTTAATGATTGTATCTTACAAGAGTCATCACATGATAGTTACAAGAGTTCAAATAACCATGAAAAAATAAGATGAATTGCATAAGTGTTACAAGAATAAAACGTGTTTACAAGTATGTTAAATATAAGATTAACACGTTTCACCCCAAAAGTGTGAATAATATAAAATGGGGTATGAAAACTCACAGATATAATAAGGATGAATAAGAAGTCTTGTATTAAACGCCGAAGATTCGTTAAAGTTCAACCTAAAGAACGACATATTAAAATAATCATGATTATTATAGTGTTAACGGTACACGGGAATATACGGTTTAAATTTGTGATTTTGGATACAATTGTAATGATGTTATTTATAAACCATTAATCCATGATTTTTTTTTTATTTATTAGATAGATACAATTTATTATTTTAATATTTAAATGATTAAATAAGAATTTTGTGATAAAAACATTAATAAAGTTAAACTTTTATTATCAAGGAATTCTTATTTACTATTTGATACAATAGTAAATTTTATAATTTTAATTGATTAAATTAATTCTTTTTATCACAATAAATACACATTTTAAATATGTACATATATTTATTCTCAAAATATAAAATTAAGGTTGTAAATATATTTTATAAAAATAAAGAATTTATTAAATTTAAATTCCTGAAAATTAGAGGAGATTTGTTACAATTTAATAAATAAATAAAAAATTGTATTTTATACCAATTTTTATAATGTTTAAAAATAAGAGAATAACCATTTATTCATTAAATTTCTAAGAAAATTTAAAAGAAAATAATTTTATTTGATTTTTGATTAAAATGATTTTTATATAATTAATCAAAATATTAAAATGTTTTTCTGAATTTTTAAAACTAAAAAAAACACTTTTAAAAAAATAAATGCAGGGACTCGGGTTCGAACCCGGGTCCCCTGCATAGCCACACAATGCCTTAACCGCTGGGCTAGTGCCATGTTTTGTGTTATATTTCAGAAATCAAATGTTAAAAGTAAACTCTCAAAAAATCCTCAATTTCATATAAACTCTAGATTCGTAATCGATTAAATTGATCCGCCAATCTATGATCATAACCAAATTAACCATGGGGCTTTTGTTCCCCATGTAAAAACGATTAATAACCCTAATGTAATTACCTGATTTCGATTGCAATTCGAGAGAACAGAAAGTTTGAACAAGTCGTCGGTCGTGGTTAACGAATTCGATGTGTGTGTGTGTTGTTTATGCAATTGAGCTCACAGAGAGTTTAGGAAACTCGAAGGGACTGTTTTTCCTCAATTATATAGTGTTAATTTGATCGTTTGAGTATCCAACGAGTTCAAGGTTGTTCTCGGTTGTGTTTAGTCGAATTAAGCGTGTTTAAAGCTGTTTCAGGTGAAATTAAACGTGTCATTGATTTCGAAATGATTAGATGATCGTTATTGCATGATTAATTTCATTAATTTACAAGTAGAAACGGATTGGAGTGGTAAAGGTTTCGGTTTCGGGTTAAACGGTTTCATCAACTGCGTTTAGAGCTCAATTAACTATCCCCATGAGTTCGAACCGGTTCCTCGACTCGAAATAAGAGGTTAATTGCGTTTAGGGTGGTGTTTCGATGGTTATCGGACTGGCCGGAGTTTGGCCGGTGATCCGCCGGAAAAACAGGGATGGGGGTTGGGTTATAATGATTTTACAGCTTTGGTCCCTGTGGTTATAACTATGACATTTGTAACCCAAAGTTTATTTTAAAAGAAATTTTCAGTTTAGACCCTGGAGTTTTAATCTTATTATTTTATGCCCATTATTATTAATTTTCAAATTTTAAAATAATTAACTTATTTGATTTTTATTTATTTCCAAGATTTAACAATCATTAAGATTATTATTTTCACTATTAATATTTTTATTATTATTTTCATTATTAATATTATTATTTTTATTTTTATTATTATTGTTATTTTTTTTAACGTAATTATTTAATAATAAAACTATTTATAATAATTTTAAATACCAACAAGGATCAAAATAAAAGAAAATTACAAATAAGCCCTCGTATTTGAATTAAAGACAAAACAAGCCCTTACAATAGATAACATAATTTATAACGACAACTTAACAATTACAAGAGAGGTCACAATAATTACTTGTAACGATTAAATGAGCAAATTGAAATAGTATTTGTGATCTTAAAAGTTAGTTATCTATTTTTACCTTCCATTTTGCCTCCTTGTAAAGTATTTAGTCGGTTTTTAGTAAAGAAACAAAACTGACTAATTCAACCAAGGCGTTAATCATGGCTTGGGCCAAGTTCTTGTCTTCATGTGCATCAAAGAAACACCCATGGTTTTCAGCATCATAAACTAAAGTCTTCCATACCAAACCACTCTTAGTCATGGTCTCTTTGTTTCCTACAATCCACAGGCAGTGCCTTGCTCGTGTTAAAGCAACATTTGCTCTTACACGACTTGAAAGAAACCCAATGGACCCACGATGGTTACATCTAACTATTGAAAAAATAATGACATTTTCTTCGCTACCTTGAAACCCATCAACTGATTGAACGTTGACACAAAAACTCCAACCATTCGCCTCTTGGTTGTATTTTGTGCCTAGTTTCTCTTGTATTGCTTCATCCTGAGCCTTGTATGGTGAAATGCACCCAACGGTCACCTTTTGCTTCTTGGAGACAGATTCCGGAACAAAAGAGTGTCAAAACAGTACCAAATGCAAACAAAAGAACGAAAATGACGATACCTTTGAAAAGATTTGCAATTATCTGTGCAATCACTGCAACTTCAATAAGTTTTTCATGCTATTGTTCTTGTCATGTTCCTCCTTTGCCAAAATAACATTGATGAAAGTGTACGATCCATACATATCCTCTTGAAGAAAACGCAGTTCTCGAGCTTTATCAATGACATTAGGTCCATCCAAGATCTGTCCATTGTAAAACTCGGCATTGGGAAACTGGCTAATCGATGGATGCATCCTGTATTGAACGTTGAGAAGGTGTCTTTGGTGTCCGAGTAACACCAGCCTCTCGAATAAACTCCTTCCAAACTTAGCTTCCTCACAAACCTGTCATATATCAGAAAAGCATAAGGAACTATTTTTATAGGACAAAAATATGTTAGCAACAAGTTTTTTTTTTGTCAATGAAGTGGTAATGACCTTGCTTTGAACCATCGGTGGTAGCTGCCTTTCATCCCCAACAAGCACAACGTTTTGAACACCTGAAAGCTGCAATGGGATAATAGATTCACATTCTTTAAGCTGTGCAGCTTCATCAATTATAACCATTTTGATCGGGCCAATTTCCTCTCCATACAATTTGATTGAGCTTGAAGCAGTACAGAAAATCACACATGCATTTCTCAGACAAAACTCTTTAAGTGGATACATGCTCATAGATTTTGGAATAATAGATTATGCACTTAGATCATATAGTGCTTGCAAGCATTCGATTTTGCATGATCTTAGCTTCATAAAATGGGATTACGTACTCTTTTGTCAAAGGCTTCCTTTAAGCTTTGCTTTCTAGTTACTATATCCTTTACAGACTCCCCAACCTTCTGAATCAAATCAATTGAATCATTCATTTTTTTGCAAAATCAAGAGGAATCACAGAAGTAGGCATATGGGTGTACAAGTTCCTGATACAAGTAATAAGAGCTTTGCTCAGAACATGAAATCTGTTCATAAAAAACTCCTCAAAAGTCAAATGATATCCTTCATGGTTCTTGTCAGGCTTTGGTTCATTCTCCTTCTTCTTACCTTTTGTGTTTGTTTTCTTGGATACTATGAAACAACGATACTCTTTTAGGGGATTTTTAAGAAAACAAATCATATCACTCCTCAATGTTTTCCATTTTAAAAAACAGTTTTCAAGAGCATTAATTCGGTTGTCAAGAAACACGTCAAGAAGTTCCTTATAATCAACTTCAATTTTCATTCGTTCTTTGTTTCTAAATAAAACTATGTCTCCAAATCCATAAGTATCACAACCCAAGCCATGATCCCTGAGCAAACTCAACAATCTCTTTGCTACTCCTACCACTGCAATATTTGTTGGAGCACATGTAAGAGTCCTGTACTTCGTCCTTAACAGCACGAACAATAATGATGCAACTGTCTTTGTCTTTCTAGTTCCACGAGGGCCCCATATCAACTTAGTGCATGCGTTTTCATGACAACATATTTTAGTAGGAAGACAACTTAACATAGCAGCTTCTTATGAAGTATTCAGCTTAAATAAATCAAAATCTTGCCTTAGTTTTTGGTCAACAATACCCTTTTTTGCATAACTACAACACTTATCACATTCCTTAGCCACCTGTACATATACATAAATATATGAAAAAAATATGCTACAAACCAGTATCTTTTTGTTGACGCCATGGTAACTTGACAAGTTCGAACTAATACACTTAACTTAGGGCAAGCAAACTTTACGTTTGCGCTGATCTTCTAAACACAGACAACCTAACAAGAATAGAATTTTGTAAGTCTAGGTGGATGAAGAATATCACCTGGACTTCTAGGTGGTTATGCTAATTACTATAGAACAAAGCAATTCGCTAGGAGAAGAGAGAATTCTGTTGGAGTAATTATCATATGTATTAGTTAGACAGAAACTTTTAGTTGGATAATCATATATCGAGTCTAGTTAGAAACATGGGTAGGTAGGAAGGAATGTTGGTCTATAAATTTTGAGTAAACAATGTTTATTTTGTAAGTTCTTTGGGTTATTTTTGATAGAAGAGTCGAGGCGAGTTAGACGTCAACCAATGTTTCCACACGTGAACGAAGTTGAACAACCAAATTCCTTAGGATAGAGAGAATTCAAAAACTAAACATATTCACTAACGAGGAGTATTTGCTCTAAACGACATTTCGTTTGACTTTCTGAATGTGATCCCCCTAACAATTTTGACTGAATTTGGTCCTCTTGCAATTGCTTACAATTAGCCAAAATACCCAGAAGTCATCAATTGTATTCCTAAACCACCTAGACCTACGTAAAAAAATAACAAAACAATTACAAAAATATATATTCTGATTGTATTTAAGAAAAAAGACTTGTAGACACTAAAAATCAATAAAGTGTCCAAAGACTTGCCGACACTAACAAGTTAACAAAGTGGCCAAATACATTTACAAAAGCATTTACATGTGTTGGGTGTTCTGTGTTCACAAGCTAGTATATTCATGTAGTAATGTAAAGAAATATATTATTGTATTAAACTTTTGCTTTTAAGCTACTTCTATGTCAATATCCTATATGTTTTTACACTGGCTAGAGATAACAATCTTGAAATCATATTTAACAAAAAATCCTATTACATTCAAGATTTGAAATCAAAGAAAGTCCAGGAAATTGGTAATCAATACGATGATTTCAATTTTTTTTATAAAGATCGAAACTCTGTTCCTGTTTATTTCAGCTACCTGTCTAGTGTGAATTTATGGCATAATAGGTTAGGATATCCTGCTGACTATGTCTTATCTGTTCTAAAAAACTCTCTTCAAATAGATGATAAAAAGGATCCTCTTCTTATGAAATATGCCATAGATCCAAGCAATATCTCGCTCCCTTTCCACTTAACAACCATTGTTCTAAAGAAATTGGTGAACTTGTACACCTAGAGTTGTGGGGTCCATATATAGTCAATAGCAAACAAGGTTTCAAATATTTTTCAACTGTTGTGAATGACTTTTCAAGATCTGTTTGGGTTTATTTTATAAAAACAAAAGATGAGGTCTTTGGGTGTATAGCAAAATTTTCCTCTTTAATCAAAAATCAATTTGATAAATCAATTAAAACTATCAGAAATGATAATGGGTCTGAATTTATGAATAGACAAATAATACCTTTTCTTGAGTCAAAAGGTGTAATTCATCAAACTTCTGGCACTCATACTCCTCAATAAAATGGTATAGTTGAAAGTAAGCACAGGCATCTCCTTAATGTTGCTAGGTCCTTAATGTTTCAAGGGGGTGTTCCCTTAAACTTCTTGTTTGAATGTTTGCAAACTATTACATATTTAATATACAAGACCCCTTCTTTAGTCTTACTAGGTAGGAGTTCCTATGAGGTAATGTTTGGCTTTAGTCCCTCTCTAAATCATTTGAGGAGTTTCGGTTGTCTCTGTTTTTGTACGGTTCTTCATAATTTTGACAATTTTTCAAGTCGTTCTGAAAAATGTGTCTTAATTGGATATCTAAATGTAAAAAGGGGTTATAAACTTTAGACTTTAGATAATAAAATCAGTTTATTTTCTCGAGATGTAAAATTTTATGAAGAAGTTTTTCCCTTCAAACAAAATCTTATTGATAAATCTTGTTTTAGAACTATTAATGAAAACTTGAACAGTATAAATTTTTATGACAATACCAACATCGAAAACATCTCAAGTGAAAATGTTCCTGACGACGAGGACAGGGTGACATCTCAAAAATATGCTAACTCTTAGAAGAAATTTCTCCCTTCAAACAAAATCTTATTGATAAATCTTATATTAGAACTATTGATGAAAACTTGAACAATCTAAATTTTTATGACAATACCAACTTCAAAAACATCTCAAGTGCAAATGTTCCTGATGACGAGGAGTGGGTGACATCTCAAAAATGTGCTAATTCTCAGCAGCCTGCTGAAATGGAAGGGTTCAATAGCGAGGCTGAGTTGATAAAATAACGGCCTTCTACTTCTTTTGATTCTAATAGTGGCTTAGTTAATAGTTTTGGTATTACTAATGAAGAGATTGACTCTTCTGAGGGTTATAACACTGTACCTGTTGAGCCAAGAAGATCCTTTAGGCAATCTACTCTTCCTAGAAAAATGTCAGACTACATAATAGAAGGAAAAGTTAAATAACGATTAGAAAAAGTTGTCAATCACGCAAACTTGTTAAAAGTAAATGTATGTTTTATCTCAAGTCTTAATAAGTTTTCTGAACCATCATGCTTTAATGAAGTTGTTAAAGATATAAATTGGGTTCAAGCAATAAATTTAGAAATGGAAGCCCTTCACAAAAATAAAACCTGGGAACTTGTTAACTTACGACCAGATAGAAAACCTATAGGATGTAAATGGATTTATAGGATTAAATATAAGTCTAATGGTGAAATAGAGAGATATAAAGCTAGGTTAGTAGCCAAGGGCTATAGTCACAGGGAAGGTTATAAAAATGGTAACTGTGAGAACTGGCATTACCTTAGCTATTAACCATGGTTGGACTCTGTTTCAACTTGATATAAACAATGCTTTTTTATACGGTAGCATAACTAAAGATGTTTATATGAATCCTCCTAAAGGTTATTACTCTAAATCTGAAACCCGTGTGTGTAAGCTAATAAAGTCCTTGTATGGGGTTAAACTAGCCCCTCGAAAGTGGTATGCAAAGTTGACTGGGGTTTGTGCAATCATGGGTATGTTCAAAGTCAATGTGATCATTCCTTGTTTATTAAATCTAATGATTCTGTTTTTGTTATCATTCTTGTATATGTTGATGACATGATTATAACCAGAAATAATTTAAATGAAATGACAATGTTAAAGCCTTTCTAAATCAAGATTTTAAAATAAAACACTTGGTTATACTTGAGTATTTCATAGGGAAAGAAGTCTTATATTCTGAACAGGGAATTAATCTAAACCAAAGAAAATATTGTCTTTAATTGTTAGCTGAGTTAGGTTATTCTGGGTGTAAACCTATTAACACTCCTATTGAAACGAACTTTGTTATCTCCTCTAAAATAGAGTCGGATGATCTTGTTTCAGAAAACATTTCTAGTTATCAAAAACTTGTAGGAAAGTTGATTTATCTCTCCTTGACTCGTCCCGACATTCCTTGGTAAGATTCAATATCTCAGTCAGTTTATGCATGCCCCAACTAATGCTCACCGTCAGATCGCTTCAAGGTTATTACAATATTTAAAGTTATCCCCTGGTAGTGGTATTCTGATTAAGAAGAGTGATGACCTAAAACTGGTTGCATATGTTGATTCTGACCGGGGCAAGTGTTCTGTTTCTTGTAGATCTATGAATTGTTTTTATGTTTATCTGGGCGACCCTCTGTAAGAATACACTTAATGGCGGATGCAACTAAAGAACAACCAAAGAGCTCTCAGCATGCACATGTGAAGTACAAGGAAGTTACGATGGTGTACGGGTTGTGCACACACTCTTTGGTGTGACAACTTAGTTATTTATAATGAAATCTTGTCTTTCATTAGCGCACAACACACCATGAAATTAATTCACACTGTAATGGGGACATGCTTTGGTTCGCTCTCTTGTGGTTCATTATGTTACTACCACTCATCAACTTGTAGACATCCTTACATAAGGTTGTCTCCGACTCAGTTTTGCTTATGTCAAATCGAAACCGCATATCGACACCTTCGTTTAACTTGAAAGTTAATGTTATAGATATATGTTAATATATCATTTGCACTTTAGTTTGTTATTACTGTCATATTAGATAAAATCATCTTTGAATTTCTCGATATGAGTTACTATTGGTTTGTTTTGATTATTATCCAATAGATTGTTTATATAGGGGTAAACAATGTAATCACTTTATGATATGAATAAACTCAATAACAAAATTGTTTACCTTCAATTATGAGACTATTTTTACACTAACCAGTCGTTGTAGAAAACAAACTCTTTTAAATTGGTTTTAAGTTTCTTCACTATCTATTCATTTAAGCTACAAAATGCTTAAATCTTCTCTAAGGCTTCTTCTAGCAAAAATAAAGCAATTAAGAAAAAAAGTATTTTGATTTGCCATAGCAATAATTCATTAAAACTTGTATGGTTCACTAAATATGTTCTAACAACAAACCAAACCAAAGTGAGTTAATTGACTCTTAAACCAATGGACAATGAACAACGTTAATATAAAATATAAAAGCTTAACACACTGTATGAGTTGTGTTCCTATTTAGCCTAGCTCAAATAATCGATTACATTTTTGATGTCAACAACCATATATTCACCTCTTGTTACTCGAATGCACTTATCATCAATGTGTTTTGGCTTGGTTGTTTAATTCCACATTAGCTAATTGACTTGTCAGAACCAAAGTTGGATCATGAGCCGCATCCACAGGCCAAGTCATTGGGATGACGAGGTTCCTGCCAACAAACATAAATTACTTTAAACCTCATAATTATGAATAAGGTGCTACTAAATGTATCCTCTTCCCTTATACATTTGGTAGATCTTTTAAAAAAATAATAACCCTCTCACAAAGGGTGTCAGTACATTTAGCCACATCCTTAAAGATATTTGAGCAAAAACGACTTAAACTAGAAACACTTGAACACATGTACCTTTCGATATATTTGGATTGACAACGATTGATCTTTTCAAACGTATAGTTTTCAAAAGCACTTTCCAAACGTTTTACACCTTGTTGTATCTGTGACAACTGCAAGATATCCCAAAACTTCAAAACTTGAATACATAGTGAGTTCTCATAGACAATGTCTATGCTCCAGACAAGATAAAGACTTCCATCGACATTGTATATCTCAAACATGTTGAGAATTCCTCCTTTGTTGTTGTAACTGCTTCTTTTGTGTTTCTTCGTTTGGCGCCAACCACTTGAAAGCTTCACAAGAAGCGATACAACTAGTTTGCGTACATTAAGATTCCTAATACTAGCTACTCTTTCAAGAAACTTGTTGGTAAAGTTTACCTACAAAAAAACAAATCATATTTGAAAATAATTACTTGTAACGATTAAATGAGCAAATCAAAATAGCATTTGTGATCTTAAAAGTTAGTTATCTATTTTTACCTTCCATTTTGCCTCCTTGAAAAGTATTGAGTCGGTGTTTAGTAAGGAAACAAAACTGGCTAATTCAACCAAGGCGTTAATCATGGCTTGGGCCAAGTTCTTGTCTTCATGTGCATCAAAGACACACCCACGGTTTTCTGCATCATAAACTAAAGTCTTCCATACCGAACCACTCTTAGTCATGGTCTCTTTGTTTCCTACAATCCACAGGCAGTGCCTTGCTCGTATTAAAGCAACATTTGCTCTTACACGACTTGAAAGAAACCCAATGGACCCACGATGGTTACATCTAACTGTTGAAAAAATTATGACATCTTCTTCGCTACCTTGAAACCCATCAACTGATCGAACGTTGACAAAAAAACTCCAACCATTCGCCTCTTGGTTGTATTTTGTGCCTAGTTTTTCTTGTATTGCTTCAACCTGAGCCTTGTATGGTGAAATGCACCCAACGGTCACCTTGTTTCTTGGAGACAGATTCTGGAACAAAAGAGTGTCATAACAGTACCAAATGCAAACAAAGGAACGAAAATGACGATACCTTTGAAAAGATTTGCAATTATCTGTGCAATCACTGCAACTTCCACCATGTTTTTCATGCTATTGTTCTTGTCATGTTCCTCCTTTGCCGAAATAACATTGATGAAAGTGTACGATCCATACATATCCTCTTGAAGAAAACGCAGTTGTCGAGCTTTATCAATGATAGGTCCATCCAAGATCTGTCCATTGTAAAACTCAGCATTGGGAAACTGGCTAATCGATGGATGCATCCTGTATTGAATGTTGAGAAGGTGTCTTTGGTGTCCGAGTAACACCAGCCTCTCGAATAAACTCCTTCCAAACTTAGCTTCCTCACAAATCTATCATATATCAGAAAGCATAAGGAACTATTTTTATAGGACAAAAATATGTTAGCAACAAGTTTTTTTTTTGTCAATGAAGTGGTAATGACCTTGCTTTGAACCATCGGTGGTAGCTGCCTTTCATCCCCAACAAGCACAACGTTTTGAACACCTGAAAGCTGCAATGGGATAATAGATTCACATTCTTTTAGCTGTGCAGCTTCATCAATTATAACCATTTTGATCGGGCCAATTTCCTCTTCATACAATTTGATTGAGCTTGAAGTAGTACAGAAAATCAAACATGCATTTCTCAGACAAAACTCTTTAAGTGGATACATGCTCATAGATTTTGGAATAATAGATGACGCTCTTAGATCATATAGTGCTTGCAAGCATTCGATTTTGCACGATCTTAGCTTCATAAAATGGGATTTACGTACTCTTTTGTCAAAGGCTTCCTTTAAGCTTTGCTTTCTAGTTACTATATCCTTTACAGACTCCCCATACTTCTGAATCAAATAAACTTAATCATTCATTTTGTTTGCAAAATCAAGAGGAATCACAGAAGTAGGCATATGGGTGTACAAATGAAACTATGTCTCTAAATCCATAAGTATCACAACCCAAGCCATGATCCCTAAGCAAACTCAACAATCTCTTTGCTACTCCTACCACTGCAATAGTAGTTGGAGCACATGTAAGAGTCCTGTACTTCGTCCTTAACAGCACGAACAATAATGATGCAACTGTCTTTGTCTTTCCAGTCCCAGGAGGACCCCATATCAACTTAGTGCATGCGTTTTCATGACAACATATTTTAGTAGCAAGACAACTTAACACAGCAGCTTCTTGTGAAGTATTCAGCTTAAATAAATCAAAAGCTTGCTTTAGTTTTTGGTCAACAATACCATTTTCTGCATAACTACAACACTTATCACATTCCCTAGCCACCTGTACAGATACATAAATATATGAAATAAATATGCTACAAACTAGTATCTTTTTGTTGAGGCCATGGTAATTTGACAAGTTTGAACAAAACACGTAACTTAGGGCAAGCAAACTTTACGCCTGCGCTGATCTCCTAAACACAGACAACCTAACAAGAATAGAATTTTATAAGTCTAGGTGGATGAAGAATATCACCTGGACTTCTAGGTGGTTATGCTAATTACTATAGAACGAAGCAATTCGCTAGGAGAAGAGAGAATTCTGTTGGAGTAATTATCATATGTATTAGTTAGATAAAAACTTTTAGTTGGATAATCATATATCGAGTCTAGTTAGAAACATGGGTAGGTAGGAAGGAATGTTGGTCTATAAATTTTGAGTAAACAATGTTTATTTTGTAAGTTCTTCGGGTTATTTTTGATAGAAGAGTCGAGGCGAGTTAGACGTCAACCAATGTTTCCACATGTGAACGAAGTTGAACAACCAAATTCCTTATGATAGAGAGAATTCAAAAACTAACCATATTCACTAACGAGGAGCATTTGCTCTAAACGACATTTCGTTTGACTTTCTGAATTTGATCCCCTAACAATTTTGACTGAATTTGGTCCCCTTGCAAATTGCTTAGAATTAGCCAAAATACCCAGAAGTCATCAATTGTATTCCTAAACCACCTAGACCTACGTAAAAAACTAACAAAACAATTACAAAAATATATATTCTGATTGTATTTTAGAAAACAGACTTGCAGACACTAAAGAATCAATAAAGTGTCCAAAGACTTGCCGACACTAACTAGTCAATAAAGTGTCCAAATACATTTACAAAAGCATTGACATGTGTTGGGTGTTCTGTGTTCACAAGCTAGTATATTCATGTAGTAATGTAAAGAAAGATATTATTGTATTAAACTTTTGCTTTTAAGCTACTTTGTGAGATCAAGACTTACAGAAGAAGTAAATGACAATGTTCTTTGAATAACATTCCTATCTGCAGCCGGATTGAGAGCCTTCCATATACGCATATTTGTTGTCAAGTTTGTGAGATAAACAACAAAACCATTAAGTGATTCCTTTATCTGAAATTAGTTGAATTCAATAAGATTCGCTGACAACACTTGCACTGTAATTGGGAATTTATCGGACGATTTTGTCACATAAGCTAGGAGAAAACGGGTGTTTGATCGAGCAAGATCACCGATGCGTTTAGGTTTAACTTGTGTCAATGCAATAAGATCTCCAACTATGGGATGATACTTCATCCCATCAAAGGTCAAGCGATAGTACAGTTGTTTGTGACTATCTTTTGGTATTCTTTGCAAACTGAAAATGGGACTCGCCGGTGCCTGAGAGATTCCGGCAAGGCGAGAGGACAAATCTGCACGTGTTTCTTCTAAAAGCAGATAGATGAATGAGTTCATGTATTGGGTTGTTGATGAAAATGTCAGTGGAACTTCTTCCACCTGTAAAAAACATCATGTATATATCTGCATGGATTAATAGGCGCTAGAAAGCAGGAAAAAAAAAATGAGATCGATTATTAATAAACCTGAAATTTGTAGAGATGTTTGTTGAATATATCAGATAAAGACCAAGAAAATATCACATCTAAAAGGTCTTGACGTTGTCTGCTTTGCTTCTGCTTCTGCTTCGAGCTGCTGCTGCTGCTGCCTCTGTTGGCCATTGTTCTTAAGCTTTGATGAAGGTGTGAGGAAGAAGAGGACACCCAGGCTACAAAAGCAAGACTCGCAGAACGACTTTTGGTTCTCACTGGTCATAACAACTTTAATAACTATTGTTGGTATATATTTACATTATTATTATATAATAACATTTAAAATGATTTACAACCACTTTAAGTATCAAAATACAAATGCTTTATGTGAGCTAGAGAGTGACATGCACGTAAGCACTACTACGATTTTTGCACTAATATGGTTCCACGTTTCATCTCTTTTTTTCCGATGAGATTAGAGGGGAAGGGAGAGAGTACATCCGGTTCCAGTCCCTTCACCGGCTTACCTTTAGCTAGCTATGAAGCGGAACACGCACAATCACACACACAAGAAAGAAAAAAATCAAAAACACGAGAATTTAACGTGGTTTGGATTCGCTGTGAATCCTAAGTCCACGGGCTATAACTAGCACAATACAAATATTAAAAATGCATGACATAGATATATATAGAGACTAGCTAAAGTTTTCAACGTAGTGAACGAAAAAAACTCATAGGACAATCTAAAGTCTTCACAAACCCAACAGGTACAAGTTATAGCCACACTATTATTTTTTTTGAATTTCCAAGTCATCCGGTACAAGCACAAAAGCCACAGGTACTAAGAGCTAATCTACACTGACGACATGCAGGTGAATAAACCATAAAAACAAAAAAAAATAAGATGAAGGCTGCGAGGAATTGAATGGAGGATGATGAAGAAGGTGATGATGTCATCGTACAAAACTTAGAAGGAAACATTTAGATTCATTAGGCCATAGAAAAGAGGGTTTTATTAATTAGTTATTTCTTTTAACATATAATGTAACATGTTGTTGAGTGTGTGATGATATTGTTGAATGTGTAATGATGTTGTTGCAGTGAAAACATATTGGTAAAGTTTTTTTATAGGTTTTTTATAAAAAATGAGACCTATAAAGTAGAATAGGTTTTCATTGATTTATACTATGTGAATATTTTATATTTTACCTCCTTGATTTCGTTGATTTATTTAAAACATTTCAACCTCATTATATTATTTTATATTAGATGAATAACTTTGTATTTTTAATGATAAAGCTTCAGTATTGTTTTAATTAGATCATTTATATATTATTTGATTCAATCACTATAACGCGTTTGGACGCTTTAATTGTGATCAAGAATGTGAATTGGTATGAATTATCATCTATACTTCATCTTTTTTTCAGGAATTTAGTCTATGAACAAGTTTATCCATTCAATCTAAGAATTATTTTTGATGATTTACGTGATTTATGCAAAACAATATTATGGTTTTTATGTGTATTTCATAACTTGCTCAAAGTGAAAACTTTAATTTCTAAAAACTTTGGATTTTGATATTTCGTGATGCTTTATGTTTTATAATGTTAAATATAGATTAGATTGATAATATAAATGATTAGTTATTGGTTAGTTTGATGAAATATGGGTTATTAGATTTCATCTTCCTAATGAGAAAACTTTGTAATTTTGGTTTTGACTTTTAATGGTTTGAACATGCATCGAATGTTAGAAACATGCTAGAATGGTTATTGGGATGATGATGTGTTTGCATGTTAGATTTACAAGTTATATTATCTTGTTGGAAACTTGAATGTAGTGATTTGGGAAATTAGATATTCATTTATACATGTAAGCTAAATGATAATGTAATATTGTATTGAATTGGAATAATATTAATAGATAGGTTTACGTGATAGAAATATGTGGTAGACGTGCATGTGTTTGACCAGAAAAATAGAGAATCTTGTTGGTTTATGTTATACTTTGAATTCGACTATGTAATGATGAAATCATACACGCATGCATATCTCAGTCCCCTACTAAATTAGTAGGATTGATAGGGTTTGGGATGTGAAGTAGTAAGTTACGTCACATGGTATATGATGAGTGGTTTGAACCTTTTGTGTGCTTAGGTTGCATGATAATAACATAAGTAGTTATCACATGGGAAGTCTGAAATAATTGGTTATTATAGATTTATATGTATTGTATTGTAGGTTATGTTAGAATGGAAAACTTGTTAGTGTTTAGAACTCATTATATGCAATACGTGAATGTATTGGATTAAAACTCATGAATGTTAGGTTTGTTAATTATAAAATAATATGATTTCACTTAAACATGTCACCAACATATCAAAAAGGTCAACTGGGTCAATGTTTATAAAATACATAAATCAATGGGATTGATTGGACACTTAGGGTTTGATAAATCAACCTCTTCTGCAAATACTTAGTATTCGTATATTTTAGGTAACCTATGATGGGTTGTCTTTCATTCTAGCATATTATTTACATTGTTCTTGTATACGTCTTGGTTGAATTTAGTGCCCCACTTTTATTTACTCCTATTAGGAGAGAAAGCATACTTTAAATGCTTTACTTTACAAGTTGTGTATCGCATGTACATAATGTAGTTTTACCATTGAAAGCTCTTGCTCTTTCGGATCGTTAATTAAGGTTAGTTAGCGGAAAAGATTGGGTAGTACTACTAGGCTTGTCAAACCCAAGTCGTACGACTGGCGGTCAAGCGAGTGTAACCTTATCCTAAACAACAAACATATTGTCATGACTTGGTAGGTCGTGATGGAATGCAAAGAAACGAACACAACAGCTTCAATCGTGAAAACACTATTGCTATGCTTATATTATAGATTAGCTATCTATATCATTACACATTACTTATCTTATTACAACCTCAACTGTTTTGCTTAATTAGAAACTCATGAACTCACCAACCCTATGTTAACATTTTAGTATGTCTTTCTCAGGTTACTAAACTTCTAGTTGTATATAAGAGCACAACATTGGTCACACGACATATAAATATTTCCACAACATTAATTATGTCTTAAATTAACTATTTGGTTTGGGTGTCTATTTTGCGCATTCACTTTTTCGCATTAAATGGCTTTAAACATTTTAACTTACACCTCCGTAATGTTTGAATTTTTAACTCTCATATTTGTTTGAACACTCATATATAGGTTGTTCGTAGTAACTAATAACTAAGATACTGATATGTTCACACACCTCGCGGTGAAACATTGCATGTGGATTTTAAGGGTGTGACAAAAACATCCATCGCCCATGACCCTTGTAAAAGTGCGGCGCGTGTTGGCCGCTTTGTATTCATCGTGCAACCACTAGGTGTCCTTAACCATATTTGAAGACTTCCTTGTAGAAGTCTACCATTATAAACCATTTCAAAATTTATCATTCCTCCGATGTGAGACAATTCATGTTTTGCCAAACTTAATTTCCATAGTTTAATGTTAAAATACCCAACTTTAAGCAACGATATCTGATTCATCTTATCTCCATTTTGAACACGGTATGATTCGTTATGATCCTCTCATATTGTTAAGAGGTAAGCTTCAAATCAAAGGTAATCTCTCCATTTTATCTTTTCTTATTTCTGGGTTAAGATTGTGAAGGTTAAGTTCGAGGGTCATTTCTTGCTTTGGCAAAAGGTGGAGGGCTGCTTCTATCAATATGATAGGTTGTTTTTATATAAAGGCTTCTTCCAATTAGGGTAATAATCATCAAAATATTACACCGTATGTGCTAGTTCAGTAAAATTAGCTTCACAAGTTTAAAAAACAAACTTGGTTTCATTGATGGTAAATGTGAAAAATCTAAATCTGATCCCATTCTGCAAATAAATGGGATAGATGTAATTTGTGTTCTGTCAGGATAATGAACTCTATATCAGAGGAGTTGTATGTAGGCCAAGTTTTCTCAAAAACATGCCTCAGAGGGTTTGGATGATTTAAAAGAACATATGATAAATTGATGGCTCAGTTGTTTATAATCTATATCAAAAGATAAATTTCTCTATAAAAGGGTTCATCTATTTCAGAATATTATCACAAACTAAACACTATGTGGAAACATTTTATGCCATCATACAATTCCCATGTTCATGCAATGCATCCAAAGAGTTTGATCATTTCAATCATCTTATCAAAATCATGCAATTCTTATGGGTCTTGAGATGTGTACCATCCTGTTACATCTAGTCTATTGATGAGAGATCCTCTTCCAACTATTAAGACTGCTTTTTCAATTGTTCTAGAGAAGAATCTCACCGAAATGGTGGATCCTCCTCTGGATCAAAAGGTCAAAACACAGGTTTTTTCCTAAACCCAATCAGACTTTTGACAATAATAAAAGGTTGGAAGAGAACCTAATCCAAACTTAAAATGTTCTCTCTGCAATTTGTTGGGTCACATTGTTGATTGATGTTATGAGATGTCATATATCTCCAAAATACAAGAAAAGAGACAATAATCACCAATAAATCTGGAAATTTCAATGGCTCTTTGTTTGGTGGCAAAACTGCGCTGTATCTTCATCTTATTGATTTTGTCCATGAGCAAATTGCCAAAATTATTGGTATGATTAATGAGAAATCTGGTGATACTCCCGGAACAGGTGGTAAGTTATCAGATCAATCAATTTGTTTCAATCATCCCTAAGTGTCTTGGGTTGTTCTCTCTATCCAACTCTAGATTTGAAAATGGTTGGGTGGTTAATTCAGGAGCAAATCAACACATAGTAGAAATCAGATAAAAACATGATTAATTGTGTTGATGCACTTGAGTATAATATGACTATTAGTCAACCTAATGGTACATGTGCTAAAATTACAAAAATTGGAAATTTAAAATAACAACATTATGTTAATCGATGTATTTGTTGTTCTTAACTTCTATGTCAATATCCTATATGTTTTTAAACTGGCTAGAGATAACAATCTTGAAATCATATTTAACAAAAAATCCTTTTACATTCAAGATTTGAAATCAAAGAAAGTCCAGGAAATTGGTATTTCTATTTTTTTATAAAGATCGAAACTCTGTTCCTGTTTGTTTCAGCGACCTGTCTAGTGTGAATTTATGGCATAATAGGTTAGGATATCCTGCTGACCATGTCTTATCTGTTCTAAAAAACTCTCTTCAAATAGATGATAAAAAGGATCCTCTCCTTGTGAAATATGCCATAGATCCAAGCAATATCTTGCTCCCTTTCCACTTAGCAACCATTGTTCTAAAGAAATTGGTGAACTTGTACACCTAGATTTGTGGGGTCCATATAAAGTCACTAGCAAAGAAGGTTTCATATTTTTCAACAGTTATGAATGACTTTTCAAGATCTGTTAGGGTTTATCTTTTAAAACAAAAAGATGAGGTCTTTGGTTGTATAACAAAATTTTTTCTCTTAATCAAAAATCAGTTTGATAAATCAATTAAGACTATCAGAAATGATAATGGGTCCGAATTTATGAATAGACAAATAATACCTTTTCTTGAGTCAAAAGGTGTAATTCATCAGACTTCTTGCACTCATACTCCTCAATAAAATGGTATAGTGGAAAGGAAGCACAGGCATCTCCTCAATGTTTCTAGGTCCTTAATGTTTCAAGGGGTGTTCCCTTAAACTTCTTATCTGAATGTGTGCAAACTATTACATATTTAATATACAAGACCCCTTCTTCAGTCTTACTAGGTAGGAGTCCCTATGAGGTAATGTTTGGCTTTAGTCCCTCTCTAAATCATTTGAGGAGTTTCGGTTGTCTCTGTTTTTGTACGGTTCTTCATAATTCTGACAATTTTTCAAGTCGTTCTGAAAAATGTGTCTTAATTGGATATCTAAATGTAAAAAGGGGTATAAACTTTAGACTTTAGATAATAAAATCAGTTTATTTTCTCGAGATGTAAATTTTATGAAGAAGTTTTTCCCTTCAAACAAAATCTTATTGATAAATCTTGTTTTAGAACTATTAATGAAAACTTGAACAGTATAAATTTTTATGACAATACCAACATCGAAAACATCTCAAGTGAAAATGTTCCTGATGACGAGGACAGGGTGACATCTCAAAAATATGCTAACTCTTAGAAGAAATTTCTCCCTTCAAACAAAATCTTATTGATAAATCTTATTTTAGAACTATTGATGAAAACTTGAACAATCTAAATTTTTATGACAATACCAACATCAAAAACATCTCAAGTGCAAATGTTCCTGATGAATAGAGTGGGTGACATCTCAAAAATGTGCTCATTCTCAGCAGCCTGCTAAAATGGAAGGATTCAATAGCGAGGCTGAGTTGATAAAATAACGGCCTTCTACTTCTTTTGATTCTAATGGTGGCTTGGTTAATAGTTTTGGTATTACTAATGAAGAGATTGACTCTTCTGAGGGTTATAACACTGTACCGTTGAGCCAAGAAGATCCTTTAGGCAATCTACTCTTCCTAGAAAAATGTCAGACTACATAATAGAAGGAAAAGTTAAATAATGATTAGAAAAAAGTTGTCAATCACGTACACTTGTTAAAGGTAAATGTATGTTTATCTCAAGTCTTAATAAGTTTTTTGAACCATCATGCTTTAACGAAGTTGTTAAAGATATAAATTGGGTTCAAGCAATAAATTTAGAAATGGAAACCCTTCACAAAAATAAAACCTGGGAACTTGTTAACTTACGACCAGATAGAAAACCTATAGGATGTAAATGGATTTATAGGATTAAATATAAGTCTAATGGTGAAATAGAGAGATATAAAGCTAGGTTAGTAGCCAAGGGCTATAGTCACAGGGAAGGTTATAAAAATGGTAACTGTGAGAACTGGCATTACCTTAGCTATTACCATGGTTGGACTCTGTTTCAACTTGATATAAACAATGCTTTTTTATACGGTAGCATAACCTAAAGATGTTTATATGAATCCTCCTAAAGGTTATTACTCTAAATCTGAAACCCGTGTGTGTAAGCTAATAAAGTCCTTGTATGGGGTTAAACTAGCCCCTCGAAAGTGGTATGCAAAGATGACTGGGGTTTGTGCAATCATGGGTATGTTCAAAGTCAATGTGATCATTCCTTGTTTATTAAATCTAATGATTCTGTTTTTGTTATCATTCTTTTATATGTTGATGACATGATTATAACCAGAAATAATTTAAATGAAATGACAAAGTTAAAGCCTTTCTAAATCAACATTTTAAAATAAAACACTTGGTTATACTTGAGTATTTCATAGGGAAAGAAGTCTTATATTCTGAACAGGGAATTAATCTAAACCAAAGAAAATATTGTCTTGAATTGTTAGCTGAGTTAGGTTATTCTGGGTGTAAACCTATTAACACTCCTATTGAAACGAACTTTGTTTATCTCCTCTAAACCAAAGTCGGATAATCTTGTTTCAGAAACATTTCTAGTTATCAAAAACTTGTAGGAAATTGATTTATCTCTCCTTGACTCGTCCCGACATTCCTTTGTAAGATTCATATCTCTCCAAAGATTTTTATATAGGGGTAAGCAATGTAATCACTTTTGATATGAATAAACTCAATAACAAAATTGTTTACCTTCAATTATGAGACTGTTTTTACACTAACGTCGTTGTAGAAAACAAACTCTTTTAAATTGGTTTTAAGTTTCTTCACTATCTATTCATTTAAGCTACAAAATGCTTAAATCTTCTCTAAGGCTTCTTCTAGCAAAAATAAAGCAATTAAGAAAAAAAGTATTTTGATTTGCCATAGCAATAATTCATTAAAACTTGTATGGTTCACTAAATATGTTCTAACAACAAACCAAACCAAAGTGAGTTAATTGACTCTTAAACCAATGGACAATGAACAACGTTAATATAAAATATAAAAGCTTAACACACTGTATGAGTTGTGTTCCTATTTAGCCTAGCTCAAATAATCGATTACATTTTTGATGTCAACAACCATATATTCACCTCTTGTTACTCGAATGCACTTATCATCAATGTGTTTCGGCTTGGTTGTTTAATTCCACATTAGCTAATGACTTGTCAGAACCAAAGTTGGATCATGAGCCGCATCCACAGGCCAAGTCATTGGGATGACGAGGTTCCTGCCAACAAACATAAATTACTTTAAACCTCATAATTATGAATAAGGTGCTACTAAATGTATCCTCTTCCCTTATACATTTGGTAGATCTTTTAAAAAAATAATAACCCTCTCACAAAGGGTGTCAGTACATTTAGCCACATCCTTAAAGATATTTGAGCAAAAACGACTTAAACTAGAAACACTTGAACACATGTACCTTTCGATATATTTGGATTGACAACGATTGATCTTTTCAAACGTATAGTTTTCAAAAGCACTTTCCAAACGTTTTACACCTTGTTGTATCTGTGACGACAGCAAGATATCCCAAAACTTCAAAACTTGAATACATAGTGAGTTCTCATAGACAATGTCTATGCTCCAGACAAGATAAAGACTTCCATCGACATTGTATATCTCAAACATGTTGAGAATTCCTCCTTTGTTGTTGTAACTGCTTCTTTTGTGTTTCTTCGTTTGGCGCCAACCACTTGAAAGCTTCACAAGAAGCGATACAACTAGTTTGCGTACATTAAGATTCCTAATACTAGCTACTCTTTCAAGAAACTTGTTGGTAAAGTTTACCTGCCAAAAAACAAATCATATTTGAAAATAATTACTTGTAACGATTAAATGAGCAAATCAAAATAGCATTTGTGATCTTAAAAGTTAGTTATCTATTTTTACCTTCCATTTTGCCTCCTTGAAAAGTATTGAGTCGGTTTTTAGTAAGGAAACAAAACTGGCTAATTCAACCAAGGCGTTAATCATGGCTTGGGCCAAGTTCTTGTCTTCATGTGCATCAAAGACACACCCACGGTTTTCTGCATCATAAACTAAAGTCTTCCATACCGAACCACTCTTAGTCATGGTCTCTTTGTTTCCTACAATCCACAGGCAGTGCCTTGCTCGTGTTAAAGCAACATTTGCTCTTACACGACTTGAAAGAAACCCAATGGACCCACGATGGTTACATCTAACTGTTGAAAAAATTATGACATCTTCTTCGCTACCTTGAAACCCATCAACTGATCGAACGTTGACAAAAAAACTCCAACCATTCGCCTCTTGGTTGTATTTTGTGCCTAGTTTTTCTTGTATTGCTTCAACCTGAGCCTTGTATGGTGAAATGCACCCAACGGTCACCTTTTGTTTCTTGGAGACAGATTCTGGAACAAAAGAGTGTCATAACAGTACCAAATGCAAACAAAAGAACGAAAATGATGATACCTTTGAAAAGATTTGCAATTATCTGTGCAATCACTGCAACTTCCACCATGTTTTTCGTGCTATTGTTCTTGTCATGTTCCTCCTTTGGCGAAATAACATTGATGAAAGTGTACGATCCATACATATCCTCTTGAAGAAAACGCAGTTCTCGAGCTTTATCAATGACATTAGGTCCATCCAAGATCTGTCCATTGTAAAACTCAGCATTGGGAAACTGGCTAATCGATGGATGCATCCTGTATTGAATGTTGAGAAGGTGTCTTTGGTGTCCGAGTAACACCAGCCTCTCGAATAAACTCCTTCCAAACTTAGCTTCCTCACAAATCTATCATATATCAGAAAGCATAAGGAACTATTTTTATAGGACAAAAATATGTTAGCAACAAGTTTTCTTTTGTCAATGAAGTGGTAATGACCTTGCTTTGAACCATCGGTGGTAGCTGCCTTTCATCCCCAACAAGCACAACGTTTTGAACACCTGAAAGCTGCAATGGGATAATAGATTCACATTCTTTTAGCTGTGCAGCTTCATCAATTATAACCATTTTGATCGGGCCAATTTCCTCTTCATACAATTTGATTGAGCTTGAAGCAGTACAGAAAATCAAACATGCATTTCTCAGACAAAACTCTTTAAGTGGATACATGCTCATAGATTTTGGAATAATAGATGACGCTCTTAGATCATATAGTGCTTGCAAGCATTCGATTTTGCACGATCTTAGCTTTATAAAATGGGATTTACGTACTCTTTTGTCAAAGGCTTCCTTTAAGCTTTGCTTTCTAGTTACTATATCCTTTACAGACTCCCCATACTTCTGAATCAAATAAACTGAATCATTCATTTTCTTTGCAAAATCAAGAGGAATCACAGAAGTAGGCATATGGGTGTACAAGTTCCTGATACAAGTAATAAGAGCTTTGCTAAGAACACTAAATCTGTTCATAAAAAACTCCTCAAAAGTCAAATGATTTTCTTCATGGTTCTTGTCAGTCTTTGGTTCATTCTCCTTCTTCTTACCTTTGGTGTTTGTTTTCTTGGATACTATGAAACAATGATACTCTTTTAGGGGATTTTTAAGAAAACAAATCATATCTCTCCTCAATGTTTTCCATTTTAAAAAACAGTTTTCAAGAGCATTAATTCGGTTGTCAAGAAACACATCAAGAAGTTCCTTATAATCAACTTCAATTTTCATTCGTTCTTTGTTTCCAAATAAAACTATGTCTCCAAATCCATAAGTATCACAACCCAAGCCATGATCCCTGAGCAAACTCAACAATCTCTTTGCTACTCCTACCACTGCAATATTTGTTGGAGCACATGTAAGAGTCCTGTACTTCGTCCTTAACAGCACGAACAATAATGATGCAACTGTCTTTGTCTTTCCAGTCCCAGGAGGACCCCATATCAACTTAGTGCATGCGTTTTCATGACAACATATTTTAGTAGCAAGACAACTTAACACAGCAGCTTCTTGTGAAGTATTCAGCTTAAATAAATCAAAAGCTTGCCTTAGTTTTTGGTCAACAATACCATTTTCTGCATAGCTACAACACTTATCACATTCCCTAGCCACCTGTACAGATACATAAATATATGAAATAAATATGCTACAAACCAGTATCTTTTTGTTGAGGCCATGGTAATTTGACAAGTTTGAACTAAAACACTTAACTTAGGGCAAGCAAACTTTACGCCTGCGCTGATCTCCTAAACACAGACAACCTAACAAGAATAGAATTTTATAAGTCTAGGTGGATGAAGAATATCACCTGGACTTCTAGGTGGTTATGCTAATTACTATAGAACGAAGCAATTCGCTAGGAGAAGAGAGAATTCTGTTGGAGTAATTATCATATGTATTAGTTAGATAAAAACTTTTAGTTGGATAATCATATATCGAGTCTAGTTAGAAACATGGGTTGGTAGGAAGGAATGTTGGTCTATAAATTTTGAGTAAACGATGTTTATTTTGTAAGTTCTTCGGGTTATTTTTGATAGAAGAGTCGAGGCGAGTTAGACGTCAACCAATGTTTCCACATGTGAACGAAGTTGAACAACCAAATTCCTTATGATAGAGAGAATTCAAAAACTAACCATATTCACTAACGAGGAGCATTTGCTCTAAACGACATTTCGTTTGACTTTCTGAATTTAATCCCCCTAACAATTTTGACTGAATTTCGTCCCCTTGCAAATTGCTTAGAATTAGCCAAAATACCCAGAAGTCATCAATTGTATTCCTAAACCACCTAGACCTACGTAAAAAACTAACAAAACAATTACAAAAATATATATTCTGATTGTATTTTAGAAAACAGACTTGCAGACACTAAAGAATCAATAAAGTGTCCAAAGACTTGCCGACACTAACTAGTCAATAAAGTGTCCAAATACATTTACAAAAGCATTGACATGTGTTGGGTGTTCTGTGTTCACAAGCTAGTATATTCATGTAGTAATGTAAAGAAAGATATTATTGTATTAAACTTTTGCTTTTAAGCTACTTTGTGAGATCAAGACTTACAGAAGAAGTAAATGACAATGTTCTTTGAATAATATTCCTATCTGCAGCCGGATTGAGAGCCTTCCATATACGGATATTTGTTGTCAAGTTTGTGAGATAAACAGCAAAACCATTAAGTGATTCCTTTATCTGAAATGAGTTGAATTCAATAAGATTCGCTGACAACACTTGCACTGTAATTGGGAATTTATCGGACGATTTTGTCACATAAGCTAGGAGAAAACGGGTGTTTGATCGAGCAAGATCACCGATGCGTTTAGGTTTAACTTGTGTCAATGCAATAAGATCTCCAACTATGGGATCATACTTCATCCCATCAAAGGTCAAGCGATAGTACAGTTGTTTGTGACTATCTTTTGGTATTCTTTGCAAACTGAAAATGGGACTCGCCGGTGCCTGAGAGATTCCGGCAAGGCGAGAGGACAAATCTGCACGTGTTTCTTCTAAAAGCAGATAGATGAATGAGTTCATGTATTGGGTTGTTGATGAAAATGTCAGTGGAACTTCTTCCACCTGTAAAAAACATCATGTATATATCTGCATGGATTAATAGGCGCTAGAAAGCAGGAAAAAAAAAGAGATCGATTATTAATAAACCTGAAATTTGTAGAGATGTTTGTTGAATATATCAGATAAAGACCAAGAAAATATCACATCTAAAAGGTCTTGACGTTGTCTGCTTTGCTTCTGCTTCTGCTTCGAGCTGCTGCTGCTGCTGCCTCTGTTGGCCATTGTTCTTAAGCTTTGATGAAGGTGTGAGGAAGAAGAGGACACCCAGGCTACAAAAGCAAGACTCGCAGAACGACTTTTGGTTCTCACTGGTCATAACAACTTTAATAACTATTGTTGGTATATATTTACATTATTATTATATAATAACATTTAAAATGATTTACAACCACTTTAAGTATCAAAATACAAATGCTTTATGTGAGCTAGAGAGTGACATGCACGTAAGCACTACTACGATTTTTGCACTAATATGGTTCCACGTTTCATCTCTTTTTTTCCGATGAGATTAGAGGGGAAGGGAGAGAGTACATCCGGTTCCAGTCCCTTCACCGGCTTACCTTTAGCTAGCTATGAAGCGGAACACGCACAATCACACACACAAGAAAGAAAAAAATCAAAAACACGAGAATTTAACGTGGTTTGGATTCGCTGTGAATCCTAAGTCCACGGGCTATAACTAGCACAATACAAATATTAAAAATGCATGACATAGATATATATAGAGACTAGCTAAAGTTTTCAACGTAGTGAACGAAAAAAACTCATAGGACAAATCTAAAGTCTTCACAAACCCAACAGGTACAAGTTATAGCCACACTATTATTTTTTTTGAATTTCCAAGTCATCCGGTACAAGCACAAAAGCCACAGGTACTAAGAGCTAATCTACACTGACGACATGCAGGTGAATAAACCATAAAAACAAAAAAAAATAAGATGAATGCTGCGAGGAATTGAAGGGAGGATGATGAAGAAGGTGATGATGTCATCGTACAAAACTTAGAAGGAAACATTTAGATTCATTAGGCCATAGAAAAGAGGGTTTTATTAATTAGTTATTTCTTTTAACATATAATGTAACATGTTGTTGAGTGTGTGATGATATTGTTGAATGTGTAATGATGTTGTTGCAGTGAAAACATATTGGTAAAGTTTTTTTATAGGTTTTTTATAAAAAATAGACCTATAAAGTAGAATAGGTTTTCATTGATTTATACTATGTGAATATTTTATATTTTACCTCCTTGATTTCGTTGATTTATTTAAAACATTTCAACCTCATTATATTATTTTATATTAGATGAATAACTTTGTATTTTTAATGATAAAGCTTCAGTATTGTTTTAATTAGATCATTTATATATTATTTGATTCAATCACTATAACGCGTTTGGACGCTTTAATTGTGATCAAGAATGTGAATTGGTATGAATTATCATCTATACTTCATCTTTTTTCAGGAATTTAGTCTATGAACAAGTTTATCCATTCAATCTAAGAATTATTTTTGATGATTTACGTGATTTATGCAAAACAATATTATGGTTTTTATGTGTATTTCATAACTTGCTCAAAGTGAAAACTTTAATTTCTAAAAACTTTGGATTTTGATATTTCGTGATGCTTTATGTTTTATAATGTTAAATATAGATTAGATTGATAATATAAATGATTAGTTATTGGTTAGTTTGATGAAATATGGGTTATTAGATTTCATCTTCCTAATGAGAAAACTTTGTAATTTTGGTTTTGACTTTTAATGGTTTGAACATGCATCGAATGTTAGAAACATGCTAGAATGGTTATTGGGATGATGATGTGTTTGCATGTTAGATTTACAAGTTATATTATCTTGTTGGAAACTTGAATGTAGTGATTTGGGAAATTAGATATTCATTTATACATGTAAGCTAAATGATAATGTAATATTGTATTGAATTGGAATAATATTAATAGATAGGTTTACGTGATAGAAATATGTGGTAGACGTGCATGTGTTTGACCAGAAAACTAGAGAATCTTGTTGGTTTATGTTATACTTTGAATTCGACTATGTAATGATGAATATCATACACGCATGCATATCTCAGTCCCCTACTAAATTAGTAGGATTGATAGGGTTTGGGATGTGAAGTAGTAAGTTACGTCACATGGTATATGATGAGTGGTTTGAACCTTTTGTGTGCTTAGGTTGCATGATAATAACATAAGTAGTTATCACATGGGAAGTCTGAAATAATTGGTTATTATAGATTTATATGTATTGTATTGTAGGTTATGTTAGAATGGAAAACTTGTTAGTGTTTAGAACTCATTATATGCAATACGTGAATGTATTGGATTAAAACTCATGAATGTTAGGTTTGTTAATTATAAAATAATATGATTTCACTTAAACATGTCACCAACATATCAAAAAGGTCAACTGGGTCAATGTTTATAAAATACATAAATCAATGGGATTGATTGGACACTTAGGGTTTGATAAATCAACCTCTTCTGCAAATACTTATGTATTCGTATATTTTAGGTAACCTATGATGGGTTGTCTTTCATTCTAGCATATTATTTACATTGTTCTTGTATACGTCTTGGTTGAATTTAGTGCCCCACTTTTATTTACTCCTATTAGGAGAGAAAGCATACTTTAAAATGCTTTACTTTACAAGTTGTGTATCGCATGTACATAATGTAGTTTTACCATTGAAAGCTCTTGCTCTTTCGGATCGTTAATTAAGGTTAATTAGCGGAAAAGATTGGGTAGTACTACTAGGCTTGTCAAACCCAAGCCGTACGACTGGCGGTCAAGCGAGTGTAACCTTATCCTAAACAACAAACATATTGTCATGACTTGGTAGGTCGTGATGGAATGCAAAGAAACGAACACAACAGCTTCAATCGTGAAAACACTATTGCTATGCTTATATTATAGATTAGCTATCTATATCATTACACATTACTTATCTTATTACAACCTCAACTGTTTTGCTTAATTAGAAACTCATGAACTCACCAACCCTATGTTAACATTTTAGTATGTCTTTCTCAGGTTACTAAACTTCTAGTTGTATATAAGAGCACAACATTGGTCACACGACATATAAATATTTCCACAACATTAATTATGTCTTACATTAACTATTTGGTTTGGGTGTCTATTTTGCGCATTCACTTTTTCGCATTAAATGGCTTTAAACATTTTAACTTACACCTCCGTAATGTTTGAATTTTTAACTCTCATATTTGTTTGAACACTCATATATAGGTTGTTCGTAGTAACTAATAACTAAGATACTGATATGTTCACACACCTCGCGGTGAAACATTGCATGTGGATTTTAAGGGTGTGACAAAAACATCCATCGCCCATGACCCTTGTAAAAGTGCGGCCGCGTGTTGGCCGCTTTGTATTCATCGTGCAACCACTAGGTGTCCTTAACCATATTTGAAGACTTCCTTGTAGAAGTCTACCATTATAAACCATTTCAAAATTTATCATTCCTCCGATGTGAGACAATTCATGTTTTGCCAAACTTAATTTCCATAGTTTAATGTTAAAATACCCAACTTTAAGCAACGATATCTGATTCATCTTATCTCCATTTTGAACACGGTATGATTCGTTATGATCCTCTCATATTGTTAAGAGGTAAGCTTCAAATCAAAGGTAATCTCTCCATTTTATCTTTTTCTTATTTCTGGGTTAAGATTGTGAAGGTTTAAGTTCGAGGGTCATTTCTTGCTTTGGCAAAAGGTGGAGGGCTGCTTCTATCAATATGATAAGGTTGTTTTCTATATAAAGGCTTCTTCCAATTAGGGTTAATAATCATCAAAATATTACACCGTATGTGCTAGTTCAGTAAAATTAGCTTCACAAGTTAAAAAACAAACTTGGTTTCATTGATGGTAAATGTGAAAAATCTAAATCTGATCCCATTCTGCAAATAAATGGGATAGATGTAATTTTGTTGTTCTGTCATGGATAATGAACTCTATATCAGAGGAGTTGTATGTAGGCCAAGTTTTCTCAAAACATGCCTCAGAGGTTTGGACTGATTTAAAAGAAACATATGATAAAATTGATGGCTCAGTTGTTTATAATCTATATCAAAAGATAAATTCTATATCCAAAAAGGGTTCATCTATTTCAGAATATTATCACAAACTAAACACTATGTGGAAACAATTTTATGCCATCATACAATTCCCCTCATGTTCATGCAATGCATCCAAAGAGTTTGATCATTTCAATCATCTTATCAAAATCATGCAATTTCTTATGGGTCTTGATGATGTGTACCATCCTGTTACATCTAGTCTATTGATGAGAGATCCTCTTCCAACTATTAAGACTGCTTTTTCAATTGTTTCTAGAGAAGAATCTCACCGAAATGGTGGATCCTCCTCTGGATCAAAAGGTCAAAACACAGGTTTTTTTCCTAAACCCAATCAGACTTTTGACAATAATAAAAGGTTGGAAGAGAACCTAATCCAAACTTAAAATGTTCTCTCTGCAATTTGTTGGGTCACATTGTTGATTGATGTTATGAGATTGTCATATATCCTCCAAAATACAAGAAAAGAGACAATAATCACACCAATAAATCTGGAAATTTCAATGGTACCTCTTTGTTTGGTGGCAAAACTGCGGCTGTATCTTCATCTTTATTGATTTTGTCCCATGAGCAAATTGCAAAACTTATTGGTATGATTAATGAGAAATCTGGTGATACTCCCGGAACAGGTGGTAAGTTATCAGATCAATCAAATTTGTTTCAATCATCCCTAAGTGTCTTTGGTTGTTCATCTCTATCCAACTCTAGATTTGAAAATGGTTGGGTGGTTAATTCAGGAGCAAATCAACACATAGTAGAAATCAGATAAAAACATGATTAATTGTGTTGATGCACTTGAGTATAATATGACTATTAGTCAACCTAATGGTACATGTGCTAAAATTACAAAAATTGGAAATTTAAAAATAACAAACAACATTATGTTAATCGATGTATTTGTTGTTCTTAACTTCTATGTCAATATCCTATATGTTTTTAAACTGGCTAGAGATAACAATCTTGAAATCATATTTAACAAAAAATCCTTTTACATTCAAGATTTGAAATCAAAGAAAGTCCAGGAAATTGGTCATTTCTATTTTTTTATAAAGATCGAAACTCTGTTCCTGTTTGTTTCAGCGACCTGTCTAGTGTGAATTTATGGCATAATAGGTTAGGATATCCTGCTGACCATGTCTTATCTGTTCTAAAAAACTCTCTTCAAATAGATGATAAAAAGGATCCTCTCCTTGTGAAATATGCCATAGATCCAAGCAATATCTTGCTCCCTTTCCACTTAGCAACCATTGTTCTAAAGAAATTGGTGAACTTGTACACCTAGATTTGTGGGGTCCATATAAAGTCACTAGCAAAGAAGGTTTCAAATATTTTTCAACAGTTATGAATGACTTTTCAAGATCTGTTAGGGTTTATCTTTTAAAAACAAAAGATGAGGTCTTTGGTTGTATAACAAAATTTTTCTCTTTAATCAAAAATCAGTTTGATAAATCAATTAAGACTATCAGAAATGATAATGGGTCCGAATTTATGAATAGACAAATAATACCTTTTCTTGAGTCAAAAGGTGTAATTCATCAGACTTCTTGCACTCATACTCCTCAATAAAATGGTATAGTGGAAAGGAAGCACAGGCATCTCCTCAATGTTTCTAGGTCCTTAATGTTTCAAGGGGGTGTTCCCTTAAACTTCTTATCTGAATGTGTGCAAACTATTACATATTTAATATACAAGACCCCTTCTTCAGTCTTACTAGGTAGGAGTCCCTATGAGGTAATGTTTGGCTTTAGTCCCTCTCTAAATCATTTGAGGAGTTTCGGTTGTCTCTGTTTTTGTACGGTTCTTCATAATTCTGACAATTTTTCAAGTCGTTCTGAAAAATGTGTCTTAATTGGATATCTAAATGTAAAAAGGGGTTATAAACTTTAGACTTTAGATAATAAAATCAGTTTATTTTCTCGAGATGTAAAATTTTATGAAGAAGTTTTTCCCTTCAAACAAAATCTTATTGATAAATCTTGTTTTAGAACTATTAATGAAAACTTGAACAGTATAAATTTTTATGACAATACCAACATCGAAAACATCTCAAGTGAAAATGTTCCTGATGACGAGGACAGGGTGACATCTCAAAAATATGCTAACTCTTAGAAGAAATTTCTCCCTTCAAACAAAATCTTATTGATAAATCTTATTTTAGAACTATTGATGAAAACTTGAACAATCTAAATTTTTATGACAATACCAACATCAAAAACATCTCAAGTGCAAATGTTCCTGATGAATAGGAGTGGGTGACATCTCAAAAATGTGCTCATTCTCAGCAGCCTGCTAAAATGGAAGGATTCAATAGCGAGGCTGAGTTGATAAAATAACGGCCTTCTACTTCTTTTGATTCTAATGGTGGCTTGGTTAATAGTTTTGGTATTACTAATGAAGAGATTGACTCTTCTGAGGGTTATAACACTGTACCGGTTGAGCCAAGAAGATCCTTTAGGCAATCTACTCTTCCTAGAAAAATGTCAGACTACATAATAGAAGGAAAAGTTAAATAATGATTAGAAAAAGTTGTCAATCACGTACACTTGTTAAAGGTAAATGTATGTTTATCTCAAGTCTTAATAAGTTTTTTGAACCATCATGCTTTAACGAAGTTGTTAAAGATATAAATTGGGTTCAAGCAATAAATTTAGAAATGGAAACCCTTCACAAAAATAAAACCTGGGAACTTGTTAACTTACGACCAGATAGAAAACCTATAGGATGTAAATGGATTTATAGGATTAAATATAAGTCTAATGGTGAAATAGAGAGATATAAAGCTAGGTTAGTAGCCAAGGGCTATAGTCACAGGGAAGGTTATAAAAATGGTAACTGTGAGAACTGGCATTACCTTAGCTATTAACCATGGTTGGACTCTGTTTCAACTTGATATAAACAATGCTTTTTTATACGGTAGCATAACTAAAGATGTTTATATGAATCCTCCTAAAGGTTATTACTCTAAATCTGAAACCCGTGTGTGTAAGCTAATAAAGTCCTTGTATGGGGTTAAACTAGCCCCTCGAAAGTGGTATGCAAAGATGACTGGGGTTTGTGCAATCATGGGTATGTTCAAAGTCAATGTGATCATTCCTTGTTTATTAAATCTAATGATTCTGTTTTTGTTATCATTCTTTTATATGTTGATGACATGATTATAACCAGAAATAATTTAAATGAAATGACAAAGTTAAAGCCTTTCTAAATCAAGATTTTAAAATAAAACACTTGGTTATACTTGAGTATTTCATAGGGAAAGAAGTCTTATATTCTGAACAGGGAATTAATCTAAACCAAAGAAAATATTGTCTTGAATTGTTAGCTGAGTTAGGTTATTCTGGGTGTAAACCTATTAACACTCCTATTGAAACGAACTTTGTTATCTCCTCTAAAACAAAGTCGGATAATCTTGTTTCAGAAAACATTTCTAGTTATCAAAAACTTGTAGGAAAGTTGATTTATCTCTCCTTGACTCGTCCCGACATTCCTTGGTAAGATTCAATATCTCAGTCAGTTTATGCATGCCCCAACTAATGCTCACCTTCAGATCGCTTCAAGGTTATTAATTATTTAAAGTTATCCCCTGGTAGTGGTATTCTGATTAAGAAGAGTGATGACCTAAAACTGGTTGCATATGTTGATTCTGACCAGGGCAAGTGTTCTGTTTCTTGTAGATCTATGAATTGTTTTTATGTTTATCTGGGAGACCCCTGTAAGGAATACACTTAATGGCGGATGCAACTAAAGAACAACCAAAGAGCTCTCAGCATACACATGTGAAGTACAAGGAAGTTACGATGGTGTACGGGTTGTGCACACACTCTTTGGTGTGACAACTTAGTTATTTTATAATGAAATCTTGTCTTTCATTAGCGCACAACACACCATGAAATTAATTCACACTGTAATGGGGACATGCTTTGGTTCGCTCTCTTGTGGTTCATTATGTTACTACCACTCATCAACTTGTAGACATCCTTACATAAGGTTGTCTCCGACTCAGTTTTGCTTATGTCAAATCGAAACCGCATATCGACACCTTCGTTTAACTTGAAAGTTAATGTTATAGATATATGTTAATATATCATTTGCACTTTAGTTTGTTATTACTGTCATATTAGATAAAATCATCTTTGAATTTCTCGATATGAGTTACTATTGGTTTGTTTTGATTGTTATCCAATAGATTGTTTATATAGGGGTAAGCAATGTAATCACTTTACGATATGAATAAACTCAATAACAAAATTGTTTACCTTCAATTATGAGACTGTTTTTACACTAACCAGTCGTTGTAGAAAACAAACTCTTTTAAATTGGTTTTAAGTTTCTTCACTATCTATTCATTTAAGCTACAAAATGCTTAAATCTTCTCTACGGCTTCTTCTAGCAAAAATAAAGCAATTAAGAAAAAAAGTATTTTGATTTGCCATAGCAATAATTCATTAAAACTTGTATGGTTCACTAAATATGTTCTAACAACAAACCAAACCAAAGTGAGTTAATTGACTCTTAAACCAATGGACAATGAACAACGTTAATATAAAATATAAAAGCTTAACACACTGTATGAGTTGTGTTCCTATTTAGCCTAGCTCAAATAATCGATTACATTTTTGATGTCAACAACCATATATTCACCTCTTGTTACTCGAATGCACTTATCATCAATGTGTTTCGGCTTGGTTGTTTAATTCCACATTAGCTAATTGACTTGTCAGAACCAAAGTTGGATCATGAGCCGCATCCACAGGCCAAGTCATTGGGATGACGAGGTTCCTGCCAACAAACATAAATTACTTTAAACCTCATAATTATGAATAAGGTGCTACTAAATGTATCCTCTTCCCTTATACATTTGGTAGATCTTCTAAAAAAATAATAACCCTCTCACAAAGGGTGTCAGTACATTTAGCCACATCCTTAAAGATATTTGAGCAAAAACGACTTAAACTAGAAACACTTGAACACATGTACCTTTCGATATATTTGGATTGACAACGATTGATCTTTTCAAACGTATAGTTTTCAAAAGCACTTTCCAAACGTTTTACACCTTGTTGTATCTGTGACAACAGCAAGATATCCCAAAACTTCAAAACTTGAATACATAGTGAGTTCTCATAGACAATGTCTATGCTCCAGACAAGATAAAGACTTCCATCGACATTGTATATCTCAAACATGTTGAGAATTCCTCCTTTGTTGTTGTAACTGCTTCTTTTGTGTTTCTTCGTTTGGCGCCAACCACTTGAAAGCTTCACAAGAAGCGATACAACTAGTTTGCGTACATTAAGATTCCTAATACTAGCTACTCTTTCAAGAAACTTGTTGGTAAAGTTTACCTGCCAAAAAACAAATCATATTTGAAAATAATTACTTGTAACGATTAAATGAGCAAATCAAAATAGCATTTGTGATCTTAAAAGTTAGTTATCTATTTTTACCTTCCATTTTGCCTCCTTGAAAAGTATTGAGTCGGTTTTTAGTAAGGAAACAAAACTGGCTAATTCAACCAAGGCGTTAATCATGGCTTGGGCCAAGTTCTTGTCTTCATGTGCATCAAAGACACACCCACGGTTTTCTGCATCATAAACTAAAGTCTTCCATACCGAACCACTCTTAGTCATGGTCTCTTTGTTTCCTACAATCCACAGGCAGTGCCTTGCTCGTGTTAAAGCAACATTTGCTCTTACACGACTTGAAAGAAACCCAATGGACCCACGATGGTTACATCTAACTGTTGAAAAAATTATGACATCTTCTTCGCTACCTTGAAACCCATCAACTGATCGAACGTTGACAAAAAAACTCCAACCATTCGCCTCTTGGTTGTATTTTGTGCCTAGTTTTTCTTGTATTGCTTCAACCTGAGCCTTGTATGGTGAAATGCACCCAACGGTCACCTTTTGTTTCTTGGAGACAGATTCTGGAACAAAAGAGTGTCATAACAGTACCAAATGCAAACAAAAGAACGAAAATGACGATACCTTTGAAAAGATTTGCAATTATCTGTGCAATCACTGCAACTTCCACCATGTTTTTCGTGCTATTGTTCTTGTCATGTTCCTCCTTTGGCGAAATAACATTGATGAAAGTGTACGATCCATACATATCCTCTTGAAGAAAACGCAGTTCTCGAGCTTTATCAATGACATTAGGTCCATCCAAGATCTGTCCATTGTAAAACTCAGCATTGGGAAACTGGCTAATCGATGGATGCATCCTGTATTGAATGTTGAGAAGGTGTCTTTGGTGTCCGAGTAACACCAGCCTCTCGAATAAACTCCTTCCAAACTTAGCTTCCTCACAAATCTATCATATATTAGAAAGCATAAGGAACTATTTTTATAGGACAAAAATATGTTAGCAACAAGTTTTTTTTTGTCAATGAAGTGGTAATGACCTTGCTTTGAACCATCGGTGGTAGCTGCCTTTCATCCCCAACAAGCACAACGTTTTGAACACCTGAAAGCTGCAATGGGATAATAGATTCACATTCTTTTAGCTGTGCAGCTTCATCAATTATAACCATTTTGATCGGGCCAATTTCCTCTTCATACAATTTGATTGAGCTTGAAGCAGTACAGAAAATCAAACATGCATTTCTCAGACAAAACTCTTTAAGTGGATACATGCTCATAGATTTTGGAATAATAGATGACGCTCTTAGATCATATAGTGCTTGCAAGCATTCGATTTTGCACGATCTTAGCTTCATAAAATGGGATTTACGTACTCTTTTGTCAAAGGCTTCCTTTAAGCTTTGCTTTCTAGTTACTATATCCTTTACAGACTCCCCATACTTCTGAATCAAATCAACTGAATCATTCATTTTGTTTGCAAAATCAAGAGGAATCACAGAAGTAGGCATATGGGTGTACAAGTTCCTGATACAAGTAATAAGAGCTTTGCTAAGAACACTAAATCTGTTCATAAAAAACTCCTCAAAAGTCAAATGATTTTCTTCATGGTTCTTGTCAGTCTTTGGTTCATTCTCTTCTTCTTACCTTTGGTGTTTGTTTTCTTGGATACTATGAAACAATGATACTCTTTTAGGGGATTTTTAAGAAAACAAATCATATCTCTCCTCAATGTTTTCCATTTTAAAAAACAGTTTTCAAGAGCATTAATTCGGTTGTCAAGAAACACATCAAGAAGTTCCTTATAATCAACTTCAATTTTCATTCGTTCTTTGTTTCCAAATAAAACTATGTCTCCAAATCCATAAGTATCACAACCCAAGCCATGATCCCTGAGCAAACTCAACAATCTCTTTGCTACTCCTACCACTGCAATATTTGTTGGAGCACATGTAAGAGTCCTGTACTTCGTCCTTAACAGCACGAACAATAATGATGCAACTGTCTTTGTCTTTCCAGTCCCAGGAGGACCCCATATCAACTTAGTGCATGCGTTTTCATGACAACATATTTTAGTAGCAAGACAACTTAACACAGCAGCTTCTTGTGAAGTATTCAGCTTAAATAAATCAAAAGCTTGCCTTAGTTTTTGGTCAACAATACCATTTTCTGCATAGCTACAACACTTATCACATTCCCTAGCCACCTGTACAGATACATAAATATATGAAATAAATATGCTACAAACCAGTATCTTTTTGTTGAGGCCATGGTAATTTGACAAGTTTGAACTAAAACACTTAACTTAGGGCAAGCAAACTTTACGCCTGCGCTGATCTCCTAAACACAGACAACCTAACAAGAATAGAATTTTATAAGTCTAGGTGGATGAAGAATATCACCTGGACTTCTAGGTGGTTATGCTAATTACTATAGAACGAAGCAATTCGCTAGGAGAAGAGAGAATTCTGTTGGAGTAATTATCATATGTATTAGTTAGATAAAAACTTTTAGTTGGATAATCATATATCGAGTCTAGTTAGAAACATGGGTTGGTAGGAAGGAATGTTGGTCTATAAATTTTGAGTAAACGATGTTTATTTTGTAAGTTCTTCGGGTTATTTTTGATAGAAGAGTCGAGGCGAGTTAGACGTCAACCAATGTTTCCACATGTGAACGAAGTTGAACAACCAAATTCCTTATGATAGAGAGAATTCAAAAACTAACAATATTCACTAACGAGGAGCATTTGCTCTAAACGACATTTCGTTTGACTTTCTGAATTTAATCCCCCTAACAATTTTGACTGAATTTCGTCCCCTTGCAAATTGCTTAGAATTAGCCAAAATACCCAGAAGTCATCAATTGTATTCCTAAACCACCTAGACCTACGTAAAAAACTAACAAAACAATTACAAAAATATATATTCTGATTGTATTTTAGAAAACAGACTTGCAGACACTAAAGAATCAATAAAGTGTCCAAAGACTTGCCAACACTAACTAGTCAATAAAGTGTCCAAATACATTTACAAAAGCATTGACATGTGTTGGGTGTTCTGTGTTCACAAGCTAGTATATTCATGTAGTAATGTAAAGAAAGATATTATTGTATTAAACTATTGCTTTTAAGCTACTTTGTGAGATCAAGACTTACAGAAGAAGTAAATGACAATGTTCTTTGAATAATATTCCTATCTGCAGCCGGATTGAGAGCCTTCCATATACGGATATTTGTTGTCAAGTTTGTGAGATAAACAGCAAAACCATTAAGTGATTCCTTTATCTGAAATGAGTTGAATTCTATAAGATTCGCTGACAACACTTGCACTGTAATTGGGAATTTATCGGACGATTTTGTCACATAAGCTAGGAGAAAACGGGTGTTTGATCGAGCAAGATCACCGATGCGTTTAGGTTTAACTTGTGTCAATGCAATAAGATCTCCAACTATGGGATCATACTTCATCCCATCAAAGGTCAAGCGATAGTACAGTTGTTTGTGACTATCTTTTGGTATTCTTTGCAAACTGAAAATGGGACTCGCCGGTGCCTGAGAGATTCCGGAAAGGCGAGAGGACAAATCTGCACGTGTTTCTTCTAAAAGCAGATAGATGAATGAGTTCATGTATTGGGTTGTTGATGAAAATGTCAGTGGAACTTCTTCCACCTGTAAAAAACATCATGTATATATCTGCATCGATTAATAGGCGCTAGAAAGCAGGAAAAAAAAAAGAGATCGATTATTAATAAACCTGAAATTTGTAGAGATGTTTGTTGAATATATCAGATAAAGACCAAGAAAATATCACATCTAAAAGGTCTTGACGTTGTCTGCTTTGCTTCTGCTTCTGCTTCGAGCTGCTGCTGCTGCTGCCTCTGTTGGCCATTGTTCTTAAGCTTTGATGAAGGTGTGAGGAAGAAGAGGACACCCAGGCTACAAAAGCAAGACTCGCAGAACGACTTTTGGTTCTCACTGGTCATAACAACTTTAATAACTATTGTTGGTATATATTTACATTATTATTATATAATAACATTTAAAATGATTTACAACCACTTTAAGTATCAAAATACAAATGCTTTATGTGAGCTAGAGAGTGACATGCACGTAAGCACTACTGCGATTTTTGCACTAATATGGTTCCACGTTTCATCTCTTTTTTTCCGATGAGATTAGAGGGGAAGGGAGAGAGTACATCCGGTTCCGGTCCCTTCACCGGCTTACCTTTAGCTAGCTATGAAGCGGAACACGCACAATCACACACACAAGAAAGAAAAAAATCAAAAACACGAGAATTTAACGTGGCTTGGATTCGCTGTGAATCCTAAGTCCACGAGCTATAACTAGCACAATACAAATATTAAAAATGCATGACATAGATATATATAGAGACTAGCTAAAGTTTTCAACGTAGTGAACGAAAAAAACGCATAGGACAAATCTAAAGTCTTCACAAACCCAACAGGTACAAGTTATAGCCACACTATTATTTTTTTTGAATTTCCAAGTCATCCGGTACAAGCACAAAAGCCACAGGTACTAAGAGCTAATCTACACTGACGACATGCAGGTGAATAAACCATAAAAACAAAAAAAAAAAAAGATGAAGGCTGCGAGGAATTAAAGGGAGGATGATGAAGAAGGTGATGATGTCGTCGTACAAAACTTAGAAGGAAACATTTAGATTCACTAGGCCATAGAAAAGAGGGTTTTATTAATTAGTTATTTCTTTTAACATATAATGTAACATGTTGTTGAGTGTGTGTTGATGTTGTTGAATGTGTAATAATGTTGTTGAATGTGTATTGGTAAAGTTTTTTTATAGGTTTTCAATAAAAAATGAGACCTATAAAGTAGAATAGGTTTTCATTGATTAATACTATGTGAATATTTTATATTTTACCTCCTTGATTTCGTTGATTTATTTAAAACATTTCAACCTCATTATATTATTTTATATTAGATGAATAACTTTGTATTTTTAATGATAAAGCTTTAGTATTGTTTTAATTAGATCATTTATATATTATTTGATTCAATCACTATAATGAGTTTGGACGCTTTAATTGTGATCAAGAATGTGAATTGGTATGAATTATCATCTATACTTCATCTTTTTTCAGGAATTTAGTCTATGAACAAGTTTATCCATTCAATCTAAGAATTATTTTTGATGATTTACGTGATTTATGCAAAACAATATTATGGTTTTTATGTGTATTTCATAACTTGCTCAAAGTGAAAACTTTAATATCTAAAAACTTTGGATTTTGATATTTCGTGGTGCTTTTTGTTTTATAATGTTAAATATAGATTAGATTGATAATATAAATGATTAGTTATTGGTTAGTTTGATGAAATATGGGTTATTAGATTTCATCTTCCTAATGAGAAAACTTTGTAATTTTGGTTTTGACTTTTAATGGTTTGAACATGCATCGAATGTTAGAAACATGCTAGAATGGTTATTGGGATTATGATGTGTTTGCATGTTAGATTTACAAGTTATATTATCTTGTTGGAAACTTGAATGTAGTGATTTGGGAAATTAGATATTCATTTATACATGTAAGCTAAATGATAATGTAATATTGTATTGAATTGGAATAATGTTAATAGCTAGGTTTACATGATAGAAATATGTGGTAGATGTGCATGTGTTTGACCAGAAAACTAGAGAATCTTGTTGGTTTATGTTATACTTTGAATTCGACTATGTAATGATGAATATCATACACGCATGCATATCTTAGTCCCCTACTAAATTAGTAGGATTGATAGGGTTTGGGATGTGAAGTAGTAAGTTACATCACATGGTATATGATGAGTGGTTTGAACCTTATGTGTGCTTAGGTTGCATGATAGTAACATAGGTAGTTATCACATGGGAAGTCTGAAATAATTGGTTATTATAGATTTATATGTATTGTATTGTAGGTTATTTTAGAATGGAAAACTTGTTAGTGTTTAGAACTCATTATATGCAATACATGAATGTATTGGATTAAAACTCATGAATGTTGGGTTTGTTAATTATAAAATAATATGATTTCACTTAAACATGTCACCAACATGTCAAAAAGGTCAACTGGGTCAATGTTTATAAAATACATAAATCAATGGGATTGATCGGACACTTAGGGTTTGATAAATCAACCTCTTCTGCAAATACTTATGTATTCGTATATTTTAGGTAACCTATGATGGGTTGTCTTTCATTCTAGCATATTATTTACATTGTTCTTGTATACGTCTTGGTTGAATTTAGTGCCCCACTTTTATTTACTCCTTTTAGGAGAGAAAGCATACTTTAAAATGCTTTACTTTACAAGTTGTTTATCGCATGTACATAATGTAGTTTTACCATTGAAAGCTCTTGCTCTTTCGGATCGTTAATTAAGGTTAATTAGCGGAAAAGATTGGGTAGTACTACTAGGCTTGTGAAACCCAAGCCGTACGACTGGCGGTCAAGCGAGTGTAACCTTATCCTAAACAACAAACATATTGTCATGACTTGGTAGGTCGTGATGGAATGCAAAGAAACGAACACAGCAGCTTCAATCGTGAAAACACTATTGTTATGCTTATATTATAGATTAGCTATCTATATCATTACACATTACTTATCTTATTACAACCTCAACTGTTTTGCTTAATTAGAAACTCATGAACTCACCAACCCTATGTTAACATTTTAGTATGTCTTTCTCAGGTTACTAAACTTCCAGTTGCATATAAGAGCACAACATTGGTCACACGACATATAAATATTTCCACAACATTAATTATGTCTTACATTAACTATTTGGTTTGGGTGTCTATTTTGCGCATTCACTTTTTCGCATTAAATGGCTTTAAACATTTTAACTTACACCTCCGTAATGTTTGAATTTTTAACTCTCATATTTGTTTGAACACTCATATATAGGTTGTTCGTAGTAACTAATAACTAAGATACTGATATGTTCACACACCTCGCGGTGAAACATTGCATGTGGATTTTAAGGGTGTGACAAAAACATCCATCGCCCATGACCCTTGTAAAAGTGCGGCCACGTGTTGGCCGCTTTGTATTCATCGTACAATCACTAGGTGTCCTTAACCATATTTGAAGACTTCCTTGTAGAAGTCTACCATTGTAAACCATTTCAAAATTTATCATTCCTCCGATGTGAGACAATTTATGTTTTGCCAAACTTAATTTCCATAGTTTAATGTTAAAATACCCAACTTTAAGCAACGATATCTGATTCATCTTATCTCCATTTTGAACATGGTATGATTCGTTATGATCCTCTCATATTGTTAAGAGGTAAGCTTCAAATCAAAGGTAATCTCTCCATTTTATCTTTTTCTTATTTCTGGGTTAAGATTGTGAAGGTTTAAGTTCGAGGGTCATTTCTTGCTTTGGCAAAAGGTGGAGGGCTGCTTCTATCAATATGATAAGGTTGTTTTCTATATAAAGGCTTCTTCCAATTAGGGTTAATAATCATCAAAATATTCACTCGACGCTTACCATCACTCTTGCTCTCGTTTCATCTTGTCGATCATTTTGTTTTGATCATTTGTCTTATTTCATAATCTACACAACCTTTGTGCAGAATGTTGAGTATTAGTTTTATTCATTTAGTTGTTCTTGTTCATCTCTTAACATTCTATAAGATTCTTCGTTTACTCTGAGATTTGCTCTTAAATAAAGTTTGATTCATTCGCTTTGAAATCAGTTTACATGGTATCAGAGCTCATTGGCTTTGGTATTGTTTGTATGTCTACCGTTTTTTCTCTGATTTGGATGTCTAGGGTTTGTTTCTCAAATTTAAAACCCTATTTTTCATTATTGAAGTCTTCTGGCTGTTCTAATGGATACTTGTGATACGATGGTGTTTTAGGGTTCTGTTCTCAAAAAGCTCTATATTGTGATCCGAGCATTGATTCAAGGCATTTTGTGGGCTGATCTATCATTTGGAGTTTCATCTTGAAACTCTTTAGAGTTATGCTTGAACAAAGCTCGGTTCTCCGCTTCATTTCTTCTCTCAAAATTTGTAACCCCAAGTGAAGGTTACATGATTTTATATTATTCTTCTGTTGGAACACCCTCACTTGGGTGTTGTTTTGGTGAGATCGTTCCTCTTCTTTATGTTATCTCAGATCTATTCTATTAGTTTGTTTAATTTTATGTTTCTGTTTAGATCTTATTGGTTGGGTTAGGGGTACCAGCATCTGGAAATCAGGGAGAGTCATCCCCTGTTACCAACTTCTATTTGTCTATTTTTCTATGCATCACGTGTGTGATTCTTTCTGGTTGTCTGTTTGCATAATCCTCTTGAGCTAATTCTTGATCTGCCTTCATTTGAAAGGTGTGAACACTTGGCTCTGGCTCTTGGTTGATCTTCTTGCATGTGCTTGCCTGCCTTCATTCATTTCTTGCTAAATCAATATGACTAATTCTGATTCTGTTAGTAATGTTACTGCTTCTAGTACTTAGATTAGTATCATCATGCTAATGATACTTATACTCTTACCATTATTAATATGAAACTAAAGGGCACTGAAAATTACACCGTATGTGCTAGTTCTGTAAAATTAGCTTCACAAGTTAAAAAAACAAACTTGGTTTAATTGATGGTAAATGTGAAAAATCTAAATCTGATCCCATTCTGCAAATAAATGGGATAGATGTAATTTAGTTGTTCTGTCATGGATAATGAACTCTATATCAGAGGAGTTGTATGTAGGCCAAGTTTTCTCAAAACATGCCTTAGAGGTTTGGACTGATTTAAAAGAAACATATGATAAAATTGATGGCTCAGTTGTTTATAATCTATATCAAAAGATAAATTCTATATCCAAAAAGGGTTCATCTATTTCAGAATATTATCACAAACTAAACACTATGTGGAAACAATTTTATGCCATCATACAATTCCCCTCATGTTCATGCAATGCATCCAAAGAGTTAAATAATTTCAATCGTCTTATCAAAATCATGCAATTTCTTATGGGTCTTGATGATGTGTACCATCCTGTAACATCTAGTCTATTGATGAGAGATCCTCTTCCAACTATTAAGACTGCTTTTTCAATTGTTTCTAGAGAAGAATCTCACCGAAATGGTGGATCCTCCTCTGGATCAAAAGGTCAAAACACAGGTTTTTTTCCTAAACCCAATCATACTTTTGACAATAATAAAAGGTTGGAAGAGAACCTAATCCAAACTTAAAATGTTCTCTCTGCAATTTGTTGGGTCACATTGTTGATTGATGTTATGATATTGTCAGATATCCTCCAAAATACAAGAAAAGAGACAATAATCACACTAATAAATCTGGAAATTTCAATGGTACCTCTTTGTTTGGTGGCAAAACTGCAGTTGTATCTTCATCTTTATTGATTTTGTCCCATGAGCAAATTGCAAAACTTATTGGTCTGATTAATGAGAAATCTGGTGATACTCCTGGAACAGGTGGTAAGTTATCAGATCAATCAAATTTGTTTCAATCATCCCTAGGTGTCTTTGGTTGTTCATCTCTATCCAACTCTAGATTTAAAAATGGTTGGGTGGTTAATTCAGGAGCAAATCAACACATAGTAGAAGTCAGATAAAAACATGATTAATTGTGTTGATGCACTTGAGTTTAATATGAATATTAGTCATCCTAATGGTACATGTGCTAAAATTACAAAAATTGGAAATTTAAAAATAACAAACAACATTATGTTAATTGATGTATTTGTTGTTCTTGACTTCTATGTCAATATCCTATATGTTTTTAAACTGGCTAGAGATAACAATCTTGAAATCATATTTAACAAAAAATCCTTTTACATTCAAGATTTGAAATCAAAGAAAGTCCAGGAAATTGGTCATTTCTATTTTTTTTATAAAGATCGAAACTCTGTTCCTGTTTGTTTCAGCGACCTGTCTAGTGTGAATTTATGGCATAATAGGTTAGGATATCCTGGTGACCATGTCTTATCTGTTCTAAAAAACTCTCTTCAAATAGATGATAAAAAGGATCCTCTCCTTGTGAAATATGCCATAGATCCAAGCAATATCTTGCTCCCTTTCCACTTAGCAACCATTGTTCTAAAGAAATTGGTGAACTTGTACACCTAGATTTGTGGGGTCCATATAAAGTCACTAGCAAAGAAGGTTTCAAATATTTTTCAACAGTTATGAATGACTTTTCAAGATCTGTTAGGGTTTATCTTTTAAAAACAAAAGATGAGGTCTTTGGTTGTATAACAAAATTTTTCTCTTTAATCAAAAATCAGTTTGATAAATCAATTAAGACTATCAGAAATGATAATGGGTCCGAATTTATGAATAGACAAATAATACCTTTTCTTGAGTCAAAAGGTGTAATTCATCAGACTTCTTGCACTCATACTCCTCAATAAAATGGTATAGTGGAAAGGAAGCACAGGCATCTCCTCAATGTTTCTAGGTCCTTAATGTTTCAAGGGGGTGTTCCCTTAAACTTCTTATCTGAATGTGTGCAAACTATTACATATTTAATATACAAGACCCCTTCTTCAGTCTTACTAGGTAGGAGTCCCTATGAGGTAATGTTTGGCTTTAGTCCCTCTCTAAATCATTTGAGGAGTTTCGGTTGTCTCTGTTTTTGTACGGTTCTTCATAATTCTGACAATTTTTCAAGTCGTTCTAAAAAATGTGTCTTAATTGGATATCTAAATGTAAAAAGGGGTTATAAACTTTGGACTTTAGATAATAAAATCAGTTTATTTTCTCGAGATGTAAAATTTTATGAAGAAGTTTTTCCCTTCAAACAAAATCTTATTGATAAATCTTGTTTTAGAACTATTAATGACAACTTGAACAGTCTAAATTTTTATGACAATACCAACATCGAAAACATCTCAAGTGCAAATGTTCCTGATGACGAGGACAGGGTGACATCTCAAAAATATGCTAACTCTTAGAAGAAGTTTCTCCCTTCAAACAAAATCTTATTGATAAATCTTATTTTAGAACTATTGATGAAAACTTGAACAATCTAAATTTTTATGAGAATACCAACATCAAAAACATCTCAAGTGCAAATGTTCCTGATGACGAGGAGTGGGTGACATCTCAAAAATGTGCTAACTCTCAGCAGCCTGCTGAAATGGAAGGTTTCAATGGCGAGGCTGAGTTGATAAATTAACGGCCTTCTACTTCTTTTGATTTTAATAGTGGCTTGGTTAATAGTATTGGTATTACTAATGAAGAGATTGACTCTTTTGAGGGTTATAACACTGTCCTTGTTGAGCCAAGAAGATCCTTTAGGCAATCTACTCTTCCTAGAAAAATGTCAGACTACATAATAGAAGGAAAAGTTAAATAATGATTAGAAAAAGTTGTCAATTACACACACTTGTTAAAAGGAAATGTATGTTTTATCTCAAATTTTAATAATTTTTTTGAACCATCATGCTTTAATTAAGCTGTTAAAGATATAAATTGGGTTCAAGTAATAAATTTAGAAATGGAAGCCCTTCATAAAAATAAAACCTGGGAACTTGTTAACTTACGACCAGATAAAAAACCTATAGGATGTAAATGGATTTAAAGGATTCAATATAAGTCTAATGGTGAAATAGAGAGATATAAAGCTAGGTTAGTAGCCAAGGGCTATAGTCAAAAGGAAGGTTATAAAAATGGTAACCGTAAGAACTGCCATTACCTTAGCTATTAACCATGGTTGGACTCTGTTTCAACTTGATATAAACAATGCTTTCTTATACGGTAGCATAACTAAAGATGTTTATATGAATCCTCCTTAAGGTTATTACTCTAAATCTGAAACCCGTGTGTGTAAGCTAATAAAGTCCTTGTATGGTCTTAAACAAGCCCCTCGGAAGTGGTATGAAAAGTTGACCGGGGTTTGTGCCATCATGGGTATGTTCAAAGTCAATGTGATCATTCCTTGTTTATTAAATCTAATGATTATGTGTTTGTTTTCATTCTTGTATATGTTGATGACATGATTATAACCGGAAATAATTTAAATGAAATGACAAAGTTAAAGCCTTTCTAAATCAAGATTTCAAAATAAAACACTTGGTTATACTTGAGTATTTCATAGGGATAGAAATCTTATATTCTAAACAGGGAATTAATCTAAACCAAAGAAAATATTGTCTTGAATTATTAGCTGAGTTAGGTTATTCTGGGTGTAAACCTGTTAACACTCCTATTGAACTGAACTTTGTTATCTCCTCTAAAACAAAGTCGGATGATCTTGTTTCAGAAAACAATTCTAGTTATCAAAAACTTGTAGGAAAGTAGATTTATCTCTCCTTGACTCGTCCCGACATTCCTTAGTAAGATTAAATATCTCATTCAGTTTATGCATGCCCCAAATAATGCTCACCTTCAGATTGCTTTAAGGTTATTGCAATACTTAAAGTTATCCCCTGGTAGTGGTATTCTGATTAAGAAGAGTGATGATCTAAAACTGGTTGCATATGTTGACTCTGACTGGGGCAAGTGTTCTGTTTCTTGTAGATCTATGAATTTTTTTTGTGTTTATCTGGGAGACTCTCTGTAAGGAATACACTTAAAGGCGGATGCAACTAAAGAACAAACAAAGAGCTCTCAACATGCACATGTGAAGTACAAGGAAGTTACGACGGTGTACGGGTTGTGCACACACTCTTTGGTGTGACAACTTGGTTATTTTACAATTAAATCTTGTCTTTCATTAGCGCACAACACACCATGAAATTAATTCACACTGTACTAGGGACATGCTTTGGTTCGCTCTCTTGTGGTCGTTATGTTACTACGTGTAACACCCGAAAACTTGGTCAAATAAAAAGAAAAGAAAGTATTCTAGAAGAAATAAAAGAAGGGGCAAAGATGAGGGGTGTAAAGTGTAAAAGTACACCAAAAAGTCAAAAATGCACTTTATATGGGCATGGCCGCCCATAACATTCTGTTGTTACTGTTGTTTGACCGAAAAGAAGAAGAAAGAAAGCTGCAGACCAGCTCTCTCGGTTCCAAGAAGGAAACAGAACTGAAATCTTCATGGTTAGTGTGTGTACATGCTAATTGGTTTGGCTTCTTTGTGGTTTCACCCTTAGAAACAGATTATTAAGTGTTTTTGATGTTTTGGTGCTTGTTTATGCTTGTTTTAGGTGTTTGAACTCGTGTACAAGCAGGTTCGGAGGAGTTTTGCTTGTTTGCTACACTAGGTGAGTTCTAGACCCCGATTTACATGTGTTTTAAACTAACTTTGGGGCTAAAAATGCATTTTTAAAGTATTTTCAAACTTGTACTTATGTACCCGTATGTTGTGTTTATGCTTATGTTTATGCTTGTTTATGTGTTGTGGTTGCTTAGAATGTTAAGTTTCTGCTTAGAACAGGTGCAAATGCAGATCTGGGTTAGTTTTGATTCTGAAAAATGTATCACAGGTGGTCATGCGCCCAAACAGGGCCCATGGGCCTAAGTATTTTGACTTAGAAAAATTATGTGGGGCTCATGTGCCCCAATAGTGCCCAAGCGCCCAAGGTTTTTGCCTGAAATTGCTAAGTGTAGACTCTTGCGTCTAAATAGTGTCATGCGCCCAAGCCTGTGTTCAGGCACCTAAGTGCTAGTCCATGCGCCTGAACAGTTCATGCGCCTAGAATGTAAGCTAAAATGCCTATGTGTAGAGTTTATGCACCTGAATAGTGTTAATGCGCCTAAGCAGGGCTCATGTGCCTGCATAGTGCCCATGCACCTAAACACTTAGAAAATTTTCTAGAATTTTGGAAAAATCAGAATTTTAGGGTTTGACCCTGGTTTGACTCGATGCTATTATCTGATTATTTTATTCCTATTTGGGTTGTTCTTGTGTTCCTATTTATTATTATATTACGTGACTTTACGTGGTGTGATTTTACCCTTATCCGTAAAGTATTATCTTTAATAAAGTGAAAAGACTAATCAAAGTGGAACATAAAGAACGTAAGAAAGTCTTGCAAGCAAATTTACATGAGGTTCACAACCACTAGGTTGTTAGCTCAACTCTGTGCGGTTTAGCTAACCCGTTGGATGCACACAGGGTTAATCGTTGAGATTGAGGGGACCATTGTTGTTGCCCCGGTACTGGAGTCAGCTTTGTGCACCACAGATGGGGTCTATTATTAGACTTCGGCCCAGTACCAGGTTTATGCACATTAATTGGGGGTATAGCACCTTGGTCCATATCGAAGTGAAAGATTAAAAGTAAAAGTTCAAGTGAACGACCAAGGAAATGGTGAAGAAAGATATTAATGTTGATAATGAATAAAATTTGAATGTATGTATGACGTATGATCACGTACAAAAGAGTAAACAATATTTTAAGGAGTATTTTCCTATACAAAACTCATAAAGTATTTTCACTATTTTAAAACTAGAACTCACTTAGCAACGCTGACTTTTATGCATTTTCAGTTGGCAGGTAATTTTGCTGAGGATGGCACGCGGGGAGGCTACTTGTCAGGGCTGGACTGGCATCCATTCATGATTAATAACATTGTTGTTTTGTAATGCGTTCTAATAATCTTTTGTAACTGATAACAAACACACATGTATTACTTAGCAACAGAATTAATTAGTTAATGAATGGCTGTTGATGTTAATTCCGCTGCCATGCTTTAAGAATTATATAATGTTTTTATTTAATTATGTTGTGATTGACCAACTGTGAGGTTTCCGGGAACGGGGCCTTACAATTTGGTATCAGAGCCAAAGTTTAAGAGAAATAGGTAAACATTTTCAAAAACCTAAACTTAAACTAAGAATGGGATGAATAGAGGGATGCCAGCCCGAGTAGCTACGTGCCATCAGGTATTTCTTTTTTTAATGATAACCAACATTATGTGCATGTGCTATTTGATTTATGTGCTCTTAGTATATTTGAATACTAATGTAGTCAGGATAGGAAATGCTCAGGGGATGAAGAGTAAAGTAAGTGGCTAATCACAACTGGCCACTGTAATTAGGGACTTACTATACTTGACATAAACTGAGCTATTACCTTGAATGATTGTGTTGGTGTTTGAATCTTATAGTGTTTAGAGGATGGAGGGATGAAGATCATCTAAGGCTTCTCGTGGTGGAACACTAGGTGGTCGTGCTGGTAGGCCACGGGCCGTGAAGAACAAAACCAAGACTGCAGAGACGGCTCCTGCTGGGCCTGATCTTCATCACCCAGAGGGGGTGGATGAGAGTGCTAACTTGAGAGCCTCAATGAAGGAGGCAGTGGTGGAGGAGGTTCACCAAGTCATGCAGGCAATCCTACCGTCTGTCATGACCGAAGTGATCCGAGCTGTGAGGGAGGATGAAAAGAAGGAGAAGGAAGAGGAAAGGAGGAAGGCGACTGGGAGAAGGGAGAATGATGGTGAGGAGGAGGAATTAAATGATGGAATGGCAGCCTCCAGCGATGAAGAGGAGGTGGAAGTGCGGGAAACCATTAAGGGATGTAGTTATGGGGCTTTTTAGCGATGCAAACCCCCTACCTTCGATGGCAATGGTGATGCTGCTGCCGCTCACCGTTGGGTGAGGGAGATGGAGGCGGTACTGGAGATTAGTGAGTGTTGGGAGGACCAGAAGGTGAAGTTTGCCACTCATTCTTTTGTCGACACGGCGCTGTGTTGGTGGGACAACCTTGTCCAGGCCGAGGGCAACCAGGCCATTGGAAGGATGAGGTGGGGAGAACTGAAGAGGTTGGTGATCGAGGAGTTCTGTCCTCATCGGGAGCTAGTCAAGATTGAGAGAGAGTTCCTACATCTGGAAGCGGGGACTATGACCCATCAGCAATACACAGCCAAATTTAACATGATGGCGAGGCTGGTGCCGGATCAAGTTACGCCGACATCAAGGAAGATTAAGCGATACATCTAAGGGTTGCCCGCTGACATTCACAGGCATTTGATCACTATTTGACTAAGCACTTTTAGGTCGGCAGTGGATTTGGCGGGAAGGCTGTATGATGAATGAGAGGCAGCTATGGTTGAGGTGAAGAGGACTGGTGGGGGTGACAGAAACTAGAATGGGAAGTGATTCGGGCGTGGTGGTTTCACCCCGAACAACAACAAGCCAAGAGTGGATGACCGGCGAGTGTTTACTGCAGGCCCGGGAATAAAGAGGTGTGGTAAGTATGGAAAGGAGCATAGCGGGGAATGCCGTTTAGGATTGAATGTCTTCTTCAAGTGTGGGAAGCCCGGCCATATAGCAAGAGATTGTGGAGTGCCGAGGTACTTCAACTGTGGCGGGACTGGCCATAGAAACCACGAGTGCAGGAAGCCGAGAGCTGAGAGCTCTGGGAGCAAGAAGGTGGCCAAAGAAGGAGGGCAGAGGGCAAGTGCTAGAGCCTTCATGATGACCCGAGAGGAAGCCCGGGTAGACCCCGACGTCGTGTCAGGTATGTTTCTAGTAAACCAAACTTGTGCCTCCGTATTATTTTATTCTGGTGCTAGTAGGAGTTTCATATCTGCAGCTTTCTGTGCTAAGTTGCTTGTTAGTAGTAGGAATATTGATGAACCATTTGATATAGAAACTGCTATTGGTAAGTCAACCAGAATTTCTAATATGATTGAGGATTGTGGCATAGAGTTAGAAGGCCATAGGTTTGCTGCTAAACTATATGTGTTGCCCCTAGGAGGATTCAATGTAGTACTAGGGATGGACTAGTTAGCAACCTATGAGACAAACATCATGTGTCACAAGAAGATGATTCGATTAGTTGCGCCCAATGGAAGTTCGGTAAAAGTTTTTGGTGATCGCGTTACCACGGTTCCAAGGGTGATTTCGATGGCGGTGGCAGATAAGTGTATCAGGAGCGGATGTAGTGCTTACCTGGCGTATGTAAAGGATGTGGACGCGTCAATACCACAATTGACTGAAGTGCCGGTTGTGTGTGACTTTCCGGACGTGTTCCCAGAAGATTTACCAGGTGTGCCACCTGACAGCGAGATCGAGTTTCAGATTGACCTGATACCCGGTGCTTAGCCCATTGCCAAAGCACCGTATCGGTTAGCTCCGTCTGAGATGAAAGAACTGATGGATCAGCTGCAGGAGTTTATGGACAAGGGGTTCATCCGACCAAGCATCTCTCCCTGGGGTGCTCCGGTCTTGTTTGTGAAGAAGAAAGACGATAGTATGAGGATGTGCATAGACTACCGGGAGCTAAGCAAGTTAACGGTGAAGAACCGATATCCCCTACCCAGAATAGATGACTTGTTCAACCAGCTCTAAGGTGCCAGTTGGTTCTCAAGGATAGACCTCCGATCTGGCTACCATCAGCTGAAGGTAAAAGAACAAGATATCCCTAAGACAGCTTTTTGCATGCGTTATGGACATTACTAGTTCCTCGTTATGTCTTTCGTTTTAACTAACGCACCAGCTGCCTTTATGGATTTGATGAACCAAGTATGTCGGCCAATGTTGGATAAGTCAGTGATTGTGTCTATTGATGATATACTGATCTATTCAAAGAGCAAAAAAGAACATGCCGACCACATACCCGAAGTGTTGGAGACACTTAGAAGGGAGAAGCTATAAGCTAAATTCTCTAAGTGTGCTTTTTGGTTGTGCGAGGTTCAATTTTTAGGTCATGTGGTTAGTGCTGAAGGAATTATGGTGGACCCGGTGAAGGTTGAGGCGGTGATGCAATGGAAGTCTCCAAAGACGCCATTTGAGATTCGCAGTTTCTTGGGTTTGGCGGGTTATTACCGAAGGTTTATTCAAGACTTTTCCTAGATAGCCTTACCTTTGACCAAATTGACACGCAAGGATGTGAAGTATGTGTGGGGACGAGAACAGGAGGATGCGTTTGAGGAGTTAAAGGCAAGATTAACTCAGGCTCCTGTCTTGACACTGCCTGAAGGGAGTGAGGATTTAGTGGTCTATTCAGATGCCTCCTAATCGGGATTGGGTTGCATACTAATGCAGCGTGGAAAAGTAATAGCATACGCATCCCGACAGTTGAATACCCATGAAGTTAATAACCCCACTCATGACTTGGAGTTAGCGGCGGTGGTTTTTGTGTTGAAGATTTGGAGGCGCTATTTATACGGGATAAAGTGCACAATTTTCACGGACCACAAGAGCATAAAGTACTTCTTTAAGCAGAAGGATCTCAATATGAGGCAGAGGAGGTGGTTAGAGCTGATCAAGGATTATGACTGCGAGATCCATTACCACCCGGGCAAGGCCAACGTGGTGACCGATGCTCTTAGCCGAAAGGAGAGATCAGAGCTGATCCTGGTGAAGGCGTATCAGTTGGTGATGAACTCGGATGTGATGACTCAAGTCAGAGAATTCCAAGATGACGCGTTGAAAGAAGATCGCCTCAACTCCGAACGAATGAGAGGTTTAGTCACAGAGTTGGGAGAGAACACCCACGGGGTTAAGACTCGTTTTGGACGGATGTGGATTCCTCGGTATTGGGATCTACATGGGCGAATTATGGACGAAGCTCATAAGACTCGATACTCCATTCATCCCGGTGCTACCAAGATGTATCAAGATATGAGGAAGGACTACTGGTGGCTGGGTATGAAATGCGACGTGGCGGAGTATGTGTAAGTGCCTTACTTGCTTGCAAGTGAAGGCAGAACATCAGAAGCCATACGAGAAGATCCAACCCTTGGATATACCTAAGTGGAAGTGGGAGCACATCACTATGGACTTCATCAAGAAGTTACCACGTACTACGAGGGGGTACGATACAATATGGGTGATAGTTGATCGTCTGACAAAGAGTGCTCACTTCCTACCGATCTGCGAGACGTATTCATCTGAGAGATTGGCAGATCTGTTCATCAAAGAGATTGTAGCTCATCATGGCCTGCCGGTGTCAATCGTGTCAGATCGTGACACCCGGTTCACATCAAAGTTTTGGAAAAGATTCCATGATGCGATGGGGACGAGGCTACACATTAGCACGGCTTACCATCCTCAGACAGATGGTCAGTCTGAGCGGACGATTCAGACGCTCGAGGATATGCTCCGAGCATGCGTGATCGACTTTGGAGGAAGTTAGGATAATCACCTACCGTTAGCAGAGTTCTCGTACAACAACAGCTATCATGCCAGCATTGGTATGCCACCATACGAGATGCTATATGGTAGAAGGTGCAGAACGCCCGTGTGTTGGGGAGACATCGGGCAGAAAGAGTTGGAAAGTATCGAGGTGATCGAGGCTACGACTGAAAAGCTAGAAAATATTAAAGCCTTTATGAAGGCGGCGAAAGATAGACAAAAGTCGTATGCCGACAAAAGGCGTAGACCGATTGAGTTCAACGTAGGTGATAGAGTCATGCTGAAGGTCTCACCTTGGAAGGGAATTATTCGGTTCAGAAAGAGAGGAAAGCTGAGCCCGAGGTACATAGGGCCTTTACCAATCATTGCACGAGTAGGATAGGTGGCCTATCGACTAGAATTGCCCGATGAGTTAAGTGGAATTCATCTGACATTCCATGTATCTCATCTGAGAAAGTGCTTGCTGATGAAGACATGGTTGTACCACTGGAGGATATCGAAGTGGATGAACGGCTCAACTATGTGGAGCAACCAGTGGCAATCATCGATCGGAAGGAGAAGAGGTTAACGAATAAAGTGGTTCCACTTGTGCGGGTGCACTGAAAACACCGGAAGGGTTCTGAGTCTACGTGGGAGACGAAAAAAGAAATAAAACAGCAATACCCACAGTTATTCGAAGAGTGACAGGTTTCGGGGACGAAACCTCTTTAAGGGGGGTAGACTTGTAACACCCGAAAACTTGGTCAAATAAAAAGAAAAGAAAGAATTCCTGAAGAAATAAAAGAAGGGGCAAAGATGAGGGGTGTAAAGTGTAAAAGTACACCAAAAAGTCAAAAATGCACTTTATATGGGCATGGCCTCCTATAACATTCTGTTGTTGCTGTTGTTCGACCAAAAAGAAGAAGAAAGAAAACTGCAGACTAGCTCTCTCAGTTCCAAGAAGGAAACAGAACTGAAATCTTCAAGATTAGTGTGTTTACATGTTAATTGGTTCGGTTTCTTTGTGGTTTCACCCTTAGAAACCGATTATTAAGTGTTTTTGGTGTTTTGGTGCTTGTTTGTGCTTGTTTTAGGTGTTTGAACTCGTGTACAAGCAGGTTTGGAGGAGTTTTGCTTGTTTGCTACACTAGGTGAGTTCTAGACCCCGATTTACATGTGTTTTAAACTAACTTTGGGGCTGAAAATGCATTTTTTAAAGGATTTTCAAACTTATACTTATGTACCCGTATTTTGTGTATGTTTATGCTTATGCTTATGCGTGTTTATGTGTTGTGGTTGCTTAGAATGTTAAGTTTCTACTTAGAACAGGTGCAAATGTAGATCTGGGTTAGTTTTGATTCTGAAAAATGTATGACAGGTGGTCATGCGCCCAAACAGGGCCCATGCGCCTGAGGATTTGGACTTAGAAAAATTATGTAGGGCTCATGTGCCCCAATAGTACCCAAGCTCCCAAGGTTTTTGCCTGAAATTGCTAAGTGTAGACTCATGCGTCTAAATAGTGTCATACGCCCAACCCTGTGTCCAGGCGCCTAAGTGCTAGTCCATGCGCATGAACAGTTCATGCACCCAGAATGTAAGCTAAAATGCCTAAGTGTAGAGTTTATGCGCCTGAATAGTGTTAATGCGCCTAAGCAGGGCTCATGCGCCTGATAGTGCCCATGCGCCTAAACACTTAGAAAATTTTCTGGAATTTTGGGAAAATCAGAATTTTTGGGTTTGACCCTGGTTTGACTCGATGCTATTATCTGATTATTTTATTCCTGTTTGGGTTGTTCTTGTGTTCCTATTTATTTTTATATTACGTGACTTTACGTGGTGTGATTTTACCCTTATTAGTAAAGTATTATCTTTAATAAAGTGGAAAGACTAATGAAAGTGGAACATAAAGAACGTAAGAAAGTCTTGCAAGCAAATTCACATAAGGTTCACAACCACTAGGTTGTTAGCTCAACTCTGTGCGGTTTAGCTAACCCGTTGGATGCATACAGGATTAATCGTTGAGATTGAGGGGACCATCGTTGTTTCCCCAGTACTGGAGTCAGCTTTGTGCACCACGGATAGGGTCTATTATTAGACTTAGGCCCAGTACCAGGTTTATGCGCATTAATTGGGAGTATAGCACCTTGGTCCATATCAAAGTGAAAGATTAAAAGTAAAAGTTCAAGTGAACGACCATAGAAATGGTGAAGAAAGATATTAATGTTGATATTGAATAATATTTGAATGTATGTATGACGCATGATCACGTACAAAAGAGTAAACAGTATTTTAAGGAGTATTTTCCTATACAAAACTCATAAAGTATTTTCACTATTTTAAAACTAGAACTCACTCAGCAACGCTGACTTTTATGCATTTTTAGTTGACAGGTAATTTTGCTGAGGATGGCACATGGGGAGGCTACTTGTCAGGGCAGGACTGGTATCCATTCATGATTAATAACATTGTTGTTTTGTAATACGTTCTAATGATCTTTTGTAACTGATAACAAACACACATGTATTACTTAGCAACAGAATTTATTAGTTAATGAATGGCTTTTGATGTTAATTCCGTTGCCATGCTTTAAGAATTATGTAATGTTTTTATTTAATTATGCTGTGATTGACAAACTGTGAGGTCTCCGGGAACGGGGCCTTACACTACGACTTATCAACTTGTAGATATCCTTACATAAGGTTGTCTCTAACTCAGTTTTGCTTATGTCAAATCAAAACCGCATATCAACACCTTCATTTAACTTGAAAGTTAATGTTATAGATATATGTTAATATATCATTTGCACTTTAGTTGGTTATTACTGTCATATTAGATAAATCATCTTTGAATTTCTAGATATGAATTAGTATTGGTTTGTTTTGATTATTATCCAATAGATTGTTTATATAGGGGTAAGCAATGTAATCACTTTATGATATGAATAAACTCAATAACAAAATTGTTTACCTTAAATTATGAGACTGTTTTCACACTAACCAGTCATTGTAGAAAACAAACTCTTTTAAATTGGTTTTAAGTTTCTTCACTATCTATTCATTTAAGCTACAAAATGCTTAAATCTTCGCTAAGGCTTCTTCTAGCAAAAATAAAGCAATTAAGAACAAAAGTATTTTGATTTGCCATAGCAATAATTCATTAAAACTTGTATGGTTCACTAAATATGTTCTAACAAGAAACCAAACCAAAGTGAGTTAATTGACTCTTAAACCGATGGACAATGAACAACGTTAATATAAAATATAAAAGCGTAACAACCATATATTCACCTCAAATAATTGATTACATGGCTCAAATAATTGATTACATTTTTGATGTCAACAACCATATATTCACCTCTTGTTACTCGAATGCACTTATCATCAATGTGTTTCGGCTTGGTTGTTTAAATCCATATTAGCTAATTGACTTGTCAGAACCAAAGTTGGATCATGAGCCGCATCCACATGCCAAGTCATTGGGATGCAAGGTTCCTGCCAACAAACATAAATTACTTTAAACCTCATAATTATGAATAAGGTGCTACTAAATGTATCCTCTTCTCTTATACATTTGGTAGATCTAAAAAAATAATAACCCTCTCACAAAGGGTGTCAGTACATTTAGCCACATCCTTAAAGATATTTGAGCAAAAACGACTTAAACTAGAAACACTTGAACACATGTACCTTTCGACATATTTGGATTGACAACTATCGATCTTTTCAAACGTATAGTTTTCAAAAGCACTTTCCAAACGTTTTACACCTTGTTGTATCTGTGACAACCGCAAGATATCCCAAAACTTCAAAACTTGAATACGTAGTGAGTTCTCATAGACAATGTCTATGCTCCAGACAAGATAAAAACTTCCATCGACATTGTATAACTCAAACATGTTGAGAATTCCTCCTTTGTCGTTGTAACTGCTTCTTTTGTGTTTCTTCGTTTGGCGCTAACCACTTGAAAGCTTCACAAGAAGCGATACAACTAGTTTACGTACATTAAGATTCCTAATACTAGCTAATCTTTCAAGAAACTTGTTGGTAAAGTTTAAATGCCAAAAAACAAATCATATTTGAAAATAATTACTTGAAATTATCTGTGCAATCACTGCAACATCCACCATGTTTTTCATGCTATTGTTCTTGTCATGTTCCTCCTTTGCCAAAAAAACATTGATGAAAGTGTACGATCTACACATATGCTCTTAAAGAAAATGCAGTTCTCGAGCTTTATCAATGACATTAGGTCCATCCAAGATCTGTCCATTGTAAAACTCGGCATTGGGAAACTGGCTAATCGATGGATGCATCCTGTATTGAACGTTGAGAAGGTGTCTTTGGTGTCCGAGTAACACAAGCCTCTCGAATAAACTCCTTCCAAACTTAGGTTTCTCATAAATCTATCATATATCAGAAAAGCATAAGGAACTATTTTTATAGGACAAAAATATGTTAGCAACAAGTTTTTTTTGTCAATGAAGAGGTAATGACCTTGCTTTGAACCATCAGTGGTAGCTGCCTTTCATCCCTAACAAGCACAACGTTTTGAACACCTGAAAGCTGCAATGGGATAATTGGTTCACATTCTTTAAGCTATGCAGCTTCATCAATTATAACCATTTTGATCGGGCCAATTTCCTCTCCATACAATTTGATTGAGCTTGAAGCAGTATAGAAAATCAAACGTGCATTTCTCAGACAAAACTCTTTAAGTGGATACATGCTCATAGGAATAACAGATGACACTCTTAGATCACATAGTGCTTGCAAGCGTTCGATCTTGCACGATCTTAGCTTCATAAAATGGGATATACGTACTCTTTTGTCAAAGGCTTCCTTTAAGCTTTGCTTTCTAGTTACTATATCCTTTACAAACTCCCTAACCTTCTGAATTAAATCAACTGAATCATTAATTTTGTTTGCAAAATCAAGAGGAATCACAGAAGTAGGCATATGGGTGTACAAGTTCCTGATACAAGTAATAAGAGCTTTGCTAAGAACACTAAATTTGTTCATAAAAACTCCTCAAAAGTCAAATGATTTTCTTTATGGTTCTTGTCAGGCTTTGGTTCATTCTCCTTCTTCTTACCTTTGGTGTTTGTTTTCTTGGATAATATGAAACAATGATACTCTTTAAGGGGATTTTTAAGAAAACAAATCATATCACTCCTCAATGTTTTCCATTTTAAAAAACAGTTTTCAAGAGCATTAATTCGGTTGTCAAGAAACACATCAAGAAGTTCCTTATAATCAACTTCAATTTTCATTCATTCTTTGTTTCCAAATGAAACTATGTCTCTAAATCCATAAGTATCACAACCCAAGCCATGATCCCTAAGCAAACTCAACAATCTCTTTGCTACTCCTACCACTGCAATAGTAGTTGGAGCACATGTAAGAGTCCTGTACTTCGTCCTTAACAGCACGAATAATAATGATGCAGCTGTCTTTGTCTTTCCAGTCCCAGGAGGACCCCATATCAACTTAGTGCATGCGTTTTCATGACAACATATTTTAGTAGCAAGACAACTTAACACAGCAGCTTCTTGTGAAGTATTCAGCTTAAATAAATCAAAAGCTTGCCTTAGTTTTTGGTCAACAATACCATTTTTTGCATAACTACAACACTTATCACATTCCCTGGCCGCCTGTATAGATACATAAATATATGAAATAAATATGCTACAAACCAGTATCTTTTTGTTGAGGCCATGGTAATTTGACAAGTTTGAACTAAAACACTTAACTTAGGGCAAGCAAACTTTACATCTCGATCTCCTAAACACAGACAACCTAACAAGAATAGAATTTTATAAGTCTAGGTGGATGAAGAATATCACCTGGACTTCTAGGTGGTTATGCTAATTACTATAGAACCAAGCAATTCGCTAGGAGAAGAGAGAATTCTGTTGGAGTAATTATCATATGGATTAGTTAGATAAAAACTTTTAGTTGGATAATCATATATCGAGTCTAGTTAGAAACATGGGTTGGTAGGAAGGAATGTTGGTCTATAAATTTTGAGTAAACAATGTTTATTTTGTAAGTTCTTCAGGTTATTTTTTATAGAAGAGTCGAGGCGAGTTAGACGTGAACCAATGTTTCCACACTTGAACGAAGTTGAACAACCAAATTCCTTATGATAGAGAGAATTCAAAAACTAACCATATTCAATAACGAGGAGCATTTGCTCTAAACGACATTTCGTTTGACTTTCTGAATTTGATCCCCCTAATAATTTTGACTGAATTTGGTCCCCTTGCAAATTGCTTAGAATTAGCCAAAATACCCAGAAGTCATCAATTGTATTCCTAAACCACCTAGACCTATGCAAAAAACTAACAAAACAATTACAAAAATATATATTCTGATTGTATTTAAGAAAAAAGACTTGCAGACACTAAAGAATCAATAAATTGTCCAAAGACTTGCCGACACTAACTAGTCAATAAAGTGTCCAAATACATTTACAAAAGCATTGACATGTGTTGGGTGTTCTGTGTTCACAAGCTAGTATATTCATGTAATAAATGTAAAGAAAGATATTATTGTATTAAACTTTTGCTTTTAAGCTACTTTGTGAGATCAAGACTTATAGAGAAAGTAAATGACAATGTTCTTTGAATAATATTCCTATCTGCAGCCGGATTGAGAGCCTTCCATATACGCATATTTGTTGTCAAGTTTGTGAGATAAACAACAAAACCATTAAGTGGTTCCTTTATCTGAAATGAGTTGAATTCAATAAGATTCGCTGACAACACTTGCGTTCTATTTGGGAATTCATCGGATGATTTTGTCACATAAGCTAGGCGAAAAAGGGTGTTTGATCGAGCAAGATCACCGATGCGTTTAGGTTTAACTTGTGTCAATGCAATAAGATCTCCAACTATGGGATCATACTTCATCCCATCAAAGTTCAAGCGATAGTACAGTTGTTTGTGACTATCTTTTGGTATTCTTCGCAAACTGAAAATGGGACTCGCCGGTCCCTGAGAGATTCCGGCAAGGCAAGAGGACAAATCTACACGTATTTCTAATAAAAGCAGATAGATGAATGAGTTCATGTATTGGGATGTTGATGAAAATGTCAGTGGAACTTCTTCCACCTATAAAAAACATCTGGTTTCAGTCCCTTCACCGGCTTACCTTTAGCTAGCTATGAAGCGGAACACGCACAATCACACACACGAGAAAGAAAAAAAGCAAAAACTTGGTAATTTAACGTGGTTTGGATTCGCTATGAATCCTAAGTCCACGGGCTATGACTAGCACAATACAAATATTAAAAATGCATGACATAGATATATATAGAGACTAGCTATTGTTTTCAACGTAGTGAACGAAAAAAACTCATAGGACAAATCTAAAGTCTTCACAAACCCAACAGGTACAAGTTATAGCCATACTATTATTTTTTTTGAATTTTCAGGTCATCCGGTACAAGCACAAAAGCCACAAAAACTAAGAGCTAATCTACACTGACAACATGCAGGTGAATAAACCATAAAAACAAAAAAAATAAGATGAAGGCTGCGAGGAATTGATGGGAGGATGATGAAGAAGGTGATGATGTCGTTGTACAAAACCTAGAAGGAAACATTTAGATTCATTAGGCCATAGAAAAGAGAGTTTTATTAATTGGTTATTTCTTTTAACATATAATATAACATGTTGTTGAGTGTGTGATGATGTTGTTGAATGTGTAATGATGTTGTCGCAGTGAAAGCAGATTGGTAAAGTTTTTCATATAGGTTTTCTATAAAAAAAATAAGACCTATAAATTAGAATAGGTTTTCATTGATTTATACTATGTGAATATTTTATATTTTACCTCCTTGATTTCGTTGATTTATTTAAAACATTTCAACCTCATTATATTATTTTATATTAGATGAATAACTTTGTATTTCTAATGATCAAGCTTCAGAATTGTTTTAATTAGATCATTTATATATTATTTGATTCAATCACTATAACGCTTTTGGACGCTTTAATTGTGATCAAGAATGTGAATTGGTATGAATTATCATCTATACTTCATCTTTTTTCAGGAATTTAGTCTATGAACAAGTTTATCCATTCAATCTAAGAATTATTTTTGATGATTTAAGTGAATTATGCAAAACAATATTATGGTTTTTATGTGTATTTCATAACTTGCTCAAAGTGAAAGCTTTAATTTCTAAAAACTTTGGATTTTGATATTTCGTGATGCTTTTTGTTTTATAATGTTAAATATAGATTAGATTGATCATATAAATGATTAGTTATTGGTTAGTCTGATAAAATGTGGGTTATTAGATTTCATCCTCCTAATGAGAAAACTTTGTAATTTTGGTTTTGACTTTTAATGGTTTGAACATGCATCGAATGTTAGAAACATGCTAGAATGGTTATTGGGATGATGATGTGTTTGTATGTTAGATTTACAAGTTATATTATGTTGTCGGAAACTTGAATGTAGTGATTTGGGAAATTAGATATTCATTTATACATGTAAGCTAAGTGATAATGTAATATTGTATTGAATTGGAATATGTTAGTAGCTAGGTTTACATGATAGAAATATGTGGTAGATGTGCATGTGTTTGACCAGAAAACTAGACAAATCTTGTTGGTTTATGTTATACTTTGAATTCGATGATGTAATGATGAATATCATACACGCATGCATATCTCAGTCCCCTACTAAATTAGTAGGATTGATAGGGTTTGGGATGTGAAGTAGTAAGTTACGTCACATGGTATATATTGAGTGGTTTGAACCTTATGTGTGCTTAGGTTGCATGATAGTAACATAGGTAGTTATCATATGGGAAGTCTGAAATAATTGATTATTATAGATTTATATGTATTGTATTGTAGGTTATGTTAGAATGGAAAACATGTTAGAGTTTAGAACTCATTATATGCAATACGTGAATGTATTAGATTAAAACTCATGAATGTTGCGTTTGCTAATTATAAAATAATATGATTTCACTTAAACATGTCACTAACATGTCAAAAACGTCAATTGGGTCATTGTTTATAAAATACATAAATCAATGGGATTGATTGGACACTTAGGGTTTGATAAATCAACCTCTTCTGCAAATACTTATGTATTTGTATATTTTAGGTAACCTATGATGGGTTGTCTTTCATTCTAACATCTTATTTACATTGTTCTTGTATACGCATGGGTTGAATTCAGTGCCCTACTTTTATTTACTCCTTTTAGTAGAGAAAGCATACTTTAAAATGCTTTACTTTATAAGTTGTGTATCGCATGTACATAATGTAGTTTTACCATTGAAAGCTCTTGCTCTTTCGGATCATTAATTAAGGTTAATTAAGGAAAAGATTGGGTATACTACTAGGCTTGTCAAACCCAAGCCGTACGAATGGCGGTCAAGCGAGTGTAACCTTATCATAAAAAACAAACATATTATCATGACTGGGTAGGTCGTGATGGAAGGCAAAGAAACGAACACAGCAGCTTCAATCGTGAAAACACTATTGTTATGCTTATATTATAGATTAGCTATCTATATCATTACACATTACTTATCTTATTACAACCTCAACTGTTTTGTTTATTTACAAACTCATGAACTCACCGACCCTATGTTAACATTTTAGTATGTCTATCTCAGGTTACTAAACTTCCAGTTGCATATAAGAGCACAACATTGGTTACATGACATATAAATATTTCCACAACATTAATTATGTCTTAAATTAACTATTTGGTTTGGGTGTCTATTTTGCGTATTTACTTTTTCGCATTAAATGGCTTTAAATATTTTAACTTACACCCCCGTAATGTTTGAATTTTAAACTCTCATATTTGTTTGAACACTCATATATAGGTTGTTCGTAGTAACTAATAACTAAGATACTGATATGTTCACACACCTCGCAGTGAAACATTGCATGTGGATTTTAAGGGTGTGACAAAAACATCCATCGCCCAAGACCCTTGTAAAAGTGCAGATTGTTGAGTATATTCACTCGACGCTTACCATCGCTCTCGCTCTCATTTCATCTTGTCGATCATTTTGTTTTGATCATTTGTCTTATTTTATAATCTACACAACCTTTGTGCAGATTGTTGAGTATTATTTATATTCATTTAGTTGTTCTTGTTCATCTCTTAACATTCTATCAGATTCTTCGTTTACTCTGAGATTTGCTCTTAAATAAAGTTTGATTCATTCGCTTTTATATCAGTTTACATGGTATCATAGCTCATTGGCTTTGGTATTGTTTGTATGTCTGCTGCTTTTTCTCTGATTTGAATATCTAGGGTTTGTTTCTCAAATTTGAAACCCTATTTTTCATTATTGAAGTCTTCTAGCTGTTCTAATGGATACTTGTGATACGATGGTGTTTTAGGGTTTCTGTTCTCAAAACGCTCTTTGTTGTGATCCAAGCATTGATTCAAGGCGTTTTGTGGGCTGATCTATCATTTGGAGTTTCATCTTGAAACTCTTTAGGGTTATGCTAGAACAAGGCTCGATGCTCCGCTTCATTTCTTCTCTCAATCTTTGTAACCCTAAGTGAAGGTTACATGATTTTATATTCTTATGTTGGAACACCCTCACTTGGGTGTTGTTTTGGTGAGATCGTTCCTCTTCTTTATGTTATCTCATATCTATTCTATTATTTGTTTAATTTTGTGTTTCTTTTTAGATCTTATTGGTTGGGTTAGGGGTACCAGCATCTGGAAATCAGGGAGAGTCATCCCCTGTTACCAGCTTCTATTTGTCTATTTTTCTATGCATCACGTGTGTGATTCTTTCTGCTTGTGTTTTTGCAAAATCCTCTTGAGCTAATTCTTGATCTGCCTTTATTTGAAAGGTATGAACACTTGGCTCTAGCTCTTGGTTGATCTTCTTGCATGTGCTTGCCTGCCTTCATTCATTTCTTGCTAAATCATTATGACCAATTCTGATTCTGTTAGTAATGTTACTGCTTCTAGTACTCATATTAGTATCTTCATGCTAATGATACTTATACTCTTACCATTATTACTATGAAACTAAATGGCACTGAAAATTACACCGTATGTGATAGTTTAGTAAAATTAACTTTACAAGTTAAAAAATAAACTTGGTTTCATTGATGGTAAATGTGAAAAATCTAAATCTAATCCCATTCTACAAATAAATGGGATAGATGTAATTTTGTTGTTCTATCATGGATAATGAACTCTATATCAGAGGAGTTGTATGTAGGCCAAGTTTTCTCAAAACATGTGTAACACCCGAAACTTCGTTAAAAATAAAGGAACAGAAAAGTATCTTGAAAGAAAGAAAAGGGACAAAAGTGGAGGGGGCTAAGTGTAAAAAATACAAAAACCCAATATTTTATTATATTTTGGGCATAGCCGCCCACTACTTGTTTTCACAACCTGCTTTTCGACTGAAAAAGAAGAAAGAAGAAGAAGAAGCTTGTCTCTCTCGGTTTTTCAAGAAGAAAATGCTGAAATTCGCAAATTGGTGAGTGTTTTATGTGTTCATGGTTCGGTTTTGCTGGGTTTTCATCCTTAAAACCGGTTTTTATGCGTTCTATGTGTTTGGTTGTTTATTTTGGTGTGTTTTTAGGTGTTTGAACTCTTGTGCACTCAAGTTTGGAGGAGTTTTACTTGTTGGCTGCATAGGTGAGTTCTAGACCCTGGTTTTTATGTGTTTTAAACTTCTTGGGGCTCAAAATGCATGTTTAAAAATGTTTTGCAACTGTTATATGTACCCGTATGTATTTGTGTATGTATGCTTGTGTTTTATGGTTGTATATGTGTTGGTGATGCTTAGAATGATGGATATATGTTGAAAACAGATTAGAATGCAGATTGGGTTCGAAAATAAGACTGAAAAATATGCATTTGTTGGTCATGCACCCAAATAGGGCTCATGCGCCTGAAATTTTGACTTAGAAAACTTAAGTGAAGCTCATGCGCCTAAATAGTACCTCATGCGCCTGAAAATTTGCCTAGAACACCTAAGTGTTTAGTCATGAACCTAAATAGTACCTCATGCGCCTGAAATTTTGACTTAGAAAACATAGGTGTAGTTCATGCGCCCATTGAGAGTTGCTAGCTCAACTGTGTGTATTATAGCGTGCGATTTTGGCTAACCCTTGAGGGTTCACACACAGGGGGATCAGTCTTTGTGATTGATCCATACGTACGAAACAGGGTCCTTGTCACTTAAACCCAAGAATGAGGTGGCTTTGTGCCCAACGATGGAGTAAAGTTATGACAGGATCTAGAAATAGTGAAAGATAATGAAAAAGTACGAAACGAACGAATACGTGAGATAATGAAAGATAATCAAGATTATACCTTGATGTATGTATGATGAATGCTCACGCGTAAAAAATATTTTAAAGAAAATGTTATTTTCATATATATATATATATGCAAGGTATTTTAATGTTTTAAAACTAGAACTTACTCAGCAACGCTGACTTTTATGCATTTTCAGTTGGTAGGTAAATGTTGCTGAGGGTGGCACGCGGGGGAAGCTACTCGTCGGAGCAAGACTGGCATCCATTCATGCTTAATGATATTGTTGTTTTGTAATGCAATTAAAAAGGGGTCTTTTGTAACTTAAGAAACAATGATGTATTGCTTAACAACAATAATTATTAATGAAATGAATGGTTTTTGGTATTATTTCTGCTCTGTTATTTAAGAAATGTAAGTTGTTTGATATATATTATGCTATGATTGACCAACTGTGAGGTCTCCGGAAACGTGGCCTTACAACATGCCTTAGAGGTTTGGACTGATTTAAAAGAAACATATGACAAAATTGATGGCTTAGTTGTTTATAATCTATATCAAAAGATAAATTCTATATCCAAAAAGGGTTCATCTATTTCAGAATATTAAAACAAACTAAACACTATATGGAAACAATTTTATGACATCATACAATTCCCCTCATGTTCATGCAATGCATCCAAAGAGTTTAATAATTTCAATCATCTCATCAAAATCATGCAATTTCTTATAGGTCTTGACGATGTGTACCATCCTATTACATCTAGTCTATTGATGAGAGATCCTCTTCCAACTATTAAAACTGCTTTTTCAATTGTTTCTAGAGAAGAATCTCACCGGAATGGTAGATCCTCCTCTGGATCAAAAGGTCATAACTTAGGTTTTTTCCTAAACCCAATCAGACTTTTGACAATAATAAAAGGTTGGAAGAGGACCTAATCCAAACTTAAAATGCTCTCACTGCAATTCGTTGGGTCACATTGTTGATTGATGTTATGAGATTGTTAGATATCCTCCAAAATACAAGAAAAGAGACAATAATCACACCAATAAATCTGGAAATTTCAATGGTACTTCTTCATTTGGTGCCAAAACTGCGGCTGTATCTTCATCTCTATTGATTTTGTCACATGAGCAAATTGCAAAACTTATTGGTCTGATTAATGAGAAATCTGGTGATACTCCTGGAACAGGTGGTAAGTTATCAGATCAATCAAATTTGTTTCAATCATCCCTAGGTGTCTTTGGTTGTTCATCTCTATCCAACTCTAGATTTGAAAATGGTTGGGTGGTTAATTAAGGAGCAAATCAACACATGGTAGAAATCAGATAAAAACATGATTAATTATGTTGATGCACCTGAGTATAATATGACTATTAGTCATCCAAATGGTACATGTGCTAAAATTACAAAAATTAGAAATTTCAAAATAACAAACAACATTATGTTAATTGATGTATTTGTTGTTCTTGACTTCTATATCAATATCCTATATGTTTTTAAACTGGCTAGAGATAACAACTTGAAATCATATTTAACAAAAAATCCTATTACATTCAAGATTTGAAATCAAAGAAAGTCTAGGAAATTGGTAATCAATACGATGATTTCTATTTTTTTATAAAGATCGAAACTCTGTTCCTATTTGTTTCAGCGACCTGTCTAGTGTGAATTTATGGCATAATAGGTTAGGATATCCTGATGACATGTCTTATCTGTTCTAAAAACTCTCTTCAAATAGATGATAAAAAGGATCCTCTCCTTGTGAAATATGCCATAGATCCAAGCAATATCTTGCTCCCTTTCCACTTAGCAACCATTGTTCTAAAGAAATTGGTGAACTTGTACACCTAGATTTGTGGGGTCCATATAAAGTCACTAGCAAAGAAGGTTTCAAATATTTTTCAATTGTTATGAATGATTTTTCAAGATCTTTTTGGGTTTATCTTATAAAAACAAAAGATGAGGTCTTTGGGTGTATAACAAAATTTTTCTCTTTAATCAAAAATCGGTTTGATAAATCAATTAAGACTATCAAAAATGATAATGGGTCTGAATTTGTGAATAGACAAATAATACCTTTTCTTGAGTCAAAAGGTGTAATTCATCAAACTTCTTGCACTCATACTCCTCAATAAAATGTATAGTGGAATGGAAGCACAGGCATCTCCTCAATGTTGCTAGGTCCTTAATGTTTCAAGGGGGTGTTCCCTTAAACTTCTTGTCTGAATCTATGCAAACTATTACATATTTAATAAACAACACCCTTCTTCAGTATTACTAGGTAGGACTCCCTATGAGGTAATGTTTGGCTTTAGTCCCTCTCTAAATCATTTGAGGAGTTTCGGTTGTCTCTGTTTTTGTACGGTTCTTCAAAATTCTGACAATGTTTCAAGTCGTTCTGAAAAATATGTCTTAATTGGATATCTAAATTTAAAAAGGGGTTATAAACTTTGGACTTTAGATAATAAAATTAGTTTATTTTCTCGAGATGTTAAATTTAATGAAGAAGTTTTTCCCTTCAAACAAAATCTTATTGATAAATCTTATTTTAGAACTACCGATGAAAACTTGAACAATCTAAATGTTTATGACAATACCAACATCGAAAACAACTTAAGTGCAAATGTTCCTGATGACGAGGAGAGGTTGACATCTCAAAAATGTGCTATTAACCATGGTTAAAGATATAAATTGGGTTCAAGCAATAAATTTAGAAATGGAAGCCCTTCATAAAAATAAAACCTGGGAACTTGTTAAGTTACGACCAGATAGAAACCTATAGGATGTAAATGGATTTAAAGGATTCAATATAAGTCTAATGGTGAAATAGAGAGATATAAAGCTAGGTTAGTAGCCAAGGGTTATAGTCAAAGGGAAGGTTATAAAAATGGTAACCGTAAGAACTGCCATTACCTTAGCTATTAACCATGGTTGGACTCTGTTTCAACTTGATATAAACAATGCTTTCTTATACGGTACCATAACTGAAGATGTTTATATGAACCTCCTAAAGGTTATTACTCTAAATCTGAAACCCGTGTGTGTAAGCTAATAAAGTCCTTGTATGGGCTTAAACAAGCCCCTCAAAAGTGGTATGAAAAGTTGACTGGGGTTTGTGCAATCATGGGTATCTTCAAAGTCAATGTGATCATTCCTTTTTTATTAAATCTAATGATTCTATTTTTGTTGTCATTCTTGTATATGTTGATGACATGATTATAACACAAAATAGTTTAAATGAAATGACAAAGTTAAAGCCTTTCTAAATCAAGATTTCAAAATAAAACACTTGGTTATACTTGAGTATTTCATAGGGATAGAAGTCTTATATTCTGAACAGGGAATTAATCTAAACCAAAGAAAATATTGTCTTGAATTGTTAGTTGAGTTAGGTTATTCTGGGTGTAAACCTATTAACACTCCTATTGAACTGAACTTTGTTATCTCCTCTAAAACAAAGTCGGATGATCTTGTTTCAGAAAACATTTCTAGTTATCAAAAACTTGTAGGAAAATTGATTTATCTCTCCTTGACTCGTCCCGACATTCCTTAGTAAGACTCAATATCTCAGTCATTTTATGCATGCCCCAACTAATTCTCCCCTTCAAATTGCTTTAAAGTTATTACAATACTTAAAGTTATCCCCTGGTTGTGGTATTCTGATTAAGAAGAGTGATGATCTAAAACTGGTTGCATATGTTGACTCTGACCGGGGTAAGTGTTTTGTTTCTCATAGATCTATGAATTGTTTTTGTGTTTATCTGGGAGACTCTCTGTAAGGAATACACTTAACGGCGGATGCAACTAAAGAACAACCAAAGAGCTCTCAGCATGCACATGTGAAGTACAAGGAAGTTACTTTGAAAGATTTGATATAACTCAGTGAATTATGCTAAGTATCAAATCTTTCGAAGCCAAAAGACCATATCTTCCGAAGCCAAAGATTAAGTCTTCCAAAACTTCATGGACAAAGTCTTCTGAAGCCACAGACTGATTTCTTCCAAAGATAGAAAAGACATGCTTTCTCTGAATCACCTTTTGATAAAAGCTGAACCACTTTCTGCTGCCACTTCTGAAGACTCACCAACTTATCTGAGTTGGTGAAAAGTCCATGCTTTTGTCAACTGTAGATTACGGTCTTTTGTCTATAACTTTCAAACTACGTACTTTTATCCTATTTGTAATATATTAGGATATGAGCTATGGCATGTCATAGTCACTAGTCAAAAGGCAATCTGCCTTTTAACTCTAGATTGATCTTGTTATCTAGATTAGTGTTTCCAACTGGCCTTTAAAGTATGGCCGGTTGTAGGATGTAGTATAAAGTATCTCAAGTACTTTTATCTTTTGATCAAGCTTTTTAACACTTGTAAGAACTTAAGAGCAATATATATCATTCCTGAAAACCATATTTGAGTGTTCTTGTTATTGCTCTTTTACTTGTGTTCATTGTTTCATCACTAACCGGCTCCTATTTGATCTGCTAAGTGTTCTAAACCTCTCCACCTTCTGAAACTGTTGTATTGACCACCCTTCAACGGTCCTGCAATTGGTATCAGAGCATTTTAGGCTCTTAATTATAAGATCTCACCATCTTAGATCACTTCAGTTTCACAAAACACTTATCAACTCAAATGGCAGCTCTTTCTAAGGCTGATATGGAAACTGGTACTATGACAAAGTCTCAACTGATCACTCCTAATGACTTTGATACTTGGTGCCAACGTATGGAAGGATTCATCAAGTCTCAAGACAGCAGGATGTGGAGATCTGTTGTTGAAGGACCTCACATCCTAAGCACCTTTTCATCCACTACTAGAGGTGGGATGATACCATAGGAAATGGCTGACTAGTATGAAGAAGAACAGAAAAAAATAGATGTAGATCATAAAGCCATGACTGCTCTTCAAACTTCTCTTCCTAACTCCATATACAAAGGCTTCAAGAAGTGTAAAATTACTAAGCAGCTCTGGGATGCACTGAAGCTCATGTATGAGGGGTTTGAGGAAGCCAAAGAGAACAAGAGAGACATCCTGAAGCAGTAGCTTGAAAACTTCACCTACAAGACAGGTGAAACCATGACTCAACAATACTTCAGGTATGTTGAGATTATGGATACTCTAATAGATGTTGGAGTAAAACTTAAGAATAGAGAAATAGAGAGGAAGTTCATATTCTCTCTTCCCAGATAATGGAATCACTATTGTGTGGCCATAAAAAGAACTGAAAACCTCTCTACCCTCACTCTCACAGAGCTGTATGGTATCTTTAGTGGTTACCAGATGGAGATGAACTTTCAAAATCCATCAAGCAGCTCTTCCAACAATCAGTAGAGTTCAGCCCTTCATGTGCGTGAAAGGGACAGCATAGAACCACAGCATCATCTCATATGCTTCCCTCAAAACTCATGAAAGGGTCCTCTCATCATCTTCCATGAGACACCAAGAGAGAGCTACATCCAAGGAAGCCTATTCCAAGAGACAAGCTCTGCTCAAGCCTTTGTGTCTAATGATGAAAGTTATGGCAACTTTCTCTTCACTCTTGAAGACTTGGACTTCATCCATCCAGATGATCTGGAGTACATAGAGATAGTCCAATAGATGGCTCTTCTCACTCACAGGGCCAAGAAGTTCTACAAGAGGACAGGAAGAAAGTTTCCTAGTAATGTGGCCAGTGAAAATCTAGCCTGGATAAAAGCAAGGTGTAGTGATACAACTGTAACCAAATAAGACACTTTGCTAGAGAGTGCAAGGCACTAAGGACAAATGGTGGCCAAGCACAATCCAGACCAAACTACACTAATGCAGCTCCAAGAACTAAGAAGCCAAGCTAGCCAAAACAACATTCTATTGTTGTTGAAGAAGGAGGCTTTGACTGGAGCATTCAATTAGAAGATGGTTCTCCAAACCAAACACTGATAGCTAATCATGAAGAAACCAAGGTATTAAAATATCTTTGTACTCCTGAATGTATTGCTAAAGTTAACATGTGTAGGTCCTACAACTTGGAAGTGAGATCTGACCTTGAGTCCTTAAATATTTTTAAAGATGACTTTAAAAGAGCTGAAAATAACTATAAACTTAAATAGAAGATTTAGAGAAAACCATTTCAACTCTTAAGCATGAGCACACAAACTACAAGACTTAAATAAAAGATCTCATTACCAAGTTAACTGAAAGCCAGGCTGAGCTTGTGATCAGTGAAGCTAAGGTAGAAAAATGTGTTCTTGAAGAAGAAACCTTCAAGAACATATATCTTCATCCATTCATGCAAATATTTTTTATCAGAACAGGCAAGGATTGAGTTAAAGTGAGATAGCTCATCCACACATATTGTTATCTCTAAGACCTCCAAGGTATGGAACTTATCAAGATGAGCTGCCCTCCATAGATCCCATTCAAGAAGAGGATGAATATGAAGAGGAGATAGTAAAGGATGAACCAGAGGTGAGTGACAAGGGTTATCCTAAGAAGGGACACTATTCTCCTGGAGGGAAGAAAGAACCAAGGATGACCAAGTCTGCAAGGAAGAACTTTATCAGGGCAACCAAAAGAAAGTCAAAGAAAGCCCAAGGGATCAAGGCCACCTTTAACTCCAAGCAAAAGCAAGTTTTCATTTCTGCTGAATTTGAAGTGGTAAAGACTGAATACTTAACTATGGACTCTACTACCAAGAATCCTAGTCCATGTCCAAATCATCCTGCTTAGGAGAAGAAGGGTGATAAAATGTGCACCACTGCTGCACAGCTTGAACCATCTAGTTCCAAGAGCAAGCCTCATTCCAAGAAGCCAACTACAATCTAAGAAGAAGAAGGAAGTGGAAAGTGATCAAGATCAGCCTCCCACTCAAAAGAAGACTCTCAGAAGCATGCCAACTGATGTGTGATAGTACTTCTCACTTTGCCAAGGATTGAATCTACAATCTTAAAAGTATTATCCACATGACTAAGAAGAAAACTTTTAAGAAGAAGAAGAAGAAATAGATTCAAAAGAAAATCTCTTCCTTTTGGAAGCTCCAAAGTAAAGAAGAAGATAAGTGAAAACTTACCTTCGGAAGAAAATTTGGTCTCGGAAGAAAGGATTGCTTCAGAAGTATTGAAGTCTGCTATAGTGGATGCAAAAGTTTCCAAAGGTCCAGTCTCCAAAACTTCTGAAGTCATCAAAACTTTCTAAGTATTAAAGGCCAAGTCTAATCTTCCAAAGATGTTATGGAAGATGAAGGAAGGCCATGTGACTAAAAGTTGTTCATCTACAAGAGTAACCGATCCTCAAAACATGCATATAGGATTAATTACTATTGCATTATCTTCTGTTCATTATACCAAGCCCAAGACCAATGAGGCTTGTGTTTCCAAATATAACTAACCATCTCTTTATATGCAGGAACAGCTAAAGACCAAAGGGAGCGTATGGATCATCGATAGTGGCTATTCCAGGCACATGACAGAAAATGACTCTTTGCTTCAAAACTTTGAGAAAATTGATGGAGGGTCAGTTTCGTTTGGAGGAGAATTAGGTGGTTACATCACTAGAAGGGGCAGGGTCATAAATGGTAAACTTTGTCAAGGAGCTTGGGTACAATATTTTGAGTGTATCCTAATTTTGTGATCACAGACATAACATGGTCTTTACTGAGCATGAGTGTATTGTTCTCAAGCACAGGGTGGTCATTCCTTAAGAGCTTATCCTACTCAGAGCCCCCAGGAAAGGGAACATGTACAAGATGGACTTGCAGGAAACATCCCCTTCAGGAGAAATTTCTTGCTTTCTATCTAAAGCCAATAGTGATGAGTCTTTCCTTTGTCATAAAAGAATATGCCATGTAAACTTTAAAAACATCAATAAATTAATTAAGAATGACTTGGTAACTGGAATGCCAAAGAAATAGTTTACAAGTGATGACCATTGTGTTGCATGTCTGAAATAAGGTGTTTCACAAGTCAAAGGAAATGAAATCCATCACTACTCCCATACACTTATTACATATGGATCTCTTTGGCCCCACCAGTGTAATGAGTCTAGGAAGGACCTCTTATTGCTTGGTGATCACAGATGACTTAACAAGATATACTTGGGTCTTCATCCTTAGAACTAAGGATGAGACTCTTGAGATCTTGAAGAGTTTCATTCTGAAAATTGAGAATCAATGTGATCACAAGATCAAAATCATAAGATGTGATCAAGGAACCAAATTCAAAAACCAAATTCTTGATACATTATGTGATGAATAGGTTATTTCAAGACAATATAGTGCTCCTAGGACTCCTCAACAAAATAGAGTTACTGAGAGGAGAAGCAGGACACTTATTGAAGCTGCAAGAACCATGTTATCTGACTCTAAATTGCCTATCACTTTCTAGGCAGAGGTAGTCAACATTGTCTACTATGTGCAGAATAAAGTTTTAGTAGTCTAGACTTATACAAAACTCCTTATGAACTGTGGCACAAAAGGAGACCTTTCATTGGTTTTCTCAGATCATTTGGATGTCCTTGCACCATCTTGAATACCAAGGATCAAATAGCCAAATTTGCTGAGAAATCAGATGATGGACATTTCATTGGATACTCTTCCCAAGCTAAGGCTTATAGAGTATACAATCTCTGAGACAGAGTAGTTGAGGAGTCAGCGAATGTGACCTTCAATGAGCACACACTCAGTATGAAAGGTTCTAGTCTTGATTGGCTATTTGATCTTGATTTAGTTACCAACTGTTTTAACAAATCTTATGAAGATGCTTCAGGATCTAAAGGTACCTTATCAATAGGAGATTCTGATCCAAGATTTGAGCTGAGAAGACTAAGTGTTAAAACTACTTCAGCTCCAGTAGTAACTAGCCCTACAGTTGGAAATCCTATCAGCACAACCATGACAAATTCATCAGCCGATACATCAGAAGTGCCTATAAATACCAACATAAAAGCATAGAACTCTAATGAAAGAATTTCCAATGTAGGAGGAGATAGAGGTGGTGATAGTGATCAAGAATTTCTTGATGCTGATAACCAGTCCATAGAAGACAACATCAATGATGTAATACACTCATTGGATCAAGTTACTTTTGATAAGTGTGTTGATGTGGTGGATGATTCTCAAGCACCAGATCTGAATTTCATAAATTTAGATATGTCCAACCAACTTGTTGTGATTCCTCAACTAAGAATCCACAAGTCACAACCCATCATAAACATCATTGGAGATGTTGAGACTGGAGTGAGAATAAGAGGACAAATCCATGAAAAAAATGTTTGTCTACACTCTTGTTTCTTGTCTCAGATAGAGCCTAAGAAGATTGATCAGGATCTAAAGGATGGAAGTTAGGTTGAAACAATGCAGGAGGAGCTGCTTTAATTCAAGAGACAAAAGGTCTGGAATCTATATCCTCTTCCTCAAGGGAAGACTACCATAGGTACCAAGTGGGTATTTAGAAATAAGAAGGATGATAAAGGACTTGTCATCAAGAACAAGGCAAGACTAGTTGTTCAAGGATACACATAAGAAGAAGGGATTGACTACACAAATGTTTTTTCTCCTGTATCAAGACTAGAAGCTGTTAGGATATTCCTGCCTTTTGTTGCATCCAAGGATTTCAAGGTCTACCAACTTGATGTCAAGTGTGCCTTCTTATATGGGGTGATTGATGAGGAGGTGTATGTTAAACAACCACCTGGCCTTAAAGACCCAGATCATCCTGATTATATCTACAAGCTTGACAAAGCTCTTTATGGGTTGCATCCGGCTCCAAAGAAGTGGTATGAGACACTATCACAGTATCTTTGTCAGCATGGATACAAGAGAGGTACTATTGATGGAACATTCTTCATCAATAGAACAGGAAATGACTTGATGCTGGTTCATGTTTAAGTAGATGACATTATCTTTGGGTCAACTAATCTGAAGCTCTATAAAGACTTTGAGAAGCTGATGAAGAATAGATTTGAAATGAGTGCCATGGGGGAACTTAATTTCTTTCTAGGAATTCAAGTGAAGTAGGTTGACAATGGCATCTTCATAAATCAATCAAAGTATGTACAAGACATACTTACCAGATTTCATATGACTGAGTGCAATGATGCTAAGACATCCATAACCAAAAACCATTCTTTAGGACCAGATCTTGAGGGGGAGTGTGTTGATGAACATCTATACAGGGCTATGATTGGGTCACTTATATACCTCACTGCCAGCAGGCCTGATATCATGTTTGCTACATGTATTTGTGCAAGATATCAAGCCAACCCAAAGATGTCACACCTGGTTGCTATCAAGAGAATTCTCAGATATCTCAAAGGTGCACCCAAACTGGGCCTTTGGTATCCATTGAATTCTGACTTCAATCTGTATGCATAACAAATAGTGACTATGGTGGCTGCAAATAGACTACAAAGTCTACATCTGGGGGATGTAAATTTCTTGGTGGAAAGATAGTCTCATGGCAATGCAAGAAACAATCTTATGTATCTGCATCAACTGCTAAAGCTGAATACATTGTTGCTGCAAGCTACTATGGTCAAAAGATGCTAGACTATGGATTCAACTTCAAGGAGACTCCCATCCACATAGACAACAACAGTGCTATCTCTATTACAGAGAATCTTGTACCGCACTCAAAGAAAAAGCACATCAATATCATGTTATCTCTAATCAATATTTGATTATAGATAATTTTGAAAAAGGATTGATAAAACTAGTCAAAGTTAACACAAATGAACATTATGCTGATCTGTTCACAAAAGCTTTTAATGAACAGAGATTTAAGTATCTTGTATTAGCTATTGGGATGATTAACATCGAGTAGATTTTTCTTTAACTAAACTCAATATTTTTTTATAATATGTATGTTTTAGGTTGTCAGTATCATCACCATATAAGCCCAGTTTACTTTAAAATAAACTTTTTAAATTATATCCCTAAGGATTTTAAGAATTTCAGATATGTTTTCCTTCAGAAGACATTAAGTTGTCTTCGGAAGAAAATTATGTCTTCAAAACAAATAACTACTTCTAAGAAATCAACCTTCGAAAGAAATTTTGATATATCTTCCGAAGCTTATATTTGTCATTAAGTACTTATATGAATTGAAGGACTATTTTCTTCCGAAAGCAATCAAGTCTTGGAAGCTTTATTCTCCCATTGAATAAAATTTCTGATACTTGATATCTTCCGAAGCAAAATTTATACAGGAAGTAAAATACTCTAAGTATTTTTCTTCCAAAGCAAAATTCTTTGAAAGCTAAGGAATATCTTCCGAAGGCAAATTGTGTTCGGAAGTTTTCTCAAAACTTCAGACAAATTACCTACGAAAGATTTTCGACTTCCAAGAAAACTACCATTTTGGGCACTTTTTCAGAGGTGGGACCGACATCCGGATTTCAAAGTGTATCCGTTTGCATTAACTTTGTCTTAAATCCTTACCATATAAATATTCATACAATGGTTCCCCCTCTTTCACTTTCTCCTTCATCTACAGAGATTCAAACCCTAAATTCACCCACAAACCGACTTTGTTTCTTACCTTTCTCCATGCAGTTACACAGGCAACATAATCAAGTTGCTCTGTTATCATCTGAGAAAGATCCTTGTTTCTCAGATGTTTGCCACTTCTTGTCTCTAACCAACTACCTCTACGTCCTCATAATAGACCCTCCATTATAGGAAGATCAAGTTTTGGAGTTTTGGAGGACCTGCCAAGAGGTCATCTTGGATGGTGGGAAGGAACTGTCTGCCACAGTACAGGGGAGGACAATATTCATCACTCCAGCCACCATCAACTCTCATCTAAAGTTGTATGATGATGAGGGTGACTTGTCTTTCCCCAAGACTGCTATGGACAACTCATTCCGGCAGACGGGCTATGAAATGGACTACTTCGTGAGAACCTTCAGAAAGGGTAAGGTCTCATCCAAATGGAAGTACCTCCTCCATGTGGTCATCCACTCCCTATCAAACAAACATGGAGGTTGGGACCAAATTCTTGAAGACCTTTCCTACATAGCTTATAGAATGATACAAGGGGTCAAGTTCAGGTATTCTCAATTTGTTTAAAAAAATCTACTTGCTAATTGGACTCCCTAGAATATTATATGTTCCCTAGATATGTTCAATACATTCTTACCTGTGAACTGGGCTCAAGGTTAGGGGAACAGGTAATATTCTTAAACTAGGACAGACGAAGCCCGGTAACTTCAAGACAATGAGAAAGCCAACTGTTGGCTTCTCAGGGGTAGAAACAGCCCTAGTTCCAAAAATGTTAGAGCTCATTGCTTAAGGTGACAACTTGGCAGCACCAGCCAATGTTGAACCCACACGTTCTACATCCACAACCCCCACACGGCCACAAATCATCATCACCTACCAAAGAAAATTCAAACGAACCCCTACTTTGTCTACTAAGGTTGAGTAGGTCCCTAAATCACCAACCATGCAGGAAGAAGTGGACACTAGAGCTCCCACTTCTCCTAAGGAACATACCACTCCTATTATTTCTATGATCAGTGTTGAGGTTCCTCATGCTCAACCTGATGAGCTCAAAACCCCAGCCTTAAGCCTTCACTCAAAGCCTCAAAACTCTAGTGATCAACCTTCAAGGGAAAGTTACCATCCCCATTCGCTTGATCTCAACCAACCAATACCAAACCTTGAATTCTATGATGATGAAGATATAGGATTCAATGACTATCATGAGTCTCTTCTCCACCTCTACTCAAGGAGAGATGAGTGCTCCTATTTGACCTATATCTAGCCTATATCATCCACCCACAATTGAGGTGGACCATGACCGGGTTTGAGAATGATATTCTCTGTTGATGTGAATCAACAAGGACCGAATATGATGATTGAGTCAATGATTGTAAGGCGGAATCAAACAATCATAGAACATTGAATGCTGAATAATACTCATAAATGCTCTTTGTATTAAAGAAGTTGAAAAACGGTTACAATGAATGCTAGGGTTTTCAGCATGAACAGTAACAGTACACCTTGAACATATTACAAAGCAAAATATTCTGATTGTCTAATGTCTAACAACAATCAGTCTCAGTCGCCTCTCATATGAGGTTTTCTATTCTATTTATAGGCTGACACATGCCTGAACAAAAGACTAAACTAACCCTGACCTATACATCAGAACTAGTCTTACAAAAGTCTTCATCAGCATTTCTTCTGTACATCCGCATTGACTAATGCGAATGTTGAGTTGTTCATCAGCATTGGTGTTTGGTCATCAGCATTGACAAATGCGGATGAACAAACACTGCGCATTTGTTACTGAACATCCACATTTGTTAATGCAGAAGAACAAACACTTAGGCGCATTTGTTCTATGGTCATCCTCATATACAAATGCGGATAGCCGACACATGGTTTCTATTGTTGATGCAGATTCTTCATCCGCATTAGATCTTGGACTTGGGGAGATTTCAGCAGAACAACTATCAATCCACCACTTGAACTGGCATGTATGATCCTTTCAGGGTCCAACAATACTCCCCCTAAGGATTATACAGCCTATGTACTTCAAGGTTTTGATAGTGGATGAGGTTGTGAGGATTCTGCTGGGTCTTGAGCAGCTTGAGGAGGGATGAGTGGTTCTACCTGTGAGGGATCCAAAATTGCCATTATCATGTTGACAAAGTCATTGGCTTCAGTTATCTTTTCTCTGTTTAGCACATGGATCTTCATTTGGCTCATTGTGTAGATGGCTTCCATAGGCAGCTTCTTCAAAGAAATGGGTTCCCATATTGACACAGTGGACAACCCATCTCTATGGATCAACAAGTCTCCATCAACATCCACTTCTAGCTTCACTATGTTCCCCAATTGCAAGGGAGTCTTCTTCTTTCTTCTCTGCTCTCTTTTAGCTTTGATTCTGTCAAAGGCCATCTTCAGAATCTTTATGCATTTTAAGAAAAAGTACATGTCTTCCTCACCCAGCTTATTGTTTAACTCTTTGAAGTGCCTTGTGTATATGTAGTGGATATAAGATTCATCTAACAATCTCACTTCATATCCACTAAACAATCTAATTCCTGTACCTTCTTTTCCTCCCCATTTTCTTTCAATAACCAACTCATATGTCTTTTTATCATAATAGACATTTGAGATTGGTTTGGAGGAATGAGTTCCAGCTACCATCTTTCTCTTTAAAGATTCAGATGGCTTCACCTTGAGCTCAGGAAACATAACCTTTTCAGCTAGTTTTGTCTTTTTCTTCTCTAGAGGGTTAACAAAGGATCTATCTTTCCTCATATAGATAGCCTTGAGAGATTTGCAGTTGTTTGTTCTTTTGAACATTCTCAGAATGTCTTCAAACTCATAACCCCTGAACATAGCCTGATGATTGATGAGCTCCAGTTCGGCTAGTTCTTTCAGATCATGAATCTGTAGGGAGTTCACTAAAGCAGTATACTCAGTGAAGAATTGAACTAACCCTGAGATCCGTTTGACCATAAACATATTCCAGTCACTATCATACTTCCAGGCAATAATTTTCTGATCAGTCTTGCCATGTGGAGTAGATACACCTTTGATCATCTCAGCAGTGGTGAGCCCCTCTTAAAGTGTTAACTGGGAAGGCTCAGCAAACCACTCTAGATTTCTATGTAGAACAGGTGCCAAAGAGTCATGATCTCTATGGGTGAGCTGGATATCTTGTGCAGATAATCTTGTTCTAGGCTTTTTGATGATCTCTTCTTCCATTTTCTTTAGCCTTTCTTTCTTTTCATTTATCATCCTAAGGATGGCAGCCCTTAGGGAATTAGTCTTCATATTGGCCAATTTTGTTTTAGTATACCCGTGAGCAGACAGATAATCCTTCATTTCCCTGTCAGTCATGGAATAGGGATCAGGATATAATGATTGAGAAGCTTTGGTCTGCTTGGCCTTTGAAGTGGGTTTATCAGCTTGAGTTTTGGGAGAATGAGTCTTTTCATACTCAGTTTCAATAGTAGGGTCCAGCAGTTTGTTTAGCTTTTCTTCTTCTGCTATCATCCCCTCATATGTCATCCCAAAGACTTCATCTGGATCACAGCCATGATTGATGAGAAACAAGGCTTTGGTCATCAAATCATCTATTTGGGCTTTATCCACCATTTCTTGGACAGAGGGTTCAGGCTTTTCAGGGCTTTCTCCGACTATGTGTTCATCAATCACATATCCACCCTCTATCTCTTCTTCTTCGAGGTCTATTCCCACTGACCTCATTTTCAGTTGTTCCTCAGCCTTTTCATGTTCTTCTAATAATTGAGCAATAGCTGCTAGGCTTCGAGTATCATCTTGTTGCTTTTTCTTTGGTGGATCTTCTTCTATAGGCCTTTTACCCTTTGCCTTTTCAGACATATATTTTCTCTTTCTGGTATATGTTTGTACTCTTGGACCAGAAAAGGGTTCAGCTATTTCAGCTTCTTTAGGCAATTTTTCAGCTTTTTTTTCTTCAGCAGCTGATGGGATTTTCTCTATTGACTCTAATTCTGATTCTTTCTTTTGTTGTTGGTCTTCACAGAGCTTTTTGATCAAATCTTTTTGCTCCTCAGTAAGAGACACAACAGGTACAAGCTGAAGGCTCAATTCCTTCTCAAGAGGGACAGGAGATTGAGATATCACTACAATGGGCTCAGAAACTTGACCTTGATCTCCAATAAATTCCCAGAATTCATCATCAATGATGAAATCTTCAACAATGAAGCTATCAAGAGCCTCGATCATATCACTGAACTCTGATTCTTCAGTGTGTGTTTCTTCATGATCTTTGCTGGTGTATAGTACCATAGCCAAACTTTGTTCTTGTGGCTTGGTTCTACTTGATTCAGCTTCTTTTTCAGGCTCAGAAGATCTCATTTTCTTAGCAGGAGGAGAGTCATCATCACTCTCTCCTGAGAACTTTCACCTCCTTCTTCTTTGTCATCATCTTTCTTCTTGTCACCCTCATCTTTATCACCTTCATCATCCTTTCTTTTCTTTTCAACCTCTTGATTTATCATGATTATCAGCTCCAACTCAGAAACTCTTTTGTTCAAAGTTTCTATCTGTTTTTGCATAGTCATGATTATATCAATTTGCTCTTCTAGCAGGCTTTCTTGTTCCTCCATTGCAATGGTTTGGATGGTCAAAGTGTCCACATGACCGCTGACTTCACTCTTGAATGTTGAAGAGCAGCCTTTAGGCTTTCTATCTCCTTATCTTTCTCTTTCTTTTCTGTCTCATACTTCTCTTTCATCTCTTTTAACTCATTTTCCTTTTCATCTAACTCTAGAAGTCTGTCTTGAATGATACCAGATCTTCTATTTAGGAGTTTCTCCATCTTGGCTACTGTTTGCAACAGTTCTGATATCATCTCATCTTTTGCATCAGGCCAGATTGCCTCTGACTCAGCGTAACTCTCAGAGGGAGCAGCCTCAAAGTAACTTGCCTCACAGGCATCTTCTTTCGATGATCCTCCTCATCAGATGATGATTTGGACTCCTCTGAAGAGCTGGCAGAATCACCAAACTCAACAGGCTCAGTAGAGACTAGGGATGCATGAATAGGAGATGTAGGAGAAAGATGAATTGGTGAAATATGGGGTGAGTGTATGGGTGATATGTGTGAAGAGATGATGGGTTGTGTTTATGGAAAGGGAATTGGTGATCTTTGTGGTGAGGGGATGGGATATGGAGTGGATGGAGAGGATATCTCAGCTGCATGAATGGAAGGCCCAGTGTGAGGATCACCAACTACATCAACCTGTGGTGACACTGGCCTCTGTCCTCCTTCAGCTACATCAGCTTGCTCATCAACATTGTGTTGACTAGGAGCAGCTTGCTCTTCTTCATGAACAGGCTCAGCATCAGGAACCTCTTAAGCTTGTTCCTCAATATGCTCATCTTGGTTGATCTGTTCCAGCATCCAGGGTAATAAAGGAGCAAATGTGCCACTGTAGAAATTCCTGGGGTCTCTCTTCTTCATGTATTGATAGGACTTTGCATTATAGTGAGGAATATCCATCACTGGTCCTTCAGGTATAATCTCAGGGAAAGCTTCATTGATGAGACACTGCAGAAATCTAGGATACATTAGGAACTTGTATCTTCTACCCTCCTGAATGTTTGACACCAGACCATTAAACACATACGCAGACATGTTGAATGGCCTGTTTGTGCATAGAGCACATATAGCAGAAGAGGTGGTCACTGATATGTCATTCCATCCAGTCTTTCTCTTTGACAGGCAATGTTGGTAGAGATGAATGAGGAATCTCCATTGCAAGTCAACCAACCCCTTGACGATCTGCTTTCCTTTATAACCTTCCTCATAACCAATGTTTGCAAAGAAAGTTATGATTTCATCATCTTCTAATTCCAGAGGAGAGTTGGCATCATCACCAAACTGCAGACACTGTCTCACAGTCTGTTCAGTAATGGCCAAAGTATGATCAGGAGTTATTCTTCCAGACAGAGTCCTTACACCATCTATCTCTATCACCTCAGCAGTGCTCCAGAATGACCTTATGAATCTCTCATAGATGATAGGCCTAACTGTAATAGCATGAGCAACTCTGGTAGTTAAGATGAATCTAATCATGTCTCTCAAACCCTCTGCCTCAGTAACATCAGGATCAAGATAGCAACTAACATTATGGAGCTTGCTCCATGTAAGATTAGCCATTGAAACCTACATTAGAGGCATATGAATTAGAAGATGCAACTGTAATTGACAGATTGTAATACATAAATCAAGTGGTGAGTTCTCAGTTTGACTTTTAATGGTCAAAATTGATTGAACATGTGTACTGTTTCATGGAAACCATAAATAACTTGATTTTGTCATGAATAATCACTCTTATATGTTTTGCAAGTTTATATAGATTATTCATATGGTTTTGACATCTTTTAATCATTAACATCAGGTTTTGACATTCACTTTTTCAGAATTGATTGTCCGCTGTTCTTGACATGAACTAGGTTTTGTAACCCGATTGTAGGAGGTTAAATTCTTGTTATTGATTAACATTGCCTTTGAAAATGTCATTTAAACCTTGGTTTGATGTTACTTTTGGTGATTGATTCTTAACCTAGAGTTCTATGTTCAAAATCAGGTTTTGACTGTTCGATGTTTAAGGTTAAGAACTTTGAAGAAATTCACCTTTTCTTTGATAATACTGTTGTAATGAATCGAAGATGAGGAGTTTTTGTGGTGCATGAGTCTTAGATCACAGGTGATGAATTTTAGATGATAGGGATGATGATGGATGAACAAATGTGAAGACCGCTCGTCGCACTGTAAAGTCTCTCAATTTGAAAAGTATTAAATGACCTTTTAAATTCGGGTTTAAATAGATGATTTAATGAATTTTACAAATATTACAAGTGTTGAAAACAAATGCAAATGACCTTTGAAAAACACTGTAGCAAATGCGGATAAGAATTTGTTCATCCGTATTAGTGTACTGTTGCAAATGCGGAAGAGTAAATTTCTTGCCTCACAACTTCAACAAATGCGGTAGACCAGAAGTTTATTCGCATTTCTTGACTTGCATCCATCATCATGATAGGAGATTAAGCACATGATTTGATCATTTTGATACACAAGATAGTTTTTAGTGTTAAATTCAACCACATTCAGGAAATGCGGATGAGTAAAAAAGGAAATACGGTAGAACAAAAGTTTACCCTCATAGACAAATGCAGTTGAACACTTTTGTCCGCATAGGTTTTTGACACTTAAAACTTTGACACAAATGCGGTAGAGTTAACTTTTCCGCATTAGTTTCACTTTGTTTTAACCGGTATGAAAACAATTACCCGCATTGGTTATATGCCTGGGTTACCTTCACCCGCATTAACCAATGCACTTACCCGCATTAATATTTGAACTTGAATCAAAAATTAATGTTTTTGTAGATTGGATTTTTTTCTGTTTTCTGATGAACTGATGGCTGTTATGAAGAACTGTCTTTGCTTTTCACTTGTTTCTTATGAAGTTTTGACTGATGTTGGGATTGTCAATTCTTGCTTGGATTGACTTGTATATCATGTGTGATACATACAAGTTTCCCAGAGTTTGACTGATCTTGGACTTTTGTGCATCCAAATGTCTGCATATGCTGAGATACTATAGTATAACTTCTGCACTAACACAGTCAGATTCTTTTTGTTTTGATTTTATAAAAATTATGAAATAAACTACCTGTACAAACTGATCAAAATTTTAAATTACTCCCCCTAAAGTTTATATCCTTATTTAGATAGGAACTTTAAGGATTTAAAAAATTTGGATCATAAAATCTCTTTGATTTTTTTTTTTTTTAATTTTTCATGAAGAGGAAGTATACTTTTGTTGGGATCATATCAATCCTTCATTACACAAGTGAAATCTTTTGATTGTAAAATAGACATGTTTATGAACTTATTGATTGAAGGTATGTTTGTCCTCTTAAACTCATACTTGGTAAATATTATACTGCATGTGACATTTATGATGTTTTGATTGATTTGAATAATCAACATGTACCTCACACACAAAAACATGGTTTGATCAACCATCCTCATGTAATGCATGGTAGACTACTTTCATATCTTACATGACCAGGTTGCTTAAAATATGAGATCTCAATTTCACTGATCCTCATTGGGATTCTTTTACTTTGATCCTTTTGATATTTTGATCCACATTGGGATTCTTTTGCACTTCACTTTGGAAGGTGATCCATAATGGGATTTGTTTTGCATACTCTTTTGCTAAATTAATCCAAGGTAGATGTGTTCCACATTGGGAATCTTTTGCACTATATGCTTGTTTCTTCAGGTCTTTGCTCAGCAAAACAAAGAAGAAACTGATGTAGATGAATGAGATTCGTAGTTCATCATTACCTGGTGTGTTTAAGTTGCTACACACACATACACTTGAAAAAGATGATACTTACCAGTACTCTAAGATGAGTGTTTCACAGTTGAATATGGTTATTTAGTTCATCACAGCATGTATATTCCTTTCCTAGTTGAGCCTACCTACATATCAGGTAAGTCATGACAGTCTTTTAAATTTTGAATTAAGCATAGTGAATGATATAACGACTGTAATTATATCATTTCCTGAAAAGTATAAGACACAATCTTCAAGAAAAAGACTTCATTTTGTGATTTTTGATAATTTCTGAATGTTTTTCAAAATTTAATCCTTAGGGGGAGATTTGCAAACAAATGCTTATGATCAACCGTTTTTCACTTGAATAAGCATGCGGATGAGTTGCAAGAAATGCGTATGAATTGGCGTCATCAATGAATGTGAGCCCAAGTACTTCAGAAAGGGCATCTGATAGTTGTACAAGTCCCTGGATGAATTTGTGAAAAAGTGACCAAAGTTGATTGCAATCATCCACATTCATGTTTTTCTTTTCTTTTTTTTTTTTCTTTCATGATCAAATGGACGTGCCTATTGGTTGCAATCATCCACATTCATGTTTTTCTTTTCTTTTTCATGTCCTGTTCATCAACTGTTCATAAGCATTTCTTGCAACTCATCCACATTTCTTTGCTAACTTATCTGCATTTGTTTGCAACGCATCCGCATTTGTTTGCAAGGCATCCGCATTTGTTTGCAATGTATCCGCATTTGTGCTTAAAGTACCCGCATTTGCTTACAAGTCAACCGCATTTGGTGACAAGGCATCCGCATTTATTGACAAGTCATCCGCATTTGGTGACAAGTCATCCGCATTTGTGTATAACACATCCGCATTTGTTGTCACACACATCCGCATTTGTGTATCACATCCACATTTGTGGATAACACATCCGCATTTGTGTATAACACATCCGCATTTGTGGTTAATTCATCCACATTTGATCTAGCTTCATCCGCATTTGTTTTTGTTCATCCGCATTTGTTTTGAGACTTGAACAAATTCGATTTCACACTGTAGTGCAGGTCGAGAAATCAGCAGTAGCTTCTATTTCTTCATCTTTTCTTCGTTTTTAATGATAATCATGTTCAATTGCATCGAATTTTGAAGGAATAATCCAAGGAATGATTATATTTCTTCAAATCGTACCATATTAGAACAGATCTGATGATTTTTCTTCTTGATTTTGAGATGAACTGATTGGTTTTCTTCATTTTTGATGATAATCTTGTTCAATTGCATCGAATTTTGAAGGAATAATCATGAACATGTTCACGATTCTTCAAATCGTACCATATTTGAATAGATTTGTTGGTTTTTCTTCTGATTTTGGGTAAGAACATATAGGTTTTTAATGAACAGGGACTTTGTTCTTCATTTTTCTTCTTTTCTTCATTGTTCTTGACATCATTAAAGATGAAATAAGATCTGAAAACTAGATAAATCCAGCAACCAACAGCTCTGATACCATTTTGCTAAATCAATATTTCAGATTCGTTGAGCTTGGATCTTAGGATTCATCACGTTCAGATCTAGAAATCAAAATTAAGATAGGTGTATGTGTGTGAATCAAAGAACAAACAGATGGACACTAATAATGTTATGATTTCATTGATGTTGATAAACAAATTACAATGAAAATCATAGATGGCTGATGAAATGAAACCCACCCAAAAGAGAGGATTTCTCCTTGGGTGGTGATTTACACCATGAGAAACACACACAAAAGAACCACACTTTAAAAAAAGCACTAGTGGGTCTATTTATATTATTATTACAACATGATCTAATTTTGACTTTCTAATTGTCTTGATATTGACTTTGTCATGTTGAATTGTCTTATATTGTTGTTTTTATTGTGATCAACTTGGTCTCTGAACTTGTATAATGAGATCTTCAGTTGGCTGTGATTATGATTTGGTAAGCTTCAGCTTATTCCATTGTTGAACCCCAACAGACCATCCTAAACTTATTCAAGAGGCCTATATGGAAGAGGCTCTCACTTTTGAAAGTAATTACATCATTAAGACCTCAACCATACCAACCCAGCCTATTGACACTTCATTTGAAGCTGTCAGTATGCAGGGGAAACCCTGTAGCTAAGAAACACAAGCTGGTGATGAGGAAGAAGAACTTGGTCCTATTCTCTCATCCCCCATGATTCTTCTAATGAAGATGAGGAGAGTCTGCAACTAAAGGTGCACAAACTATCCAATCTTTGCACCTATTTAGTTTCCAAGGTTAGTCACCTAGAATCTCAGGTGACTACCTTACGAAGAAGGGTCAATGACCAGCAACTTGAGATCACCAATCTCAAGGGCAAGTTAGCTGAGAAACCCATCCAGAGGACCTAACCAGGCCCACAAGAACCTGTGGCTGTGGTAGACCTAACTCCTAGCTCCCCTGTGCAAGAGGGTGATGCTACCAAAAAGGGGAGAGAAAGTCTTACAATCACAGAACCTGAGAGTTCCTCTCAGAGTATGGACATGGAGGACTCACCACCTTCACTTGCAGTTGTCCATACTCAACAACCTCCTCTGGTCCATATTGATATGGACTCACTCATTCAAAGCTTGTTTGAGTAGGGTATACCAAGGGCTATGCCTACTCCATCTCACCCTGCTGATAATCCAATAATGGGATGGAGTTATGATGATAAAAAGAAGAGCCTTGGTAATCTCTAGGTCTCATGGACAGTAAGAAATCTTCAACTTTTACAATTTGAGATACTATGAGAGCACCTATTTAGTTGACCTCCCACTTGCCAACCCAAATTAAAACAGGCAAGATGCAAAGTTAGCTGATAGGATTCAACAAAGGGTGCTTGAAGAGTTCAAGCTGAGATTCAGATTATATAGATAGAGGCTAGCAGGCAAGATAGTTAGTCAACTGGATGCTGAGATGGACCCTAAGATTAGCTTCGAAGGGGAAACCTTGGCTGAAGGCCTTGTAGTTGAGCCTATGAACCTTGAGATAGGAGCTGATTTAACACCCATTTGCCTCAGTGAGACACTAGCTAGTGAATGTGCCTTACAGTCTCTCTCTTGCCAGAGCTCAAGTGCATCACCAAGCAATGAAGGCCAAAGCTCTCTCCAACCTCAGTCACACAGGCCTATGAGTGACAAAGGGAAGAGGAAAATGATGTGTGAGGAGATTAAGGAGGAGAAAAGAGAGTGGAAGAGAAGGCAAGGAGAGAGAGTTCAAGTAAGACCCCTGGCTTCATAGAAGCTGCAATCAGGCCTGCCCCCAGGCCAAGCACTCAAGATGATGGGCTGAGGGCAGCCAGATTAAACTATCTAGGGTCCAAGAACTACAACATTGATGAACTAATCTCTCTTCCCTTGGAGGAATTAAATGAACTGGCTGACATGGAAGTGTCAAAGAAGATTAAGAAGCTGAGACAACAGAACTGCTTCTCTAGATCAAAGAAGAAAGAAGGAGAAAGAGAATCTACAAAGATCCTACCCTCTCCCCAATTTAAGAAAGTCCTGAGATAGAGACTGTGGCTGCTGAGCAATAAACTCAGGTAGCTAGGGACAAGACAGACAAAACATGATCACTTATCTGAGTGCCACATGTCTCTATCAGGTAGTAGACCTTTTTCCCTTGCCATATGGCTACATTGAGTTTGAATACCTCAAGCAGCTTGAGCAACAAGTGCAAAAAGAGCAAAAAGCTGAAAAGAGAAAGATGAGGGAAGAGGCTGCAAAGTCAAGAGCCACCATCTGAGCAAACTTGAAGAAATCTGCTGATAAACAAAAGATGGTGAGCTTCTTGAAGCTGTATGGATTCTCTAGAAGGAGATTTGGTCCAATGTCTCTATCCATAATGGATGAGCACACTAAAGTGATCAAGCAGAAGATCAAAAGGGGTGAACTAGTTTACTTGTATTTTCTACTAAGTCAGGCTGCACCTGAAGCTAAGGTCAAGGTTGAACCCCATGAGACAACACAACCTGGACCTAGTGCTGCATCACAGCCAGCTTCATCTTCTGATCCACAGTAGGGTCCTGATCCTTCTCCTTCTGAACCTGTGAAGGACAAGGACCCAATTTGTAAGGCCCTATTTCCGGAACACTTACAAATTAGACCATCATAGCATAAAACATTTTAAAACATACATTACTTTTGCAGCGGAATTCAAAAACTTTCATTTATAATTAAAACATGCAATTTCATTACATTCCATCATTCATTTACATAACAAAATACAATAACATGTCAAAATGTGGATGCCAACCTCAAAACGCTCCAGTAGCTTATGAGTCCATGCCTGCAACTCCTCAGCATCAACAAAATACCTGCCAACTATTATACATACAAAAAGTCAGCGACACTAAGTGAGTTCTAGTTTTATAAATAAAATACTTTACTTTCTTTGAAAACCAAAACTTTGCATTTGTTCGTGGTCACACAACATACGTACACATTGCTAATAATTATTATTATCTTCATTACCATTTATTCATTCCTTCTTTCATTCATTATTATTGTACACCTTCATATGGATCCTGTCATATGCAATACCCCTGTCTCCTAACGAAGACAGTACCAGGGTACGCGACAAGGATCCCCTTCGAGTCAATCTCAAGGATAGAACTCCCTTCGAGTCAATCTCAATGATTGCACTCCCTTCGAGTCAATCTCAATGATTGAACTCCCTTCTAGTCAATCTCAATGATTGCACTCCCTTCGAGTCAATCTTAATGATTGAACTCCCTTTGAGTCTATCTCAAGGATAGGCTCCCCTTAGGCATCCTTCGGGTTAGCTAAACCGCACACAGTTGAGCTAACAATAACATGGTCGTGCACCTCTATTCAATTTGCTTGCAAGGCTTTCATTCATTCGTTACTTTCCACTTTTCATTATCGTTATCTTTCACTTCGTTACATAATACTTTACGTTCATTCATTGATACATCATACCAACGTAAAGTCATAACATAATACATACATTTTGAAAACTATTTAAACATGGAAAGATAACACATACAACAACAACAATCACATCATAACAGAACCTATCTCAACCAACTACCTCATAAAATCCTTAGAAAATCCTAATTCCAAGATGAAGCCCATTTGAACATTCCAGGCGCATGAACATAAAAATTCTAAGTAAAAACAGCCTGGGCGCTTGAGCACTATGCAGGCGCATGAGCCCTGCTTAGGCGCTTTTCCACTATGCAGGCGCATGAGCCCTGCTTAGGCGCATTAACACTTAGGCGCGAAAACAATTTCAGGTGTATTAGCACTATTGGGGTACATGACCTTTACTTAGGTGCATGAGCAACACTTCTGGGCGCATGACTACTATTTGGGCGCATGACCTTGGGCGCATGACCAACACTTAGTCATTTAGCAGTAGGCGCATGAGAACATTCAGAAATTATTATCTATGCTACAAACAACACCCAAACACCAATCTAACACTTCCTAACACAGATCTATCATACTAAAGGCACTTAAACATGCTAAACATCATGCCTAACCCATAAACAAACTATAAAACATACATATACAGAACATAAGTCGAACAACATGCTGAAACACACGGTAGTTTTTAAAAATCTTTTACTTGGTATGCATAACAGCCCCAAAACTTAGAAAATTAGTAAAAGACGGGTTCTAGAAACTCACCTGTGGCAAATTTTCGAGCAACACACTTCCACCTACGAATTCAGCTCCTAAAACCCATAAAAACAAGCACTAAACACCAAGATTCTCGGTCTAGAACTCAAAAACCTAGCTGAAACCGAACATAAGTTCAAGGAAACTCACCTTTCGCAGCTTCTTCTTCCTCTCTCTCTCTAGAACCGGGATCTTTTCTTCTCTTCTTCTTTTCAGCCGAGAATGATGGGTGGAAAAAGTTAGTGGGCAGCCATGCTCTTTAAAACCTTAAAATAATAAGGTTTTGTACTTCATACACTTTACCCCCTGCACATGTGTCCATTATCTTTTCTTCCTATTTACTTTCCCTTCCTCTTCTTTTAAATAAAAATCGGGGTGTTACAACTGAAGAAGACAAACAAGAACAACCTAGTACTTCAGGATAGTCTCCTCAGTTAAAATTTAGAAAGAGGAGAAGGAGAGCCATAATAAGGGACAATTAGAAGAAGAAGAAGAAGTCCAAAGCATCTATCTCTGCACCTCAGAATGGGCCAGAACATCCTGAGGGTGTTTAAGAATAGGCTGCTCGTTCAACTCCTGTTCAAGTAGAGCCTCTTGCTGCTGAAAGACCCATCATGTCTTGGATGTTTGCCACCAATCCAAGCATATGGCATGTCACTAGAGATTAAGGGGGTCAAGATCTGTATTTCTGGCAAAACATACTTGACCTTCCTCTGCATGATCTCTATAACATGATGAGATACTTTGAGAGTTTGAGGAATCCTGGCCAACTAATGATAAAAGGAATGGTCTTGATTCTGATGAGGACTGTCAACAGATGAAGATCAAGACTCAAAGGTCTCTTTAGTTTTGGTAGCATCAGCCTAGGTGGAGTTTGTAAAGAATGCACTTAAAGGCTGATGCAATCAAAGAACAACTAAAGAGCTCTCAGCATGCACATGTGAAGTACAAGGAAGTTACTTTAGAAGATTTGATATAACTCAGTGAATTATGCTAAGTATCAAATCTTTTGAAGCCAAAAGACCATATCTTTCGAAACCAAAGATGAAGTCTTCCGAAGCTTCAAGGACAAAGTCTTCCAAAGCCAAAGACTGATTTCTTCCAAAGACTGAGAAGACATGCTTTCTCTGAATCACCTTTTGACAAAAGTTGAACCACTTTCCGTTGTCACTTCTTAAGACTCACCAACTTATTTGAGTTGGTGAAAAGTGCATGCTTTTATCAACTGTAGATTAAGGTATTTTTTCTGTAACTCTCCAACTATGTACTTTTATCCTTTTTGTAATAAATTAGGATATGAGATATGGCATGTCATAGTCACTAGTTAAAAGGCCATCTGTCTTTTGACTCTACATTGATCTTGTTATCTAGATTAGTCTTTTCAGCTAGCCTTCAAAGTATGGCCGGCTGTAGGATGTAGTATAAAGTATCTCAAGTACTTGTATCTTCTGATTAAGCTTTCTAACACTTGTAAGAACTTGAGAGCTATATACATCATTCTTGAAAATCATATCTGAGTGTTCTTGTTATTGTTCGTTTATTTATGTTCATTGTTTCATCACTAACCGGTTCCCTATTTGATCTACTAAGTGTTCTAAACCTCTCCACCTTGTGAAAATGTTGCATTGACCACCCTTCAACGGTCCTGCACTCTCTTATTTCATGGAAAAGTAAGAAACAATCTGTTGTTTCTCACTCTTCCGCTAAGTCTGAATATAAAGCTTTATGTTCTATTGTGTGTGAAGTTATGTGGTTGCAAAATTTGCTCTCTGAATTACATGTTCAAACTACTTTACATGTTCAAGTTTTTGTGACAATGAGGTTGCTATTGCTATAGCAGCTAATCCTATTTTTCATAAAAGAACCAAGCACTTTGAATTAGACTTGCATTTTCTTAGAGAAAAGGTCTCCAAAGGAATTGTTAAAACTTTGAACACTAAATCTGTTTTTCAAAAGACTGATGGCTTTACTAAAGGTTTGGATGTCAGTCAACATAAGTTCTTTTTTGGTATGTTTGATGTGTTTACCGTTTGATTTGAGGGGTGTCGGGATTGAACCTTGAGGCTCAGAAAATCAAATCAAGATGATGAAGATCAAGTAGCGTGAGAACCTAAAGTTGCCACGCGAGAAGTTCATCTTGCGTGAGAACTACGCGAGAACTTTGTAGTTTAGTTGATGTAATTTAGAGAGCTTTTATCATTTCCTAATTTCGCACGTAACTGTAATCATTTAAATTAGAGAAATATATATCAAAGTTTATTTACATTTGTTTTTATCTATTTCTTATTCAATCTTGTTACCGTGATGATTATATTCCACGTTCTTGTCACGAGATCGATCTAATTGTTAAGTGTTGATCCTTACAATTGGTATCAGAGCTTGGTATGCTCTAGATCGATTGATTTGAAGATTGACGAGTATGTTTGAAGTGTTCTTGAGCTCTAATTTGGATTTCTTTGAAGATCAACTTGATTTTTGTTGATTCTGAATATATTTGAAGATGTTGAAAGTTGTGCTGTTGGATTAAAGATTTGATGGTGTTCATGTGATTAAACGAGCTACACTAAATCAATTAGAGACACTTAGGATCAAAATTGAACCTAAATCACTATTTGAAAGCTTAATCAATTACTTGTGAACAATTTGGTGAAAAATTGAAGTTAGAATCATCGAAATTGGGAAGAAAATTGATCAGGAGAAAACTTACTGATCACACACAAAAAGTCCCTATTCACCAAGAAGTGTGTGTTTTGCAAAAGTTTGTTGGAAAGTTTGTTACAAAAGATTCCTTTCACGTGAGAAGTCTCTATTTTCACAAAATTCAGTTTGGAAAGTAACCGCGCGAGAAGTTGGTGCATGTTCGCACGAGAACTTTGATCTTCCCGCGAGAACTTCAAGTTTAAAACTTTCTGAAAATTTTGATTTCTGAGTTTTAAAATGGCAAATCTAAAGCACATCACTGCTACCCTCAACCTCGACCATAAGATTGGAACTAGCACAAAATACTTCTTAGGGAAGAAAATTATCCAGACTGGGTTTATCGTTTTGAGAATCATGTTATACATCAAACCCCGGATGATGTGGTCAATCAAACAAGGACCGTATATCCCTATGTATAACAATGATAAGGGAGAGTTGGTGCCCAAACCTAAACACCTTTAGGATGAGGAAGACATGAAGAAACTTGAACTTGATGACAAAGCATATGCTGCCATCACTATGGCACTTACTACCGAAATTGCTCAAAAGTTCAAGGATTTCAGAAAGGCTAAAGATTTATCGGATGCCATGGAAGAGCAGATAATGGGCAATAAGGATATGAGGGAAAGCCAAAATGACATGTTGAACCAAGAATTTAATATGTTTAATCATGTGCTGGGTGAAACATTAGAGGCTCAAATGTCTAGATTTGTTAAGCTGATAACAAAGATGAAGAGTGATGGAATTACCTTAGAGAATATTTTGTAAACAAGAACCTATTGAACTCATTACCCTACAGATGGAACAATAACTGCACCATCATCAAGAGAACAAAGGATCTGTTCACCTTGTCCCTCAGTGATCTCATTTCAACTATCAAGTCATATGAAATGGATGACAAGCAGAGACCTGCGAATTATATCAACATAATGGGAGCTAAAGCATCTACATTATGCAAAATGGCTAGTAATCCCAATTACTATGTCAGCTATTCTCAGTTGGGTCAACAACAAGCAGCCAATTCAATTAATCCAATGTCAAAGATCCATCCATGCCTCAGTTTCAAACCTCTCATCAAAACCATTACAATCCAATGCAATCTCAACCATAACCTCAGATTCATCCACAAAGTCAATCTACTCAACCCACACAACAAGCATTTGTTGTAAATTCCCACCGAAACAAGCAAACCATTCAAATAGATGAAGAACATCTGGCTCTATTCACAACTTTCATGAACAGCTACGAAGCTTTCATAGCTGGAATACTCAGTGCACCCAACATCTTAGTTGATGACTTGCAACAAGTTAATCCTGATGATGTCGAAGAAAATGATATCAAGTATTAGATGGCTGTGGTGGTGTACCGGGCAAAGAATTTTGCAAGAAGAACAGGGAGAAGATGTTTCGTTAAAACAACTCGAGCAAGATTAGGTTTGATAAAACAAGTTTGATATCTTATAACTGTGACAAACTTGGTCATTTTGCAAGAGAATGTATTGAGGGAAGGTCAAATCAAAGTAACAATGGAAAGAAGATAGTGACTATGGAGGTAGAGTCAAAGGGAGATAAAGCAAGCACATCAAACAAAGCTCTGGTGTCTCAACAAATGAAGAATAAGATTGGTCAGACCAAATAGAGATTTTGGATATCAAACTATCTATACTTTGTTAGTTGAAGTTCAAATTGATAAAGAAAGTGTTGATGAGAATATACTTGCTGAGTTTGTGTCTGATGATTTGATAAAGGGAATCTTTGTTGAAGAAGTTTGTGAGACTGTTGAAGGGGTGCTTAATAAAAAAAGTTGTTGAGATTACTCCAGCTTGATCAAAGATGACTAAAAAGAGAAAGGAAGAAGTTGAAGAAAAGGCTATAGAGTTTACTCCAGCTAAAGATGAAAATACTATGAATGTTGTTGTGGAAGCTCCGACACCTGCTTATGATGACACTGTCAATGCGTTTGAGATCACTCCGGCATCTAAAGCAAAAGAAAAGATGGAACTGAAAGCCTTCACGGTAAATATGATACTTAAAGAGAAGAACAAAGTCTAATGAGCTACATACTAATCTTTGTTCAAGCACATGTTTAGAAAAGGTTCAAAGATACAGAGTTCACAACGAATGCTTGATTCTAGAAGTTGAAAAATTTTAATATTGTTTAATCATATGAGGCTGGTGCAACCAAAACAACACTTAGAAGAATTTTTGATGTACAAATGAATTGGTCTTCCGAAGATAAAGCTGTTGTTCTGAAGACAAGTCAAAGATCTTCCGAAGCTCAAAGTATGAAGAACTTTCAAGGAGAGAACTCAATCTTCTGAGACAAAGTAGTTCTCCTTCCGAAGTATACAACTTAGAAGATTCTAAAGACAAAGTCTTCTGAAGAATAAAGTCCTAAAGACTTGCAGAAAACTTAGAAGAAGTTGATTCTTCCAAAGTATAAATGGCCTCGAAAGAACTTATTCTTCCGATGCCAGTTAGCTTCGAAAGAACCAACTATGAACCAGTAGACATAAGTATGGTCTATCTGACAGTTCTCTACAAACTCTGATATACTGCATGGCGCTTTCCCACGCCCATGTAGTTGACCATACTTTAATCCACTATTCACCCATTATCAATTACTACAGTTGCCATTCTTAGTTGGTGACAAACTCTGATATACTTCTAAAGCCATTTACTTCTAGCAATGTAGTATTTGTCTAGTTGTAGATTCCAGCTAGTTTTCTAAGTATAATCAGCTGTAGATAGTAGTATATATAGTTTCTCATTGTAACTTAAGTAACAATGCTGGTAAGAGTCTTGTAATACTGAGTTGAGAAGTAATATATACAAGTATCTTGAAAACCACTCTTGTGTTCTTGTGTTCTCATTAACTTATTATATTACTTGTGAACTTAGTAGAGATTTTGCTTAATCAAAACATGAGTGATCTTCAATGAGTTTGTGAGTTAATCTTGTGTTGTGAGACAAACACCGATCTTGCAATTGGTATCAGAGCTTTTTAGGCTCTTGATTGTAAGATCTTACCATCCTAAATCACCCTTGTTTCTTCACACTTACTTCACTCAAATGGCTCTTAACTAGAAATTTTCTGAGTCTGAGATGGGAACCATGACAAAGGCTCCTATCATCACTCCTGATGATTTTGGAACCTGGTGCAAACGCATTGAAGGCTTTATCAAGTATCAAGACAACCGCATGTGGAGATCAGTTACTCATGGTCCATACCAACCAAAGGTTGAATCCCCAGCTGGTAATGGTGCTATGATTAAGAAGGCCGTTGAAGATTACTCTGATGAAGAGTTCAAGAAAATGGACATTGACTGCAAAGCCATGATTGTTTTGCTTATGGCTATACCAAACTCTATAATGGTAGGCTTTAAGCAATTCCAATCAGCCAAAGAACTCTTTGATGCTTTGAAGCTGATGTACTATGGTTCTACTGAATCCAAAGAGTCCAAGAAAGATGTGTTGAAGCAGAAGTTTGAGAACTTCACATACATTGTTAGTGAGACCTTGAGCCAACAATACTTCAGGTACTGGACTTGGTCACCTTTCTTCAGTCCATGGTAGTGGTTCTTGAGAAAAGAGACATAGTAAGAAAGTTCATGAATGCACTTCCTTATGAGTCCCTTTTTATTGTGTCTCAATCAAGAAAACTGAAAATTTGAACACTCTCATTATGACTAAACTTTATGGAATCCTTGATAGATACCATATGGAGATGGAAACTCAGAAAAGCCATCAGATGAATAGACCCTCAAACTTTCTTGTGAGCATTGCTCTACATGTTGGTGCAGGTTCAAGAACTCCCCAGCCCCAGTTGTACCTGAACTACCCCCAACAACCATCTTCTTCCTCTGGGACATACACCATATTCCCTGAGATACCCAAGTCTCAACAGGCTGAACAAAATCCTTTCTAGGATGGTTGTGCCTTTGTTTCAGGAAGTGAGCACTCTGGAGATTTTCAATTTGTTTTGATGATCTAAAGTGTTTCAGCCCAGATAATGTTGAATACATGGACATTGTCCAACATATGGCTCTCCTGATCTACAGAGCAAAGAAGTTCTTCAAAAGAACTAGAAGGCAATTCCCTCAGAACCTAGCCAATAGCAAATTTGGGTTTGACAAAACCAATGCCAAGTGCTACAACTACAACCAACTTGGTCATTTTACAAGGGAATGCAAAGCTTCTAGATCCAATCCTGGAGCCACACAATGTAACACCCGAAACCTTGGTCAAAATCAAAAGAAAAGAAAAGTATTTTGAAGAAAATAAAAAGAAGGCAAAGTTAAGGGGTTCTTTGTGTAAATAGTACCAAAAAGTCAAAAATGCACTTTATATGGGCATGGTCGCCCATATCATCCGGTTGTTGCTGTTGTTTGACCGAAAAGAAGAAGAAAGAAGCTGATTTGGGTTTTCTCTCGATTGTGAAGAAGTAGAGGCTGAAAATCTTCAAGGTAAGCTTGTCTTGTGCTAATTGGTTTGGTTTCTTTTGGGTTTCCACCCTTAAAACCGATTTTTCAAGTGTTCTATGTGGTTTGGTGTTTGTTTTGTTTGTTTTTAGGTGTTTGAATTCTAGTGCAGGCAAGTTTGGAGGAGTGTTACTTGTTTGCTGCTATAGGTGAGTTCTAGACCCCGGTTTCTATGTGTTTTAAACTATTTTGGGGCTGAAAATGCATGATTAAAATGTTTTACAACTGGTTTATGTATACCCGTATGTTGTGTATGTTCTATGCTTGTTTATGTGTTATGGTTGCTTAGAATGTTGGGTATAAGCTTAGAACATGTTAGTATGCAGTTTGGGTTCGAATGTAAGTCTGAAACGTACATAACTGATGGTCATGCGCCCAAACAAGGCCCATGCTCCTGGGATCTTAACTTAGAAACGCCCAAGTTCAGGCCATACGCCTAACAGGGCCCATACGCCTGGATATTTTGCTTTAGAAAGATTACGTGGGGCTCATGCGCCCTAATAGTGCCCAAGCGCCTAAGATTTTTCCTGAAATTGACAAGAGTAAACTCATGCGCCTAAATAGTTCCATGCGCCCAACCCTTTGTTTAGGAGCCTAAGTGCTAGTCCATACGCCCGAACAGTTCATGCGCCCAGAATGTAAGCTGAAATGCCCAAGTGTAGGATTCATGCGCCTGAATAGTGTTAAAGCGCCTAAGCAGGGCTCATGCGCCTGCATAGTGTCCATGCGCCTAAACACTTAGAAAATTTTCTGGAATTTTGGAAAATCAGAATTTTAGGGTTTGACCTTGGTTTGACTTGATGATATTATCTAATTATTTTATTTATGTTTTGGGCTGTTCTTGTGTTCCTATTAATTATATTATTATGTGACTTTACGTGGTGTGATTTATCTGTATAACGTAAAGTATTATCGTTAAAGAAAGTGGAAAGATTAATGATAATGAGAAGTGGAACATAAAGAACGAAAGAAAGTCTTGCAAGCAAATTCACATGAGGTTCACAACCACTAGGTTGTTAGCTCAACTGTGTGCGGTTTAGCTAACCCGTTGGATGCACACAGGGTCAATCTTTGAGATTAAGGGGACCCTTGTTGCTGCCCCGGTAATGGAGTCGGCTTCGTGCATCAGTATGGGGTCTATGTGTGGACCTCGACTCAGTACAAGTTTAGTGCGCAATATCGGGGGCATAGCACATTGGTCCAGATTATGTGAAAGATTAAAATAAAAGTTCGGATGAACGATGATGTAAATGGTAAAGAGAAGATAATGGATGTTATCTTAACTGTACGTATGATGTGTGTTCGCGCACGAATGAAAAGTATATTATTTTAAAGGGTATTTTCGTATACAAACCTTTTAAGGTATTTTAATGTTTTAAAACTAGAACTCACTCAACAACGCTGACTTTTATGCATTTTCAGTTGGCATGTAATGTTTGCTGAGGATGGCACTCGGGGACGCTACTCGTCGGGGCTAAACTGGCATCCGTTCACGCATACTAATATTGTTGTTTTGTAATGCAATTAGCATGATCTTTTGTAACTATTAACAATTAACAATGTATTGCTTAGCAACAGTATTTATTAATGGAGTTAATTGCTTTTGATATTAATTCCGCTGCACTGGTTTATTAACTATGAAATGTTTTGCGCTATGATTGACCAACTGTGAGGTCTTCGGGAATGAGGCCTTACAAGTTGGTATCAGAGCCAAAGTTTAAGAGAAATAGGTAAATATTTTCAAAAAAAAAACTTAAACTTAAACTGAGAATGGGACGAATGGCGGGATGCCAGCCTGAGTAGCTACATGCCATCGGGTATTTCTTTTCTTAATGTTAACCGGTATTATGTGCGTGTGCTATTTGATTTATGTGCTTTTAGTAGATTTGAGTACTGATGTAGTCAGGATAGGAAATGCTCGGGGGATGAAGAGTAAAGTAAGTGGCTAATCACAACTGGCCACTGTAATTAGGGACTTACTATACTTAACATAAACTGAGCTATTACCTTGAATGACCGTGTTGGTGTTTGAATCTTATAGTGTTTAGAGGATGGCCGGAGGTAGATCATCTAAGGCTTCTCGAGGTGGAACACGGGGTGATCATGCTGATAGGCCACGGGCCGTGAAGAACAAGACGAGGACTGCAGAGACGGCTCCTGGTGAGCCTGGGCTTCATCACCCGGAGGGCGATGATGAGAGTGCCAATTTGAGGTCCTCGGTGAAAGAGGCAGTGGTGGAGGAGCTCCACCAAGTCATGCAGACGATCCTACCGTCTGTCGTGACTGAAGTTATCCGGGCTGTTAGAGAAGATGAACGGAAAGAGAAGGAGGAGGAAAGAAGGACGACTGCTGGCAGGAGGGGTAACGTGAGGAATCACAATGATGATGAGGAGGAGCTGAATGCTGAAAGGGGAGCCTCCAGTGATGAAGAAGAGGTGGTGGTGCAGGAAACCACGAGGGGATGCAGCTACGGGGCATTCCAATGGTGTAAACCCCCTACCTTTGATGGTAATGGCAATGCTGCAGCTGTCCACCACTGGATAAGGGAGATGGAGGCAGTATTGAAGATCAGTGAGTGTTGGGAAGACTAGAAAGTGATGTTCGCCACTCACTCGTTTGTCGACTCGGCACTATGTTGGTGGGACAATCTTGTCCAAGCCGAGGGTGACAGGGCCATCAAGAGAATGAGATGGGGAGAGCTGAAGAAGTTGGTGATTGAGGAATTCTGTCCTTACCGAGAACTCAACAAGATCGAAAGGGAGTTCTTACAGCTGGAGGCGGGAACTATGACCCACCCGCAATATACCGCCAAGTTTAACGAAATGGCGAGGTTGGTGCTGGATCAGGTTACGCCGGTATCGAGGAAGATCAATCGGTACGTTCAAGGACTACCGGCCGACATCCGCAGACATTTAATCGCTGCCCAACCGAGCACTTTTAGGTTGGCAGTGGATTTGGCGGGAATGTTGTATGATGAAAGGGAAGTAGTGGTGGTTGAGGTGAAGAAGGCAGATGGAGGTGATAAGAACTGGAGAGGTAAGCGGTTTGGGTGTGGCGGTTACACCCCAAACAACAAGAGGAGGAGGATAGATGACCGGCAGGTGGTTTAATCGAGCCTAGGGTTGAGGAAGTGCAACCAATGTGGTAGGGAGCACACTGGTGATTGTATGAGGAGAGTGACTGTGTGCTTCAAGTATGGGAATCCCGGTCATATAGCAAGAGATTGTGGAATGCCGAAGTGCTTCAACTGTGGCGGGACTGGCCACAGGAACTATGAGTGCAAGAAGCCGAGAGCTGAGAGCTCTGGGGCCAAGAAAGGGATCGAAGAAGAAGGACAGAGGGCGAGTTCTAAAGCCTTCATGATAACCCGAGAAGAGGCTCGGGTAGACCCCGACGTCATGTCAGGTATGTTTCTGGTAAAGCAAACTTGTGCCTCTGTATTATTTGATTCTGGTGCTAGTAGGAGTTTCATATCTGCTGCTTTCTGTGGTTGCCTGTTAGTAGTAAAAGTATGCCTTTTGACGTAGAAACTGCTATGGTAAGTCAAGCAGAATTTCTAGTATGATTGAAGATTGTGGCATAGAGTTAGAAGACCATAGGTTTACTGCTAAACTATATGTGATGCCCCTAGGAGGATTCGATGTAGTACTTGGGATGGACTGGTTAGCAACCTATGAGGCAAACATCATGTGTCGCAAGAAGGTGATTCGACTAATTGCGCCCGATGGAAGTTCGGTGACGGTCTACGGTGACCGTGTCGCTACGGTTCCGAGGGTGATTTCGATGGCGGTGGCTGAGAAGTGTATGAAGCGAGGATGTAATGCCTACCTGGCTTACATAAAGGATGTGGACGTGCCAATGCCACAGTTTTCTGAAGTACCCGTGGTGTGTGACTTTCCAGACGTGTTCCCAGAAGATTTACCAGGTATGCCACCGGACCGTGAGATTGAGTTTCAGATTGATCTGATGCCCGGTCCTCAACCCGTTGCCAAAGCACCGTACCGATTAACTGCGACTGAGATGAAGGAACTAATGGTTCAACTGCAGGAGTTGATGGATAGGGATTCATCCGACCGAGCATCTCTCCCTGGGGTGCTCCGGTCCTGTTTGTCAAGAAGAAAGATGGTAGTATGAGAATGTGTATCGACTACCGGGAGTTAAACAAGTTAACGGTGAAGAACCGATATCCCCTGCCCAGAATAGATGACTTGTTTGACCAGCTCCAAGGTGCCAATTGGTTCTCAAGGATAGATCTCCAATCTGGCTACCACCAATTGAAGGTTAAGGAGCAAGATATTCCTAAGACAGCCTTTCGTATGCGTTACGGACACTACAAGTTCCTCGTTATGTCTTTCGGTTTAACTAATGCACCAGCTGCCTTTATGGATTTGATGAATCGAGTGTGCTGGCCAATGCTAGATAAATCAGTGATTGTGTTTATTGATGATATCCTGATTTATTCAAAGAGTGAAGAAGAACATGCCGGTCACATACGCGAGGTATTGGAGACACTTAGAAGGGAGAAGCTTTATGCTAAATTCTCTAAGTGTGCTTTGTGGTTACATGAAGTTCAATTTTTGGGTCATGTGGGAATCCTGAAGGAATCATGGTGGACCCGACAAAGGTTGTGGCGGTGATGCAATGGAAGTCTCCAAAGACGCCATCCGAGATTCATAGTTTCTTGGGTTTGGCGGGCTACTACAGAAGATTTATCCAGGACTTTTCCAAGATAGCCTCACCTTTGACCAAATTGACACACAAGGAGGTGAAGTTTGTGTGGGGTCGAGAATAGGAAGACGCTTTTGAGAAGTTAAAGGCAAGATTAACTCAAGCTCCTGTTTTGACATTACCCGAAGGGAGTGAAGACTTAGTGGTGTATTCGGATGCCTCCTATTCGGGACTGGGTTGTGTGTTAAAACAATGTGGGAGAGTAATAACCTACGCGTCCCGACAACTAAAAATCCATGATGCCAATTATCCCACGCATGATTTGGAGCTCGCAGCTGTAGTCTTCGCCTTAAAGATTTGGAGGCACTACCTGTACGGGGTGAAACGCACAATCTTCACGGACCACAAGAGCCTAAAGTATTTCTTTGAGCAGAAGGATCTCAACATGAGGCAGAGGAGGTGGTTGGAATTAATCAAGGACTATGACTGCAAGATCCATTACCACCCGGGCAAGGCCAACGTAGTGGCCGACGCCCTTAGCCGAAAAGAGAGACCCGAGTTGATTCGGGTGAAGGCGTATCAGTTGGTGATGACCCTTGACATGATGACACAGGTCAATGAATTTCAGAATGAGGCATTGAAGGAAGAACGCCTTAACGCTGAAAGGATGAGAGGTCTAGCCGTGGAATTGGGAGAAAATACCCACGGAGTTAGAACCCGCTTCGAGCGGATGTGGATCCCCCGATATGGAGATCTACGAGGGTGAATTATGGACGAAGCTCATAAGACTCAATACTCCATTCACCCAGGTGCTACCAAGATGTATCAAGACATGAAGAAGGATTACTGGTGGCCGGGTATGAAACGCTACATGGCGGAGTATGTGAGTAAGTGCCTTACTAGCTTGCAAGTGAAGGCAGAACATCAGAAGCCATACAGGAAGATCCAACCCTTGGATATACCTGAGTGGAAGTGGGAGCACATCACCATGGACTTCATAACGAAGCTACCCCGTACTGCGAGGGGGTACGATACCATCTGGGTGATAGTTGATCGATTGACAAAGAGTGCTCACTTCCTACCGATTCGCGAGACATATTCCTCCGAGAGACTGGCACTGTTTATCAAGGAGATTGGGGGTCGTCATGGTGTGCCAGTGTCTATTGTGTTAGATCGTGACACCCGGTTCACATCGAAGTTTTGGAAGAGATTCCACGATGCGATGGGGACGAGGCTACACATCAGTACGGCTTATCATCCTCAAACAGATGGTCAGTCTGAGAGGACAATTCAGATACTCGAGGATATGCTCCGAGCATGTGTGATCGACTTTGGAGGGAGTTGGGATGATCACCTACCGTTAGCAGAGTTCTCATACAAGAACAGTTATCATGCCAGCATTGGTATGCCACCATATGAGATGCTATACGGTAGAAGGTGTAGAACGCCCATGTGTTGGAGAGACATCAGGCAGAAAGAGTTGTGAAGTATCGAGGTGATCGAGGCTATGACTGGAAAGTTGGAAAAGATCAAAGCCTTTATGAAGGCGGCAAAGGATAGACAAAATTCGTATGCCGACAAAAGGCGTAGACCGATTGAATTCAACGTCGGTGATAGAGTCATGTTGAAGGTCTCACCTTGGAAAGGAATCATCCGGTTCCGGAAGAGGGGCAAGCTGAGCCCGAGATATATAGGGCCTTTTCGAATCGTTGTACGAGTAGGAGAGGTAGCCTATCGATAAGAATTGCCTGAGGAGTTAAGTGGAATTCATCCGACATTCCATGTATCTCATCTGAGAAAGTGCCTAGCCGATGAAGATATGATTGTACCACTGGAAGATATCGAAGTGGATGAACGACTTAACTATGTAGAGCAACCAGTGGCAATCGTCGATCGAAAGGAGAAGAGGTTGAGGAATAAAATGGTTCCACTTGTGCGGGTGCAGTGGAAACACCGGAAGGGTTCTGAGTCTACGTGGGAGACTGAAGAAGAGATGAGACAGCATTACCCACAGTTATTCGTAGAGTGACAGGTTTCGTGGACGAAACCTCTTTAAGGGGGGTAGACTTGTAACACCCGAAACCTTTGTCAAAAAAAAAAAGAAAAGAAAAGTATTTTGAAGAAAATAAAAAGAAGGCAAAGATAAGGGTTCTTTGTGTAAATAGTACCAAAAAGTCAAAAATACACTTTATATGGGCTTGCCCGCCCATATCATCCTACTGTTGCTGTTGTTCGACCGAAAAGAAGAAGAAAGAAGATGATTTGGGTTTTCTCTCGATTGTGAAGAAGTAGAGGCTGAAAATCTTCAAGGTAAGCTTGTCTTGTGCTAATTGGTTCGGTTTCTTTGGGGTTTCCACACTTAAAACCGATTTTTCAAGTGTTCTATGTGGTTTGGTGTTTGTTTTGTTTGTTTTTAGGTGTTTGAATTCTAGTGCAGGCAAGTTTGGAGGAGTGTTACTTGTTTGCTGCTATAGGTGAGTTCTAGACCCCGGTTTCTATGTGTTTTAAACTGTTTTGGGGCTGAAAATGCATGATTAAAATGTTTTACAACTGGTTTATGTATACCCGTATGTTGTGTATGTTCTATGCTTGTTTATGTGTTATGGTTGCTTAGAATGTTGGGTATAAGCTTAGAACATGTTAGTATGTAGTTTGCGTTTGAATGTAAGTCTGAAACGTACATAACTGATGGTCATGCGCCCAAACAAGGCCCATGCGCCTAGGATCTTAACTTAGAAACGCCCAAGTTCAGGCCATACGCCCAAACAGGGCCCATACGCCTGGAATTTTTGCCTTAGAAAGATTACATGGGGCTCATCCGCCCCAATAGTGCCCAAGCGCCCAAGATTTTGCCTGAAATTGACAAGTGTAAACTCATGCGCCTAAATAGTTCCATGCGCCCAACCCTTTGTTCAGGTGCCTAAGTGCTAGTCCATACGCCCGAACAGTTCATGCGCCCAGAATGTAAGCTGAAATGCCTAAGTCTAGGATTCATGCGCCTGAATAGTGTTAAAGCGCCTAAGCAGGGCTCATGCGCCTGCATAGTGTCCATGCGCCTAAACACTTAGAAAATTTTCTGGAATTTTGGGAAATCAGAATTTTAGGGTTTGACCCTGGTTTGACTTGATGCTATTATCTGATTATTTTATTTAAGTTTTGGGCTGTTCTTGTGTTCCTAATTATTATATTATTATGTGACTTTACGTGGTTTGATTTATCTGTATAACGTAAAGTATTATCGTTAAAGAAAGTGGAAAGATTAATGATAATGAGAAGTGGAACATAAAGAACGAAAGAAAGTCTTGCAAGCAAATTCACATGAGGTTCACAACCACTAGGTTGTTAGCTCAACTGTATGCGGTTTAGCTAACCCGTTGGATGCACACAGGGTCAATCTTTGAGATTGAGGGGACCCTTGTTGCTGCCCCGGTATTGGAGTCGGCTTCGTGCATTAGTATGGGGTCTATGTGTGGACCTCGACTCAGTACCAGTTTAGTGCGCAATATCGGGGGCATAGCACATTGGTCCAGATTAAGTGAAAGATTAAAATAAAAGTTCGGATGAACGATGATGTAAAAGGTAAAGAGAAGATAATGGATGCTATCTTAACTGTACTTATGATGTGTGTTCACGCACGAATGAAAAGTATATTATTTTAAAGGGTATTTTCGTATACAAACCTTTTAAGGTATTTTAATGTTTTAAAACTAGAACTCACTCAGCAACGCTGACTTTTATGCATTTTCAGTTGGCATGTAATGTTTGCTGAGGATGGCACTCGGGGACGCTACTCGTCGGGGCTAGACTGGCATCCGTTCACGCGTACTAATATTGTTGTTTTGTAATGCAATTAGCATGGTCTTTTGTAACTATTAACAATTAACAATTAACAATGTATTGCTTAGCAACAGTATTTATTAATGAAGTTAATGGCTTTTGATATTAATTCCGCTGCACTGGTTTATTAACTATATAATGTTTTACGCTATGTTTGACCAACTGTGAGGTCTCCAGGAACGGGGCCTTACACTTAAGCCTCCCAACATCCTGCTACCCCAAAGGCTGCAACTAAACCCACTAAACAACAGATTGCAGTTGTTGCTCAAGAAGTTAATTGGAGCTTCATGGTGCAAGATGTCACTCCTACTCAAGCTCTCATGGCTGGAACTGAAGACACTAAGGTATATGAACATCTTTGTACCCCAGCCTGTATTGCTAAGGTTAAATTGTATCAGGACTACAACATGGAAATTAGATCTGATATTGAGTCTTTAAATATCCAAAAATCTGATTTTAAGAGAGCAGAATCTGACTATAAACTCAAAATAGAAGAGTTAGAGAAAATTGTATCCTCTTTAAAACATGAACACTCAAACTACATGGCTTAGATAAAAGATCTAATATCCAAGTTGGCTGAGGCTCAAGCCCAGCTAGTAATAGTTGAGCCTAAAGCAAAGAAGTAGGCCATTGAAGAACATAACTTCAACACCAACATTGCATCATCCTCCCGCTCCAAGGTATGCTACCAAAACAAAAGTGGGTTGGGAACCAATGAAATTGCTCCACTATACTCCTCTGTATCTGTTAGATAGCCAAGATGTGGTACTGATGAGCAAGAGGTTCCAACTGCTAACCCTTTACCTAAAGAGCAGAAGAATGATGCAACAATGGTAACCTCTATAGGGAAAGATAAGGTAGAAAACCTCATCTCCACCGCTGATCAACCCTTAACCACCAAAGCCAGAAAGAACAAAATCAGGGCAGTAAGAAAAACTGCCAAGAAGGTGGCTGAGACTAAGATGAAGATAGCCCTAAGGCAAAAGGGTGTATTCATATCAGCTGGATTCCAAGTGGTTGGAAAGCCTGACTCTGTAAAGGAGTGTAATACCAGCACTCTTATCTAGATGAAGGATCAAAACCTGAATGGGAAGGCTGTTAAAGAAGAAAAGAAGTACAAGAAACACCAGCCCACATGCCCCATCAAGAATAAAATTGAGTGCATAATTTATGGTCTGCATAACCACATGGCCAAAGATTATTACTACAATCCAGCAAACACACATTATGCAACCAATGTTAAGAAATAAGGAGTCAAGGAAGGTTTCACATTTGGACCTTACCATATGGTCTAAGTTTTAAGAAAAGGAAAGCTTGATTCCGAAGCCAAGTTGCTTTCTGAAGAAACTCATTCATCCGAAAGGAAAATAGCTTCGGAAGACAAGCTAAAGAACAAACAAAGGAACAAAAAGAATCCTTTGAAACCTTCCAAGAAGAAGACTGCTTCGAAAGAAAAGGTGGTGAGAACTTCTTCAAAGAAGAAAGAAGCTTCGAAAGTAAGTCATGCTACATAAGCCTCTTCGGGCTCATCAACACCGATCAACCATAGGATGGAATGGAATGTCAGAAAAGATGCTGCGCCAAATCCTCTTCTTCACAAACCATAATTGAACACCCATGCATACATTTTTGTCACACCCTCAAAATCCGCGTGCGGGGTTTTACCGCGAGGCGCGTGACATACCAGGATCTCAGTCATTAGTTACTCAGAACGACTCTATATGTACAAACATTCAAAATCAAAGTTTAAATTTAAATACTGCGGAAGCGTTAAATAAACCAGAAAACCCAAAACAATGTAACATGATCTAAAATGCACAAACAAACGTGCCCAATTATTATGCAAAACCAAAGCATAATGTTTAAACAAACATAATCCCAAAAAAAACATTGTTTCATAACATGCTGACAACCCCATGATGCTGACCCGTGTAATGTGCTCCTAGGCAATAGCAACCTTAACCTGAGAATAGCATACTAAAAGAGTCAACACAATGGTTGGTGAGTTCAAGAGTTTGCGTTAAACGTAAAACAGTTACAGTTGTAAAATATAAGAGGTGTATTGAAATAGATAGCTAGTCTATATTCATCAACAATAATCATAGTGATTTCATGATTGAAGCTGACTGTGTTTCGTTTGTTGCCTCCTGCCATGACATACCAGATCGTGACAACGTTCGTTAGGACAAAATTGCACACGTTTGACCTCGAGTCGCACAGGTGGGGCTCGTCAGACCCACTAGTACTACCCAAGATTTCCCGCTAATCATCATTATTAACAATCCGAAAGTGTGAGGACTTTCATGGTATTCAGCACTATATCATACTATACACAACTCATATAAAGTAAGCGTTTGTAAAACCAGTATGCTATCTCCCCCAAAAGAGAGTATGTAAAAGAGTGGGGCATGAACTCACCTGATACGCTTAAGAAAATACTTAAGGCTTAACTTGACAAGAAAGAGTGGATAGACAACCCTCAGAGGTCACCTAGAACACATGAGTACATAAGTACGTGTATACAGAATCATAATGAAACCCTAAGTGCTCTACAAACCAAAGAACTCAAGGTTTTAGAAGACAAGACACATTTGACCCAGTTGACTCGTTTGACCCGTTGGTGACATTATAGGTGAAATTCCATTCAAAGAAGCATAACAGTACATCACACATGATTAACATACAAACTGATTACATATAACACTTCATTGACCACATGTACTAACTAGATCATCATACAGCCAGATATCATACAAGTCATGCGAATCTCAAACAATTATCATGCTCAACATAGCTACAACACAACCAATGCATCATACATAGAATCAAATCATGCACAGTATGCCATGTGAAGCCACTCACGACTTCACACCCTAAACCCTGCCAATCCTACTAAGTAGGGGCCTCAGATTCGCACGCATGATTGATGATCATCAACATACCATTTAACAGAGTTCATATCATCCAAAATGTTCAATCATGACCAACCACATCCCAAACAATAATCCTAACATCACCCATATGACCCATTACCATGAATTCCCACAAACAGGCCAAATCAGTTAACTGGCCAACTAAACATTAATACAACCCAAACAATGCATTTAACCACATTACAAATCACTCATGAACATACTAGTATGCTCCCAATGTCCCAAACATACTCAAATCCTCATATTCAAAAATTTGTGCAAATAAAGTTTCCCTTTTGGGAAAGCACATCCCAAAATCTATCCAACACCCAAGATATTCATGAATTCATCAATAATGTACCAACTCAAGCTCATGATAACATCTAGACATGATCAACAACATCCAGTTATCATGATTCATCAACTTTCATAGCCAAAAGTTACTATCTTTAGTAAGACATGAACTACAACATTCATTCTTGGATTTCTAGCATTCCTATCAACAATTATACTTGGACAACAGGTTTTGATCGCAAGTTGCGAAGCTTGGTTTTAAATAAAATCTACATCAAAATGTACGTAAAGATAATTATATTGTAACACTATACTCGAATTTCCAAAACATTACCTTTTTGTCAAAAAGATTAATAATATATTATATTTGACCCGGATCGATATCGAACGAAACTTTCATCGGAACGTAGATAATAAAAAACCACTTCGTAATGATGTATACAAAATTTAAAAAAATAATTTAAAAATTACAAGAGAATATTAAAATGCTATAAAAAAGTTAATTATAATAATAAAACAATAATTTGACTTTTGCAGCCAATTCAAAAGCATAGCAATTATCATGCTTTTTGACTTGTACAGTAAGCATTAATAATATGATGTTTGGGTTTTAAAGACTAATATATAATAACTTTAAGAATTTTAGAAAATAATATCAAGATTGTTAAGAGTTTATATTAGATCATGTGTTATAGCCACGTGAGCGCGAGAGGGCTTGGATGGGCCGGCCCGCACCCCTAACATCATCACACCCATATTAAAGATGAGGCGTGGCCCAGCGCCCATGGGGTTGGTCACGTCGTTTTTGTCGATCACAACGGTAATATTATTGGTTTTTCACCCATCACCCAACATAATTTAATTTTAAACACCTATAAAACCCCTATATTTTAAAATCCAAACTCCACCACTTCAAACTATCAATCTCCTCATTAAATTTTTATATTTTACAACTTCAAATCATATAAACGTTATGGATCAAAGAGGTGATTACCAACCCTCATTTGAATTCAACTCATATAAACAATACAGTGTCGGCGGTTGGGATTTACCAGATTCATAAACACAAAGGGTACCCGAAACACAAGCCCCGTTAGTATTTCCATTTGGCCTAACCGAACCCGAACCCGAATCCCAACACGAACCCGTATCACAACCAAAAAAACATTCACACAAGAAAAAACAAGTCAGTGAACCGTCGGGACCCAACAACGACGGGCTAAGCGTTGGACGGTCAAGGAAGAATGTGCGTTAAATCGAGCTTGGATTGACGTCTCGGAAGATCAAAGTTTCGGTAAGTTTGTTATTTTAACAAAGTTATTTGTTTTATATTTCTATTTATAAAAGTATATAAAATAACTTATAGTTATATTTATTTGTTTTATACTTTTTGTGTAGGGAACAACCAAACTAAAACAATAATTTAGTGTCGGGTTCGAGAGTTGTTTTGGGCTAATGTAGGGAACAAAAGCCAAACCGCCGACATGATTTTGGGACATTGGACCGAGATACTTTGGAAAGAGTTCATCGTTCCAAGATGTTAGCCAAGGTAGTTTCGAATCTCTAAGGGGTATCGATCTTAACAACCCCGACGACGAGTGTGATCCGGAAATGGAACTTCCACGCCCACCGGGGAGGAACAACAAAGCGGGGGCTAAAATAAGGTATACAATTAGGTGATATGGCGTTTGTTTTCAAACAAGGCATCGATCGTTTAACTACAAATTTAGCCAACCTCGTTACCCTTAAGAAAAATCGACAACGATGTTCGGATACGAAAACTTTGGTTATGAATATTGATTACCTTAACGACGAAGATTGCGAACTTTTTGAGATGACTAAAAACAAAATTCGAGAGGAGTACCGTATGAAACCTAACAACATGAATTAGTTATTTGTACTTTTTTCAAGTTATTTGTATTTTTTATTTCAAATAATTTGTATTTTTTTTCATGTTTTTGTGTAGTTTTTTATTCAACATGAACTAATTTTTTATTGATTATTTCACACATGAAGAATACATTTATTAATATATAAACTAACTAAATTAAAAATAAAAATAGTTAAATAATAATTATTTAATCATCAATCAAGCCCCTCTCATTATACCCATTTTAAATATTTTTGGATGATTAAAAAGTATGTTTACGTGTCAACCATGTGGTAATATTTTTTTGCAAACAAAGCTCCTTACCAAACCCTATAACACATAGCCTTAGAATATTCTCATTAAACATTTTATGTTATTTTTTATTTATTGTATTTGTCCATTCTTAAATTAGCTTAGATGTAAGTTAAGAATATTGTATTTATATTAACCGGTGTTTCAATGGAAATCAATGAGTTAATTGTTATTTTCGTCCCTGAGTTTTGGTTTATTTTGTTATTTCTATCTAAAAAGGCTTTTTTTCTCTTTTGGTCCCTGACTTATTAAATATTTGTCATTTTCTATCATTTTTGTTAGTTTAACTAATTGTGTTCGTAACCTTAGGGCATTTAAGTCATTATCAAATGAAACCTTAAATTAAATGATAATTTACAATGACTTAAATGCCTCTAATTTAACAAATATAATTAACTAAGCTAACGAAAATAGATAAAATGATAACTTTTTAAAAAGTCAGGACCAGAAGAGAAAAATATATATTTTATATGAAATAATAAAACAGATCAAAACTCAAAGATAAAAATGACAACTAACTTCAAATTACTTAATTATTTTAAACTACATGGCATAAGAGCATTCATTCTAGCTTACCCATCCTTATCTTTATAAATCAACCAAAAATCAACATTTTTTAATTAATCTATCATTTTTTACAAACCTTCTCCATCTCATTCCTAATATTTAGCTTTATCTCAATTAAATAATATTTTATTTTCTCAATATTTTTTTATTTATTCACTCACAACCACTTACAAAAACTATTAAAAAATGAATATGGAAAGTGACTATTAATCCTCAAATATGAGGGAGTATTAGAGTTTTCCCTAATAGTTTAGAGGATAGAGATGAGACGGGGGATCTAATGTAGAAGTCAAAAAAATATAATTTTTCAAATTTCTAATATAATTTAGAGATAAGGATGATGATAGGGAACTCATTGTAAGAGCATTCCGCTCTATACCCCCATTGTCATCATTAGTCTAGCCTCGTTCCCTGGCCGTTATTGATCAACCTTTTTCATCAAATTTTTTCAATCCTCCCACTTGTTATTTGACCATGATCGAAATAAAAGAACCCTCTAATTTAGATAAACTGTTAATGTTCCACCCGATATATATGGTCACAAATTTCTAGTAGAAAGTGAGATATTTTGATGGTGTAAAGTAGGACTTGCAATTTTTGACATGTACCTGTTAACACGACAAGATACGACACGAAGTTAACAGGTTTCGTGTTTGAGCTTAACAGGTTTCGTGTCATTAACAGATCGACACGTTTAAGACACGATAAAAATCGTGTCTTAACAGCTGTTTAAACATGTTTATATTTATAGCTTATTTAAAATAGTTAAATATATATTTATGATATATGTCATTGTTGTTCATATTTATTTTAGAAGCTCTATCGGTTGCCCAACCACTTCAATCAAATGTGACTACCGCAATACCACTAACCGAGTCTCTCGTCTCTTCGAACTACGCCTGTTAATGAACCTGTTTAGATTATGATATTGGTATATTAATACTTTTACGTACTTTTGTTTCAAATATGTCAAGGATTGTCATGTATAAGTATTATGTATTATTTAAGATTTGTATGCACTTTTAGCAACCGTTTTTTGAAAAGTATGTGATTTTTATCGTGTCTCTTAACATGTCTTACCGTGTAACCTGTTTCTAAACAAGTTCGTGTTTGTGTTTGGAAAAAATGACACGATTAGTTATCGATTCGTGTTCGTGTCAGCACTTATCGTGTTCGTGTCTTATCGTGTTGTGTGTGATCTGTTATGCTAGCCCTAGTGTAAAGATCTCCTACTCATGTTAGGTTAGACTTTTCCAACTTCAAGCGAGAGGATGTTGCAACCTTTCTCAAATCAATGGTATACCAACACCCGCTAAAGATGATCACAAATATTGACTTTTGGTTAGAAATAAATGTAGTCTAGCAACGAATCTACACTACACCATGTGATGAACTTCGTGTGTGGGTTCTAACGTCGGAATCAACCGCACATCAGGCATTGTTTCATGTCGAAAACGTATTCCTTAATAACAAGGGCCCTAGGGCCACTACCTTGAAACAAAAATTCATAGACATGAAGTTCTTGGCTTTACCCTTTTTTGATGCCTATTACCAAAAACTCAAGCAACTAGTCAACCTGTTAACCGATGTTGACACCTCGTTACTAACAACACGCTTATTCTTTAACTTGTTCAGGGATTTCCGGCTAAATACGACACCCTTGTTATTGGGATGTTGTTACGAAGGACTTTGGTTGGAAATATGTTATTAAAGTAAGCAGCCACATGGACGACATCTACCTAAAAAGACATGTGTGAGAAAACAAAGTATGATTGCATTAAGATGCCTTGTCATGCTTTTTGCTTAGCCATTTATTTGAGAAGTGTGTGAGCACGATAAACAAATTGAAGGCTTTGTTTGGATGTAAATGTTTCAACTTGAGAATTAATGAATCCTCCACCATTGTCACAAAATAGCAAAACTAATCAAGTGAAATTAGTGAAAGATTCAAACTTGAATTTTTGTGGGTAAAGTGAATTTTGTAAAAGCATCAATCAAGATCATATAATATTTATAACCACTATTAGTAATAATGTGTGATCGGGTTGTCGTGGTTGGATCAAAAACAAGTTAATATTAAAGACTTAGCTACCTATAACTAGTATGGGTAAGTAAGGTCGTCTCCACAGGAATTGATGGAAAGTATAAAACTTTATATCTAAGAATTTGAAACACGAAATGAAAAACTAAAAAGCAAATATTTTTTAATTTATTTAAACTGAAAGGTAAATTGAATGAAAATAATTAAGAAAGCAACGAACTTGATTATGGGTTTTGAAACTTATAGGAAAAAGGCAATCACTTTCAAGATTCAAGTTCAAAGATTCACACTTGGTTTCATAAGAATTGATTGGGAATCACATAGACATGATTTTGCAAAATAGTTCGATTAAAGTGATAATTATGAAACAAACTTTTAAAACTCGCTCTTTCACACAATTACCAAATCATTTATGCAAAGAATTCACATACATAACAAACTGCTCAGGATGCAAGAAAACCGAATACGAATGAAAAAACACAAATATTTAAACATAAACAAGTCTTGTAACTTTAAACAAACACACTTAAATTCTTGTGTCAAAAGAACATAACCCAAAACATCAACTCAAACTAAACCTAGTGCTTCACTTATAAGAACTCTCCTCCCGAAAGCAATTACGAACTAATAAGCCGCTCATCGACATGCTTGGATCTTCAATGGTTGATTGGATGTTATTAATGCTTGATTTGGATGAATAACGCCTCGAAAACCTCTAAAATTCGTAGGGAGAAGTCTCTTTCAAAACCCTAATGATTGGGTTCAAATAGGGAAGAAATCCTCAAAATTTGGAGGTTGTTAGGGTGACCGGCGTATCATATTCCTGGTGTGAAGTTGTACGGAGCCCATTCCCTGGATTCTATCCAGGATACGGTGGCTGATATGGTGGTCAGGGTATGTGGTGGAAACGGTGGTCAGAGTATGATACGGCAGTGGATATGGTGGTGGATACGGTGGTGCCTGATTGACTTGATTTGACTCCATCTTTCGTGTAATTGCACATCCGATCCTTTCACTTGCTCCGATACTTCCTTAAAGCTCCTAAAATATTTACTTTTGTCTTCTAGTACCTGTAAACATTAACACACTCAAAGTACACATGTTTGACACTAATATTCATATAAAATAAAGCAATTAAACATTATAAGTATCGAATAAACACCCCACAATCCCATCCCCACACTTATTCTTCGAATGACCTCAAGCAAAGCCTTTTTGTCACACTTCAAAAATAATCAATCAAAAACATTAAAGTCCCTCTTGCGCTGTGTGAGTTAAGGTCCCAAAACATACCTAGTTTCAAGGTTTACATCATTTAAGATTGACAAACCAACAAGTATATGTGATTTCTTGTTTTAATCCTAGAATGTAAGGCCCCGTTCCCGGGACGCTTACAGCTGGACCGTCATCGCATAAAATATTTAAAACAAAATTTCATTAGCAGCAGAATTTTAAAAGCTTTCATTAATAATAAAAACATGTTATCTCATTACATAAATCATTTACATATCAAAATACAATAACATATCAAAATGTGGATGCCATTCTTCAAAACACTCCAGTAGCGTATGCATCCATGCCTGCAACTCCTCAGCATCAACAAAATACCTGCCAACTATCATGCATACAAAAAGTCAGCGAAGCTAAGTGAGTTCTAGTTTTATAAATAAAAATACTTTTCTTCCTTTAAATCATAACCTTCGAAAACGTAAGCGATCACATATCATACGCACATTGATAATATAATTATTATCTTCATCATTGTTCAATTCGTATATTTCGTACTTTCATCATTATCTTTCACTTTCATCTGGATCCTATCTCATGCAATACCCCCGACTCATGTCCGAAGACCGATACTGTGCCGGGGCCTGTAAACAAACCCTCGCGTCATGTCCGAAGACCGACACAGTACCGGGGTACGCGACAAGGACCCCGTTTCGTTTTGCAACACCCCTGACTCATGTCCATAGACCGATACTGTGCCGGGGCCTGTAAACAAACCCCCGCGTCATGTCCGAAGACCGACACAGTACCGGGGTGAGCATAACGACATCATTTGGGCCAACCTCTTGGATTAGACCCCCATCGAGTTTATCTCAAGGATAGACTCCCCGTGTGCATCCTTCGGGTTAGCTAAACCGCATAAAGTTGAGCTGACGACAACATGGTCGTGCACCTCCATTCATCGCTTGCAAGACTTTCATTCGTTCATTACGTTCCAATTTTCATTATTGTTATCTTTCACTTCGTTATATAATACTTTACATTCATTCATAGCCATACCACGTAAAGCCATAACATCATACACATAGTATTAGAAAACATAATACATACGTTTTGAAAACCGTTAAACGAAGAAAGATAACACATACACCCATACATCATAAACATCATCACACCATCATGCACACATCAAACATAAGCCAACACATCAATAACAGAACCTATCCTCAAACATCACCTCTTAAAACCCCTTAGAAAACCCTCAGTCTAAAACCAGGCGCATGGGACATCTTAGGCTCATCAGCAGAAAATTCTAAGTATAAAATCTCCTGGGCACATGGGAACTATTTGGGCGCATGAGCCCTATTCAGGCGCCTCAACACTTAGCCGCAAGAACAATTCTGGGCGCATGGGCACTATGCGGGAGCATGACCCACACTTAGCCATTCCTACACTTTCTGGGCGCATGAACCACTGTTCAGGCGCACCACCTACACTTGGGCGCATGGGCACTCTGGGCGCATGGGCACTCTGGGCGCATCAGCCCTGTTCGGGCGCACCACCCTTGGGTGCATGAGAACACTTAACCACATAAAGCTTGGGCGCATGAAATCATTCTGAAATATTTCTAACACTGCCAAACTCACCCGAACATCATTCCAACATAACCCGAACATAGATATAGCATACTAAGGGCATCTAAAACTTACCAAGCATAATACTAACCCATAACAAGCCTAGAACATACAACCACAACACATACGGTCGAACAACAACAAGCATAAAATACGATTAGCTTTCAAAAACGTTTACCCGGTATGCATAACATCCCCAAATCTTTAAAATCTGTAAAAGAGTGGTTCTAGAAACCCACCTGAAGCAGCTCTTCAAACTAAACACATCCACCTGCAATTTCAGCTTCAAAATCCCGAGAACAACCTTCTAAAACATCGAGAGCTTCGGTTACAAGCTGCAAACTAAGCTAAAACCGAACATAAACCCGAGAACTAACCTTTTTGCGGCTTCTTCTTTCTTCTTCTTCTCCAAAAACCCGATTTCTTGCTCTTCTTCTTCTTCAGCCGAGGCCAAAAAGCAGATCTGCTGCTTTATGGGGCGGCCATACCCTCATTTATATTAAAATAATGAGTTTTGGCACTTTTACACCTTGCCCCTTCTTCTTGAGCCCATATTCTTTTCCCTCTACATACTTTTCTTTATTCTTCATTTAAATAAAAATTCGGGGTGTTACAAGTCCACCCCCCTTGTATAGGTTTCGTCCCCGAAACCTGTCGCTTCTCGAACAGTTACGGGTAACGCTGTCTCACCTCTTCCTTGATCTTACACATAGGCATAGTCCCCTTCTGGGCTCCACTGTACTCGCACAGGTGGAACCATCCTTCGACTTATCCCTTCTTTCCCTTCTATCAAAAATGACCCTCAGTTGCTCCACATAGTTGAATCCTTCATCCATCTCGGTATTCTCAAGTGGCACGATCACATCCTCATCGATTGAGCACTTTCTTAGAGGAGATACATGGAATGTCGGATAACTCCACTTAACACGTCAGGTAGCTCCAGTCAACATGCCACTTCTCTTACCCGAGCAACAATTCAATGTAGTCTTTTATATTTCAGTATTAGCCTTCCCTGCTTCTTGATTCAAATGATTCCTTTTCCAAAACGGGACCTTCATTATTACTTCATCGCCATAGATCAGCACCGAACTTCTTTCGGGCGCGATTGCTCAAACCACCTTCTTGCAACAATCGGTGTTTGCCTCATAGGTTCTAGCCAATTCACCCAAAGGTGTACGTTTATCAACCTACGTCTGCCCTGAACAGTCTAGCAGGAAACACGTGCTTCTTCAATTCTATAGCGCAATCTTCTAGGGCATCCGGTAACTTATTGGACTTACTAATAGCAATTTCTACATTGAAAGCTCATCGATCTTCCTACTCCTAACGTGTAACTTAACACAAAGGTAGCAGGAATGAAACCACTACTAGCACCACAAATCAAGCACAAGGCACAAATTAAATTACCAGAAACGTACCTGACATCGCGTCGAAGTCCGCTCTAGCCTACTCTTGGTCATAGCGAATGCTCTGACCTTCATCCTCTGCCATCCTTCCTTGCACCGGAGCTCTGTGCTCTCGACTTCGTGCAGTCTCTGCTCATATGTCCACTATTGCCACATCAGTAACATTTAGCCATGTGACAATCCCTCGCCCTGTGGCTCTCTCTTCCACACTGGAAACAGACGCTCGATCCCCATCTGCACTCCCTCACGTGGCCTCTACCACACTTCTTGCATACCTCTTCCCTCTCAGTCATCCTCTTCCGATCGTCGAACCTCATCGTTTTACCTCCAGCCACAAATTCACCATTATCATCATCATCATCCCGCCTTCCATTCTCAACCCTATCATAGCTCTGCTTCCCCTCTTCGTCCATCATTGCCACTGCCTCACGCTCGTCATACATCCTCCCCACCAAATCGACCGCCGACCTAAACGTGTTTGGCCGGGCAGCGATCAGATGTCTGCGGATATCTGTTGGCAGACCGTGAATATACCTTTTGATCTTTCGTGACCAGGCATCACCTGATCTGGCACCAGCTTTGCCATCTCATTGAACTTTATGGTGTACTGTTGGTGAGTCATCGTTCCCGCCTCTAGCTGCAGGAACTCCCTCTCAACTTTGTCAAGCTCTCTATAAGGGCAAAACTCCTCGATTACCAACCTCTTCAGCTCCTTCCACCTCATCCTCCTAATTGCTCTGGTGCCCGCCCTCAGCCTGAACAATATTGTCCTAACAGCACAAGGCTGAATCCACGAATGAGTGGGTAGCAAACTTCACCTTCTGATCCTCGCGGCACTCGCTAATCTCAAGTACCGCTTCCATTTCTCTCACCCAACGTTGTGCAGCCGCTGCACTCCCATTTCCATCAAACACAGGAGGCCTACACCTTTGGAATGCTCCATAGCTGCATCCCTTCGCAGTCTCCTGCACAGCTTCCCCATCCTCCTCATCGTCACTGGAGACAACCATGTTAGCATCGGGTTGCTCCATACCCCTAGAACCTCCAGCTTCACCTCCTCGTCGTGCGGTTCTCCTCTTCTCACTCTCCTTCTTCTCGTCCTCCTTCATAGCTCTAATGACATCGGTCACTACAGTCGGCAGAATCATCTGCATGACCTGTTGGACTTCCTCTGCCACTGCCTCCTTCATTGAGGTTCTCAGATTAGCACTCCCGTCTTCACCGTCCTGGTGACGAAGCGCTGGCTCATCAGGAGCCGTCTCAGCAGTCTTAGCTCTGCTCCTCATGACACGCGGTCTAACCCCACGTCCACCATGACCTCCACCTCGCGAAGCCTCAGAAGACCTAACCCCAGCCATCTGAAACACTACAAGATTCAAACACCAACACACTCAATCAAGGTAATAGCTCAAGATATGTCAAGTATAGTCCCTAATCACAGTGGCCAGTTGTGTTTAGCCACTTACTTTACTCTTCATTCCCTAAACATTTCCTATCCTGACTACATCAGTATCTAAATCCGCACAGAAGCACACAAGCCACATAACATGCGCACATAATACCGGTTAACATTTACTTACATAAAACCTTTACATAAACTTTTACATAAAACTTTTACCTGCAGGCACGTAGCTACTAGGACTGGCATCCCTTTCCTTTCCATCCCATTCTCAGTTTAAGATTAGGTTCTTTTGAAAATGTTTACCCAATTCTCTTAAACTTTAGCTCTGATACCAACTTGTAAGGCCCCGTTCCCGGGACGCTTACAGCTGGACCGTCATCGCATAAAATATTTAAAACAAACATTTCATTAGCAGCGGAATTTTAAAAGCTTTCATTAATAATTAAAACATGTTATCTCATTACATAAATCATTTACATATCAAAATACAATAACATGTCAAAATGTGGATGCTTGTCTTCAAAACACTCCCAGTAGCGTATGCATCCATACCTGCAACTCCTCAGCATCAACAAAATACCTGCCAACTATCATGCATACAAAAAGTCAGCGACGCTGAGTGAGTTCTAGTTTTATAAATAAAAATACTTTTCTTCCTTTAAATCATAACCTTCGAAAACGTAAGCTATCACATATCATACGTACACATTGATAATATAATTATTATCTTCATCATTGTTCAATTCGTACATTTCGTACTTTCATCATTATCTTTCACTTCCATCTGGATCCTGTCTCATGCAATACCCCCGACTCATGTCCGAAGACCGCTACTGTGTCGGGGCCTGTAAACAAACCCCCGCGTCATGTCTGAAGACCGACACAGTACCGGGGTATGCGACAAGGACCCCGTCTCGTTTTGCAACACCCCCGACTCATGTCCGTAGACCGATACTGTGCCGGGGCCTGTAAACAAACCCCCGCGTCATGTTCGAAGACCGACACAGTACCGGGGTAAGCATCACGACATCATTTGGGCCAACCTCTAGGATTAGAACCCCATCGAGTTTATCTCAAGGATAGACTCCCCGTGTGCATCCTTTGGGTTAGCTAAACCGCATAAAGTTGAGCTGACGACAACATGGTCGTGCACCTCCATTCATCGCTTGCAAGACTTTCATTCGTTCATTACGTTCCAATTTTCATTATTGTTATCTTTCACTTCGTTATATAATACTTTACGTTCATTCATAGCCATACCATTTAAAGCCATAACATCATACACATAGTATTAGAAAACATAATACATACGTTTTGAAAACCGTTAAACGAAGAAAGATAACACATACACCCATACATCATAAACATCATCACACCATCATGCACACATCAAACATAAGCCAACACATCAATAACAGAACCTATCCTCAAACATCACCTCTTAAAACCCCTTAGAAAATCCTCAGTCTAAAACCAGGCGCATCAGCAGAAAATTCTAAGTATAAAAGCTCCTGGGCGCATGGGAACTATTTGGGCGCATGAGCCCTATTCAAGTGCCTCGACACTTAGCCGCAAGAACACTTCTGGGCACATGGGCACTATGCGGGCGCATGACCCACACTTAGCCATTCCCACACTTTCTGGGCGCATGAACCACTATTCAGGCACACCACCACACCTTGGGTTGGGTGCATGAGAACACTTAACCACATAAAGCTTGGGCGCATGGAATCATTCTGAAATATTTCTAACACTACCAAACTCACCCGAACATCATTCCAACATAACCCAAACACAGATCTAGCATACTTAGGGCATCTAAAACTTACCAACCACAATACTAACCCATAACAAGCCTAGAACACACAACCACAGCACATACGGTCGAACAACAACAAGCATAACATACGATTATCTTTCAAAAACGTTTACCCGGTATGCATAACAGCCCCAAAGCTTTAAAATCTGTAAAAGAGGGGTTCTAGAAACTCACCTGAAGCAGCTCTTCAAACTAAACACTTCCACCTGCGATTTCAGCTTCAAAATCCCGAGAACAACCTTCTAAAACATCGAGAGCTTCGGTTACAAGCTGCAAACTAAACTAAAACCGAACATAAACCCGAGAACTAACCTTTTTGCAGCTTCTTCTTCCTTCTTCTTCTCCAAAAACCCGATTTCTTGCTCTTCTTCTTCTTCAGCCGAGGCCAAAAAGCAGATCTGCTGCTTTATGGGGCGGCCATACCCTCATTTATATTAAAATAATGAGTTTTGGCACTTTTACACCTTGCCCCTTCTTCTTGAGCCCATATTTTTTTTTCTTTACATACTTTTCTTTATTCTTCATTTAAATAAAAATTTGGGGTGTTACATAGAATTACCTAATCAAGTAAACTTGCTTCAAGTTTCTAACACACATGCATTCACACTTCTCACAATCAATCTCAGCTCTCGGTTTGTTTTCTGGACTAGTGATAGTATACTAGTGTATCTGGAACACTCAAAACAATAGTGTATATTATTTCATAGGCTCGTTTACAAATCACATCTCCATCAACAAACACAAAACAATACACAAATCAAGAGGGCGCTTATATGGGTTGTAATATTAGGCTAAGGTTAAGGGTGGGTAAAAGGGATTTCAGGAGGCTAAATTCATGAACTACATAACATCACTTGGATCACTTTTACTCGAACACACTATAGTAATTCACTCTCTTTTTGGCGCTTTATATTTGATCATTTGACCTCATATATTGTTATTTTTCTTTTATCTCTTTTTTTCTTTTCTTCACACATATCAGCATTATTGTTGCTGAGTATTATTAACACACTTAAAGAACACGTAAAGAGAAAATTTAGATACTCCCTAAACTAGATTTCACTGCACGGTTTTAAAAGAAAAGGCTAAAGGTTTTATTGGTTTGAAAATACGGGATCATACAAACAAAAAGTCTGGGGTTCAAAAGGGCTTCTAAGGGGAATAAGTTAAGGTGGAAAAAACAAATGAAAAGGCTTAAACAAAAGGCTTATCCTAATGCCTCCATCATGTTTATGCACCGTAGTGGTTCAAGATCTTAACATGCATAAGATACATGAGTTCTAAAATAAGTGAACATTATGGTAAACATTCAAGAAAAAAAGAAGCAATTAGACATAACATGAATAATGCTCAAATAAGCTCAAGTTCTCACGAAAACGGTTGAATAGGCTAAGGATATGAAGCATGCATATTATTTGCCATCTAGCTTGTTACACCTAACTAGGAAATCCTATTTCATTTTATAAAAACTACTTGTTGAAAAAACTTTTCCGCAACTTTCAACTAACCATGTCAAAGGACTCTACATGTTCACAAGCAATTGGTAATTAACAATTTACCTTGAAAATTATGTTGTCGTTGATGAAGATGACGATGGAAACGCAAAAGGGTTTTGGTTTTTGAACATATTAAAGATGACAATGACAATGGCAATGACAATGAAGATGATGTTAGTGATGTAGTTGTCTGCTCGATAATCATATTTAGGAAATCCTATGTAAATACTTATTTTTCTTTGTTAACATATATGGTACTAATGTTGGTACAGTAACACGATAATATATAATTTATATATATGTCATATTAAGATGTATTGTGAAAATATATTGATTTTATATATTTATAAATTTATAAAGATGGGAGAAGAGAGAGAAGAGTGAGGGAGGATAGAGGAAAGAGAACTATTTAATAAATTAACACGATAATATATATATATATATATATATATATATATATATATATATATATATATATATATATATATATATATATATTACTATTATACCTTTTTATTAATTAAACTCATGAAATTCAAATTTGTATTCACACTTTTTACTATTTTTAATCACAACATTGATCAAATTAATCAATGGTTAATACTTGTTCTCATAATTCTCGGTTTATAAAGAGTTCTATAAAGAACCTGACCCTATATATATATATATATATATATATATATATATATATATATATATATATTACCTTGGTGCACATATAGAGAACCTGACCCTTTATGCACGATCCATTTGGTGCACAAGTAGAAGCACGTAAAAGTGGGCTCGTGTCCATTCTTTGTCCCGAGACTTTCTCCTTGTCCATATTTACTCTAGAGTCACTTCTTACACGTTTTTTGCCACTTTTAAAACATCCTCCATAAACCTGGGTGGGCCTATAACTCAATATCCAGAACTATGTCAATATCTATAAAAATATTCAAAAGAAGTAATATGAATGCCATAACCTATAACATCAGAACCCATCCATGATCGCCTCCCATGCTTAGGTCCCGAAATTCTTACTATTGGATCTTCTTTTCCTTCTAAATAACTATTATCTTCTGAAATATCTATCTCCATATCCACATATAAAAGAAAAATTGTCAAAACATTCCATTATATTATATATATATATATATACGCGAATATATATATATATACACCAATGCATTGAATTTTTCATAAATATCTAGTCCAAATTCATACAACTTATTTATTTTATTTTTTCTTGCTCTCATCATCCACATTCTAGATGTTTAGAATTGCATGATTTCCTTCAAGTACAACCCATTAAGAATCTGCCTTATCTTTTAGACCAATAAATCCAGTGCGAGCAAAGTCTTTATTCTCTTTTGCACTTTTTCTTGCTTTTTCACTCGTTGCCTTTGCACAAATTAACAAATGATTATTAATAATTGACATATTGGATTTTAATAATTCAAACTATTACTAATTGGCCGATAATAATTCAAACTATTAATTTGCCCGGTAATAATCTCAACTTTCATTTTTATTACCAACAGTAATCCCTCTAGTATAATTATCATACATTCACATTCAATTTGTATTTATTTTAGGTTCGATTTAACTTGTATGTTTTTTATTTCATTCATAATCGTTATTGTAAACGAAATTGAGTGCAAATCAAGCGTAAATATTTAATAATTATGTTAATGAGACTGGTGTTAGAAACAAAAGTAAAAGTTGATATTATTATCGGCCAAATTAATAGTATGGATTATTATCGGCCAATAAGTAATAATTTGTATTATTAAAATCCAATTTGCCTTAATAATTTCATATATATACATACATAAATAATAAAATAATAATACCAATCAAGTAACACATACCAAAAATTTTGTACTTGTCTTTTTGCTAACGAATTCATTGCACTTTGATTCGTCGAGATATGTATATGTGTCAAAAGTACGCTTACCTTTTCTTACATACCCATTTGCAAGCCTACTTCTAAAACATGTACAAATTTTTGTTGCACTTTTTAGCATATAACTTTTTTTGTGCATCGGTTTGAATATTACATGTTTCCTATAACTTAAAACAAAACGTTAAGCATAATAATTAACAAATATCTTAGTTTTTAATTAATAAACATAAAATAAAACATAATACATAATACTTGGTTTCCAACCGTAACTCATTCCACACGTCTTTTGTAATATCCTTGGTATCAACATGATACGAAATTTCTTGTTTACATTTCACTCCAAGCCATGACATCATTTTAACACCGTTAGTACCCATCGGCTGATTATTCTCATTAAAATCCACATTATAAACCTCCTCTTTATATTTTTTTGAACAAGAGGTCACACCGTGCTTACCTCTTTTTGACATAGCTAGGGTTAAAAAAAAACAAATTGGATTTCAATAATACAAACTATGACCTATTGGCCGATAATAATACATATTATTAAATTGGCTGATAATGATCCCAACTTTTAATTTTGTTACCAATAACAATTCTAGTAGTATAATTATTCATTTGTTTACACTTAATATCCACTTGATTTGACTCAAGATGGTGATTGTGAATGAAATAGGGAGACGCACTATGAAAAACGAATGAAAATCAAGTGTAAATCAATAAAAATATGTTACTAGGATTGTTATTAGTAACAAAACTAAAAGTTGAGATTATCATCAGTCAATTTAACAGTATGGATTATTATCAGCCAATAGATCATAGTTTGGATTATTAAAATCTAATTTTTCAAAAAAAATAATAATTGCTTGAGTGGACTAGGCATTAAGTATGAACGCATTCACATATCAATTTCTACCATCCATATGACTCTAATCACCGCGCCAAACACGCACTTTAGGATAACTGCAGAAACTGGCTTATATATACTCACAAAATATACAGACAAAGCAAAAGAAAAAAGAAAAAAAATATTTGAAACAACCAATGACCATATGACATGGGACACCCTACCGATCTTGGTAAATAAGTAGTAGTATAATGTAAAAAATGATTTTAGCGACTGAAGTCCAACAAATTAGATTTAATGGCTAATTTTCACACTTGTAGAAAAGGGATGATTATTTTTTTGTTTGGCCGAGTACTGATACCTTACCCTAACAACACCATCGGTACTGGTTATATATTCGTTTTTTCATGATTTCAGTTTCAATGCCCTTCGTTTCGGTATTTTCAATATTACATTTTCTAACGGGCATCGAACCATCAAATTAAGTACAACATGGTTTATACTTTCACATGTTTTTGGTTTCTGTATTTATTATAGTACCGGTCTCATCCCCACTTTGAAAACATAATAAAAATGAGGGATAACATATATTATTCTATTTGATGAAGTTGGTTCAGAAGTAGAGAGCAAAGAAAGTTGTATATGAGTGCTTCGTGGAGAACCAAGAAGAATTCATTCATGAATGTACATAAGTGAAGATGCAATTCTATACTTATAGAGTCAAGCATTTCTTCACTTGGTATAGATAGAGCTGCAAACGAACTGAACATTAAGCGAAAAGTTCGTGAACCGTTGGGCGGGAAGTTCGTTTATGTTCGTTCGTTTAGTAAATGAACAAACACGAACAAGAAAATTTCGTTCGTTTAGTTAAATGAACAAACATGAACACAAGCCACGTTCGTTCATTTATGTTTGTGAACGTTCGATAATATGTTCGTTAATGTTCGTTCATGAACGTTAGATAATATTTTGGATTATGTTCGTTAATGTGTTCATTTATATTCTTAATTTTTATGTCAGTTATTTTTATGACAATTATATCAAGTATTTTTTTATATTTATGTTAAGTACTTATTTATTTTTATGATGGATTTTGTGTAATAATTGTAATGAAAATGTAAATTGTATTCTAAAATAAATCTATGATCATTTGTATTCGTTTTTGTTCATAAGCTTATTTGTGTCCGTCATGCTCATGAACAGTTGTTAGTGTTCGTTTGCTTTTATTTATGTTCATTTGCGTTCGGTAAGTGTTCGTGAACTGTTCATGAACATGTCATTTTCTTAATGAACGAACACGAACAAGAAATCTCGTTCGGTAAGTGTTCGTGGACAATTCATGAACGAACACGAACGAACACGAACAACACCTTATTCGTGTTCGTTATGTTGGTTTGCAGCCCTAGTTATAGATATGATATGGAATTCATGATAATCAAAAAATATAAATGTGTGCTATTTGTTTATTGATCCGTTGTAGATCCAATTTGGGTTATATATGTATGAAACGGGTTCTATGAGAATCATGTATAACTGTGTTTGTTTTTATGCAAACATGTCTTGATTTGTGATAGATAGAATTTGGGTTCCATCCCCAATTATGTGAAAGTATGAGGATTATTACATAGGTAATTGTTTTTTCTTTTTCATGTTGGTGGGTAGATGGTTGAATCTTCTACTTGATCAAGGTTGTTTACGAACTTAACCAAAACCGAATCAAACGATGGTCTGCTCGAACTCGGTTCGTTTACAAACCGAACTGCTTGGTTCGGTTCTAATTTAACAAATCGATATGAATGTTTATGCTCGAACTCGATTCGGTTTATAATAAAGCGTTTGGTTCTGCTCGGTTTGGCTTGGTTTCAAACTAAACTTAATACAAAACTTTAAATTATTATAAATTTATTATTCAATAGTTACAACTCTTACCCAACAGTTTAATAAAATTACACACGAACTAAATTAAACAAAATACAAATCTAAAGCAAAATTAAGTTTTAACTCAAAATCAAATAAATTTTGGTGTAGGTGATAAGAAATTTAGAGGAACTAGGATATTTGGACGGTCCATGACTTCATAGTCTTGGGTCTATATTAATTTAGAAATTTGGTAACGGACTAAAGGGACAAGACCCAATGGTAGTGGTATTAAGTAAAAAATCAAATAAATTAATATACACAAACACACACATGTAAATTAAATAATTAACAAGTAATTCGAGCAAAAACGAGGGAGCAACGAGTGAGTATACCTTCGTTCATGAGCGGTTCATTTACAAACCGAACAGAGCCGCTCGGCTCATTTACAACCGAACCAAAATCGAATGAGTGAATTTCCGAGCTTTTTTCGATCGAGTTTCGAGCGAGTTTCGAACATCGAGCAATGTGGATAGCCCCATATGTGATGTAAATGAACATTCAAAGAAAAGGAATGTATGAATGTTCATCTTGAGATCACGAACTTCAACAATAGGGTTGTGAACTTGATTTGTAAGTGTGAGATCAATGAATTTCAGAAGGATTAAAAACAAATCCAAATTAATGTTGTTGTAAACTTGACTTGTAACTTTGAGATCATTAAGGCTTACTAGAAATAGAAATAGGTCTTGATTCCCAACTACAGGTCTATGTTTCTCAACTAAATTGAAGATTTAAACCCTTTACGAATGTAATGGTTGTATATTTGAAAGTTAAACCAACATATAAATGAGTTTAATATAAATGAGCTTATCTAAGTTACATAGGGACGGTGGTGTGAATAGACTCAAGTGGATAACTTTTAGGAAACTGTTTCGTGTAGATAAATCTATTTGAGAAAGTTTACATGAATGGATTTGCGTTTTAATAAACTGGGTGTTTTCTGTTTTGCAATTGGATCAGACGTAGAAGATGGCCATGGCCCATGAGTTACGTTACCTAATATATTTTGTTGCCATCTAGAGCATTTTGGCGCAACAGTAAAGAGTTTACTATCACACTAGAAGAATAAATATAAATCTGTTGATCATTCATTGTCTGATAGCTATAAGACCGTGTGTTATGTTTAGCCGTATTATTCTTTTTTTTTTTTACATAATACTAAGATTGTAAGTGGTTTAATATAAGACGTAGTCCATACTTGCACGATCCATGCTTGACCCGACTCACGGAGAATGGACTACTTGCACGATCCATGCTTGACCAGACGACCAGTCAAAAGAAGCCATGTTTATTAAGTCATATGCATACCCGCTATTAGCTATGTAATTTCCCATCAGTTGGTAGTTTTACCCATGATGCATGTTTCCACATTTAAGTTTCTCAGCATGTTTTCAGTTCCAAATTTGTATTTAAAACCCACATGGATCATGAAATGAAGTGTAAAGAAAACTGAATCAAGTTTATGTTCGCTTTTATTGTTTGGAGATAGCCAATCTCGAAACCAGCTCATATCAATACTCGTTTTGCCAAAACGCCACTCTTAATAGATAAAAAAAAATTTGGTCTTCTTTCTAGTATAATCCGAATTACATCTCAAGGAACAAATTTCTCATTCAACTTCTGAAAATAATACATTAAAATTCTTTTATAGCATTTAACTGCCTACCCAGGGAAAGATCATATATATTATATTGTACCTTCTCTTCTGTTCACAAAGCTTTGATAAATCTCTGGATCTTGGCTTGTGCTTTCTCTTTCTCATCTGGGCCCTCCAGATCACCGATGTTGTCATGATATTCCTATACAACAATTGCCCCAACATAAACATTACTTTAGCCAATTATTAGATTATAGACCAACAATTACAAAAATAATAATATAAATACCATCCAGTTGATAATTTTACATACCTGCAGAACATTCTTGACATCGTTTTTAGTCAGCTTTTGCTGCTTAAGTAATAACTCAATTCTTGCTCTTATCCGAGGATGCCTGCAATTTTGCAGTATAATATGGCAAAATCTTTAGCATAAAAATTCTGAAAAATCAAGGAAACAACAAAAAAATCAGAAATTTTTAAGTAACTTACTCAGAGGTCCAAAGATGACCTAAAATAAACGCAATTAACTGTACAAGCACAAATAGAAGAGATTAGAACACCAGTCCACTTTATAAGGGTGGTTTAAATAAGAGATCATATCATTTTCCCCTCGATAATTAGTATGATAATATATTTACCAAACAAAAATCATGATATCATATATACCCTTTTTCAGATTTATAATATACATACCCTTCTCTCAAAACTTACATAAGGATATCGAATTAGGGAGTGTACAAAGAAAAAAAAGGTAAAATAAACAAAAAGAAATGTCAGATATTTTAAATAGATATAACTGATATTCGTTTTTTTGGTTGGGTAAATATGACATAATGAAAGTTTTCACGGTAAAATTGCCTATTAAACAAAACCAACTGACAACAAAATTAATATACAGATAATCAGCTTTTTCACTTGATGTTACATTCTGTAAAGAAGCTCCGTCAGATGGTTCTAAGTCTAACTTCTAAGATATATAAACTGATATTGCATTGTATCTATTGAAATTTGAAAGAACTTTGGCTTTTCATTTGTTTAATTAGTCACGTAGTGTACGTAAACCAATAGTTCAGTTGAGAAAAGAAGTTAGTCTTGTTAATAATGAAAAATGCAACGTGGTCAGCTACTTACCTGAAGAGAATAGAGTCCAGATTCTAGCTTTCTATTGTACTTCTCGTCTTCATCCATCTGAAATAATAATATGATTATCATATTAATTATAACTAACAAAGAATGATTGTCAGTAAATGAAATGAATCACGACGTGAACCTCTAGATCGTCAAGTTCAATATCGTTCAGCCTTTCAGTTTCTTCTTTCACTCGGTTTGAATATCTGTATTGAGGATAAATTAACGTAAAAAAAAAAAAACAATGTACACAAGTCTTGATCTTAGGTTGCTGATGAGAAGTGAAATGGCAGACAATAATTACCTCATATAAAGCTCCATAAGCCGGTCTATCTTTTCATACTCGTTTTCCACAAACTTACTCAGTAGTCTTTCCCTTCTTGAACCCTTCACAACTCCACCTGTTTTGAATAATGTTTTGAAAATAATTATTTAAGTATTGGGTTAATAAACATTTAGTTATAGTGAAATTGGTTCTGATTACCATCAAAAAAATCTGTTTAGAGTAGCTGCAAGAAAACTGATTTTAATCATCTGAGTATTCGGGGTTCATTTTACATGTAAATAACTTAAGTATTAGAATTTGCCAAGCACTCAAAACAATTAATCATCTGATTATCAGTTTATCCCAACATCAAACAGCAAAAGCATATTCAAACACTATCACCTACAACCCATTTGTTAGAAATGATTATTTCATTTTAATTAATCACAATGCCACACACCTAGATATAAGCTAAAATGAATCATTAACGGCAAGAATCAAAAGCAATGCTCCAATCATAAATATATAGAACTAAATCCAAAATGAAGAAAACTATACTCACTATGATACATGCATGATACATACTTTAAAATTATTATCAAAAAAGCCCTACATACTTTCATCAACTAATGCACTTAAGTCCTTAAACAAATTTCCTGGTTGATTCAGCCCTAAAGATTTTTTTTCTTCAAAGTATATATTTGACTGGTTTAAAAGGCTGATTTGTAGGTAACATGTGACTTTGTAAGTGGACGCCATATGTACAGAAGTAGAACTTAACTGCTTTGTCAGTGAATATAAACAGTGTCTTTTCAAACAAAAGCATCATAAAAATGCCTGATCAGAACAATTATATCTTCACAGCAGGTAACAGGTTAAAAATGTATACTTTGGGATAAAACAAAATATCCTGCATGATTGAATCAACCAAAAGCTTTGTTTAAGGACTTAAATCGCATCTTTTAGGAAAGAATTTAGATTATTTTTATGATAACCACATATTTTATATCATAAGTATAGCCTCACACAAAACATCAACTGAATAAGGGCAGGAATCAGTAAAATCTTGTAAACCAGCAAATCTAGTATTATCAATTAATCCCAACATATACAGTTGATTTCAGTTGGACCTTCTAACGTACATAACCAAACAACAAAATGGAAGATACAATGAACCAAACAAATGAATACCTCAAAGATATAACGTTCGAAACCAGACTGTAAAATGAAAGGATGTAAGGAAAGAAGTTAAAGAAAAAAGTCAGGAGGTTAATGAGAAACTGGTAATGAGAAAAAAAGACTAATATACACATAAAAAGATAAAATTGCACTTGCCTTCTTACCAAAAAGTGATGCAACTAATGATATAAGACGCTCCTCCAGTTCCTCTTTAGATCTCTTCTTGTTTTTGCTTGTTGGAATCTGAAGTTAAATCAAAAAAACGATATAATGTCAGATATTTTAGCTTTAAAAACATAATTTATGCCTTTAAAACAATCAGCTATAGCTTGCAACAAATATAAGATGATCTGATAAAAGTGTATAACTCATCCAAGCAATCAAAACTGTCTTAAAGTTCAAGTACCCTGTCATTCTCTTCATCAACCATCTAGAAAAAATTCAGTGTATACTGAAAATGCATATGCTCCGAAGAACAACAAAAGTAATTAACGATCATTAGAAAAATGAGCACACCGTAGTAACCGATATTGTTTATGTACAAATTCCCAAGTCCTAAACAATTTGACAAATAGAGTGAAAAAGCTTCTAAAGATTGCACATGAAATCATTTGTGAATTGTAACTAAACTATTATGTCTTCCAAATCTTGCAAGAATAACCTACTATGAAAGCCAACACAATGAATACTAGAAGCATATGTAAGTATTAATCTACTTTTGTGTGCAATACATAATAATAGCAAAAAGAGAAGGTTGCTACTTGCAGGCTTGCAGGATACCGAATATTTAACACACAATCAAATCAACATTTAATATGATATAAAGGATAGAAAAGGGGAAATGAACTTGCCTTACCCATGAAAGCAGGGAAAGCAGTCTTAAGCCCCATAACATCCACAAACCGTTCACATGCAGGCGGATAATTCGTCATCGCAAAATCAAGCGCCCTGATCGCCGACCCATAACACAACTTCTTCTGATTCATAATAATAATCATCAACTCAACCCCTTCAGCCTTCAAAAACCTCTCCTTATTCTCCAATGGCATCAACAAACAACACAAACAATCAAACAAATTCTCCACCATCTCCTCCTCATCCAAACTCCGCGGATCCCTCGACTTATACATCGCAACAGCCTGCAACACCACATCCACACCATTCATCTGCCCCAACCTCTTCTGATTTGCAGCACTACTCTGAAGCAAAATCGCCAGCAACTCAGAAGCATACTGCTTATTGCTATCAAACTCCCTAACCTTTATCTTACCCACAATCCACCGCAACAACTTAGTCCTTTCGCACACCATCTCGGCCACCGCAGGCTTCACCTCAATCAAATTCTCAATCGTCGAAAGCGTACTGTAAACCGCTGCAACCTCATCCGCATCAGACTCCGACAAACGCAATAAATTCTGCACCAACGACTCAAGCACATTGTTCTCAATCAAACAATCAACTAATATCTGAGCAGGTTCATCATTATCATCCAACACATCTTCATCCGTAAGCTCTTGTAGAAGTCCTACAACGTCAATGGCGATATCAGTGTTGTCATGAGTTAATAGGTCGAGAATTGACGGAATCACGTTGAGGTTGACTAAATCAGGGTAAAGCTCCGGAGCTCCGGCGAGAATCTTAAGCTTTTCGATCTCTTCGTGGAGTTCGATTTCGGAATCGGCGAACTTCTCCGGCTGGTCGGGGTACTTGAGGCGGGCGGCGATGTTGTCTTTGAGGCGGCGTTCGAAGGAGAGGATGAGCTTCTTTAGGGTTTTGATGTCGAGGGCTTCGACGGAGTGATGTGATTTTTCGATTTCTTCTAGGAGAGAGAAGTCGACGCCGCCGTTGGCGACGGTGGATGAACCGTCGTCGCCGTCGCGCTTTCTCTTGGTGGTGTGGTGGTTACGGTCGTCGGAAGCTTCCATTGTGTGGTAGAGGTCGCCGGAGATTTTCTGAAACCCTTGAAAGTAGTGGTTCCGGTGTGGCGGTGTATATGAATATGATCGTCGAGGTTAATGGGCCTCATTGTTTTTAATGGGCTTGGCCCGTTTTCTCTCTTTATAAATGGATTCATAAAGTGAGTATATATTTTGTCAAGTTAAAATGGGAGTCATTGTTTCATTTGTTTATATGGAAATGGCCCATTGGTTGCCTCCACCAAACTCTGCCA
>CM046437.1:44213828-44313828 GCA_025506505.1 Flaveria sonorensis | reverse complement strand
TTATTTATGTTTTGGGTCGTTCTTGTGTTCCTTATTATTATACTATTACGTGACTTTACGTGGTGTGATTTTATCCGTATCCGTAAAGTATTATCATTAAACAAAGTGAAAAGATCAATGATAATGAAAAGTGGAACATAAAGAACGAAAGAAAGTCTTGAAAGCAAATTCACATAAGGTCCAAAACCATTAGGTTGTTAGCTCAACTGTGTGTGGTTTAGCTAACCCGTTGGATGCACACAGGGTCAATCTTTGAGATTTAGGGGACCTTTGTTGCTGCCCCGGTACTCGAGTCAGCTTCGTGCACCAGTTTGGGGTCTATTTGTAGACCTCGGCCCAGTACCAGTTTCATGCGCATTATTTGGGGGCATAGCACATTGGTCTGGATTAAGTGAATGATTAAAATAAAGTTCGAAATGAATGATGATGGAAATGGTAAAAGAAGACAATGGATGTTATCTAACTGTACGTATGATGTGTGATCGCGTACGAAAGAAATGTATATTATTTTAAAAGGGTATTTTCATATACAAATCTTTCAAGGTATTTTAATGTTTTTTTAAAACTAGAGCTCACTCAGCAACGCTGACTTTTATGCATTTTCAGTTGGCAGGTAATTTTGCTGAGGATGGCACATGGGGAGGCTACTCGTTATGGATAGACTGGCATCCGTTCACCCTTAATATCATTGTTGTTTTGTAATGCAAATAATATGGGCTTTTTTAACTGATAATAATCAACGATGTATTGCTTAGCAACAATCTTTATTAATGAATGGGTGGCTTTTGATAATAATTACGCTGCATTGATTTATGAACTATGTAATGTTTTTTTTATACATTATGCTATGATTGACTAACTGTGACGTCTCTGGGAGCGGGGCCTTACAGATTATTGACCAACTGTAAGCGTCCTGGGAATGGGGCCTTACAAGTTGGTATCAGAGCCAAAGTTTAAGAGGATATGGTAAAATATTTCAAAAACCTAAAACTTAAACTGAGAATGGGATGAAAAGGGAAGGGATGCCAGTCCTAGTAGCTACATGTCTGCAGGTAAAGGTTTTATGTAAATGCTTGATGTAAGATAATAAAAAGCAATTATGTGCGCGTGTTATGTGGTCTTTGTGCCCCTAGTAGATTTGGATACTGATGTAGTCAGGATAGGGAATGCTTGGAGAAGGAAGAGTAAAGTAAGCGGCTAATCACAACTAGCCACTGTAATTAGGGACTTACTATACTCGACGTAATCTAAGCTATTACCTTGAATGATCATGTTGGTGTTTGAATCTTATAGCACTTAGATGGCTGGTGGTAGATCTTCGAAGGCTTCGCGAGGTGGAGTGCGTGGTGGATGTGGTGCTGAAACACGTGCCACGAGGAATAAGGCTAGAACCGTCGAGACGGCACCTACAGATCTAGAGATTAATCACCATGAGGGTGGTGATGAGAGTGCTAATCTGAGGGCCTCGGTGAAGGAGGCGATGGTTGAGGAGGTTTATCAAGTCATGCAGACGATTCTACCTTCTGTAGTGACCGAGGTTATTCGTGCTGTGAGGGAGGATGAAAAGAAGGAAAAGGAGGAGAGGAGGAAAGCTGCTAGGTGAGGGGGCAAAGAAGGAGGTTCAAGGGCAAGAGAGCAACCGGATACTGAGATGGTTGTCTCCAGTGATGAGGAGGAGGAGGAGGCGGGCGCAAGAAACTGCAAAGGGGTGCAACTATGGGGCATTCCAAAGAAGCAAGCCCCCTATTTTTTACGGGAATGATAATGCTACTGCTGCTCACTGATGGGTGAGAGAGATGGAGGCGGTACTTGATATTAGCGAGTGCCGAGAGGATCAGAAGGTAAAGTTTGCTACCCACTCGTTGTTGGATTCGGCCTTGTGCTGGTGGGATAATATTTTCCAGGCCAAGGGTAGTAGGGTGATTGGGAGGATGAGGTGGAGTGAACTGAAGAAGCTGGTGATTGAGGAGTTTTGTCCTCACAGGGAACTCAATAAGGTCGAGAGGGAGTTCCTGCAGTTGGAGGCCGGAACTATGACGCACCAACAGTACACGGCGAAGTTTAATGAGATGGCGAGGTTGGTGCCAGATCAGGTGACGCCTGTGTCACAAAAGATTAAGAGGTACATCCAGGGTCTGCCGGCGAATATCTGCAGACACATGATCGCCGCCTGGCCAAGTACGTTCAGGTCGGTGGTTGATTTGGCAGGAAGACTGTACGATGAGAGAGAGGAGGTACTTGTGGTGGAGGTGAACAGGAAGGGAAGTGGAGATAGGAACTGGAATGGGAAATGTTTTGGCAGTGGTGGTTTCACCCCCAAGGGCAAGAAGGCAAAGGTGGAGGGTCGCAGGGCAGCTGTGACCGAGGTAGTGGTGAAGGTGTGCAACACGTGTGGGAGAGACCATGTGGGGGAATGTAAGTGGGGATCGAACGTTTGCTTCAAGTGTGGGAGGCCTGGTCATGTGGCGAGAGATTACGGGGTTATAAAGTGTTATAATTATGGTGAAGAGGGCCATATGAGCTGGGATTGCAAGAAGCCGAGGGCCGAGAACCCCTGGGCAAGGAAGGGGACTGAGAAGGAGGGACAGAGGGTGAATGCCAAGGCATTCACTATGACTCGGGAGGAAGCTAGAGTGGACCCCGATGTTGTGTCTAGGTACATTCCTAGTTAACCAGACTTGTGCCTCTGTACTTTTTGATTCCGGTGCTAGTAGGAGTTTTATTTCTGCTGCCTTCTATGATAAGTTGCCCGCTAGGAGTAGAAAGATTGATGAGCCCTTCGATGTAGAAACCGCTATTGGTAAGTCTACCAGGATTTCTGATGTGGTAGAGGATTATGACATAGAATTGGAAGGCCATAGGTTATCTGCCAGATTGTTCGTGATGCCCTTAGGCGGATTCGATGTAGTCCTAGGGATGGATTGGCTAGCAGCCTATAAGGCAAATATTGTGTGTCGCAAGAAGATGATTCGATTGACTGCGTCGGATGGGAGTTCAGTGATGATCTATGGCGATAGGGTTACTCCGGTTCCGAAGGTGATTTCGATGGTTCTGGCTGAGAAGTGTATGAGGCGTGGATGTGGTTCTTATCTAGCCTATGTGAAGGATGTGGAGGCATCGGTACCATGGTTGTCGGACGTGCCGGTAGTGTGCGACTTCTCTGACGTATTTCCGGAAGACTTATCAGGTGTGCCACCTGACCGTGAGATCGAGTTCCAGATTGACCTGATGGTGCCCAACCTATTGCTAAGGCGTCGTATCCTCTAGCTCCCTTCGAGATGAAAGAGTTGATGACTCAGCTACAAGAGCTGTTGGATAAGGGATTCATTCGACCGAGTATCTCTCCATGGGGTGCTCTGGTCTTGTTTGTGAAGAAGAAGGACGGTAGCATGAGGATGTGCATCGACTACTGTGAGCTGAACAAGTTGACCGTGAAGAACCGGTATCCGTTACCGAGGATTGATGACTTATTTGATCAGCTCCAAGGTGCCAGTTGGTTCTCGAGGATAGATCTCCGATCTGGTTACTATCAGTTAAAGGTGAAGAAGTAGGATATACCTAAAACAGCTTTATGGACACTACGAGTTTCTTGTTATGTCCTTTGGTTTAACCAACGCGCCAGCTGCTTTTATTGATTTGATGAATAGGGTGGTCGGCCAATGTTAGATAAATTAGTGATTATGTTCATTGATGATATCCTGATTTACTCGAAGAGCGAAGAGGAACATGCCGGTCACATTCGGGGAGGTGCTGGAAATGCTTAGAAGGGGGAAGTTGTATGCCAAATTCTCCAAGTGCGCATTCTGGTTGCGCGAGGTTCAGTTTCTGAGTCATGTGGTCAACCCAGAAGGGATAACGGTGGACCCGGCAAAAGTTGAGGTGGTGATGCAATGGAAGTCTCCAAAGACGCCATCCGAGATTCATAGTTTCTTGGGTTTGGCGGGCTATTACAGAAGATTCATCCAAGACTTTTCCAAGATAGCTTCACCATTGACCAAGTTGACCCGCAAGGAGGTAAAGTTTGTATGGGGTCTAGAACAGGAGAATGCTTTTGAAGAGCTAAAGACGAGATTGACCCAAGCTCCCATCTTAACATTACCCGGAGGGAGCGAAGACTTAGTGGTCTATTCGGACGCTTCTTATTTTGGGTTGGGTTGCGTGCTGATGCAGCGAGGGAGAGTAATAGCCTACGCTTCCCGACAGTTGAAAATCCATGAGGCTAATTACCCTACCCATGATTTGGAATTGGCGGAGGTAGTCTTTGTATTGAATATTTGGAGGCACTACTTGTACAGGACGAAGTGCACTATCTTCACTGACCATAAAAGCTTGAAGTACTTCTTCGAGCAAAAGGATCTCAATATGAGGCAAAGAAGGTGATTAGAGTTGATCAAGGATTAAGATTGTGAGATCCACTACCATCCGGGCAAGGCCAACGTAGTGGCGGATGCCCTTAGCGGAAAAGAGAGACCCGAGCTGATTCGAATAAAGGCTTATCAGTTGGTAATGACCTCTGACGTGATGAAGCAGGTCAAGGAATTTCAGGACGAGGCATTGAAAGAGGGTCGAATCAACTTTGAAAGGATGAGAGGCCTAGTCGCGGAGTTGGATGAGAACGCTCTCGGTGTTAGAGCCCGATTTGGGCGGATGTGGATTCCTCATTACGGGGATCTATGGGGAAAGATCATGGATGAGGCCCATAAGACTCGATACTCGATTCACCCCGATGCCACGAAGATTTATCAGGATATGAAGAAAGATTACTGGTGGCCGGGAATGAAGCGCGACGTAGTGGAGTATGTGAGTAAGTGCATTACATGCCTGCAAGTGAAGGCGGAGCATCAGAAGCCATACGGGAAGATCCAACCTTGGGATATACCCGAGTGGAAATGGGATCACGTCACCATGGACTTCATTACGAAGTTTCCTCGTACGGCAAGAGGGTATGATGCCACATGGGTGATCGTTGACCGTTTGACGAAGAGTGCTCATTTCTTGCCGATCCATGAGACGTATTCATCTAAGAGGTTGGCGGATGTGTTCATTAAGGAGATTGTAGGTCGTCATGGCGTACCAGTGTCTATTGTGTCGAACGGTGACACTCGGTTTACATCAAAGTTTTGGAAGAGATTCCACTACGCGATGGGGACGAGGCTACATATCAGTACGACGTACCATCCTTAGACAGATGGTCAGTCGGAGAGAACCATCCAGACACTGGAAGATATGCTATGGGCATGCGTGATCGATTTTGGAGGAAGTTGGGATGAACACATACCATTAGCCGAGTTCTCATATAACAACAGTTACCATGCCGGCATTGGTATGCCTCCTTATGAGATGTTATACGGTAGGAAGTGTAGAATGCTCATATGTTGGGGTGACATCAGGCAAAAGGAGTTGGGAAGCATTAAGGTGATCGAGGCTACGACTGAGAAGTTGGAGAAGAACAAGGCCTTTATGAAGGCAGCGAAGGATAGACAAAATTCGTATGCCAACAAAAGGCGTAGACCAATTGGATTCAAGGTGGGTGATAGAGTTATGTTGAAGGTCTCGCCTTGGAAAGGGATCATCCGGTTTAGAAAACGAGGAAAGCTAAGTCCGATGTATATACGGCCTTTCCGAATTATTGCCCGGGTAGGAGAGGTGGCCTATCGATTGGAGCTACCCGATGAGTTAAGTGGAATTCACCCGACATTCCATGTATCTCATCTAAGAAAGTGTTTAGCCAACGAGGATATGATTGTGTCACTGAAGGATATTAAGAAAGATGAACGGCTTAATTATGTGGAGCACCAGGTGGCCATCATTGATAGAAAGGAGAAGAGGTTAAGGAACAAAGTGGTTCCACTTATGTGTGTATAGTGGAAACACCAAAAGGGGTTTGAGTCTATATGGGAGACCGAGGAAGAGATGAGACAGCATTACCCACAGCTGTTCGAAAGCTGACAGGTTTCGGGGACGAAAACTCAATAAGGGGGTGGACTTGTAACGCCCGAAAATTTTGAAGAAAAAGAAGGCAGGTGAAGTTCTCGTGCGAAAGAAAGTTCTCACGCTAGAAGTTCATGCGATAAGCTCAGCTGGGTATAAATAGCTGAGAACACCCAGTTTGACTCCATTTCGCTCAAAAAGTTCAGCTGCTAGAGAGAGAAATCAGCTGCGTTGAGAGAGAAAGTGAAGAATCCAAGTGTTTAAGGTATGTAACTCGTGTAGTAACTCGTGTTATGTATTAAGAATGGATTATTAATGAATATAACGCATGGTTATGTAGTTTTCACTTGGCAAAGGCTTCGGGAAGGTTGTGTTTGTGCTAGAACTTCAAGAGGTGAGTTCCTAGTCCCCTTTTTACGCAAGTTTTATGTTTTGGGGCTATTATGCATACTAGAACGTTTGAATGTGCCTGTTCATGCTTGGTATGATGTTGTTTAAGATGTTTGCATGTTAGAGCAGCCTAAGACGCGATAAGTTATGATTGGGCGGGAAAACCTGTAGTTTTCGCGCGGGCAGTTTTGATGTACGTTAAGATTTTGAATTATGGGAAGTTTTCGCGCGAAAGGTGTAATTTTCATGCGATATGCATGTTTTTGCGCGACAGGTAGTTCTCGCGTGACTTTTAAGTTCTCGCACGATATGTGGTTCTCGCGCGACTTGATGGTTTTCGCGCGATAGGATGGTTCTCGAGCGAAACGGGTAGTTCTTGATGGAAATGATCTGCCCAAAATACATATTGAATTGATGTGGCTAGTTTGTCATGATCCAAGTCGGGTTATACCCAATAACGAGCTAGACAAACACTAAAGATATTTGTTTTATGATATGATCATATAAATAAATATTAACATTTAGAATATTTGGAAATTGGATTTCCAAACATTTACACTTGTGTAGTATATAAATTATATGGATAATTTATTTCAAAGAGAGAGGAATATTAATTCATCAGCATTCGTTTTACACAACCGCATTTGATGTGGTTGAACAAATACGGATGATGTTTACTCATCCGCATTAGCTAATGCGGATGAACAATCCCTGTCCGCATTTGTTTTGGAACAAATGCGGATGAGCATTTCTGGAAATGCTGATGGAAACATACATCCGTATTAACTAATGCAGATGACCATTTCAAATACGGGAGAACAACTTCATCCGCATTAACTAATGCGGATGTTGTTCTGAGAAATGCGGATGGGTTGAGGGGCTGGGCCCCACCCACTTTTCTCTCTCCTGAACTTTATGTTTCCAAGGACATGCAATATAGGATTGCTTGCAGATCTCTCTATACACACGACTGAAGAACTTCTTTCTCTCGATCGGTCTAGAGAAATCTAAAGGGAGTTCTATAAGTAAAAAATCCTAACAACCGGTGTTCTTGTTGGTGGCTCGTGGGTAGACCAGCTTGAGGCTTCTTGCTTTAAGTGCTGCCATCCTCTTTCACCTCCCACCGACCTCATCATTGAAGGTAGTTCATCGTACCTTCTATGGTTGTTTGTAAGCATGATTTCATATATCGATCCATATGGGTTTTGACTGATTTTATATAAAAATGTTTTATATAAAAATTAGCTCACTGTAACAAGCTTAATATATATATTCCGGTGCGTTCTTCTATTTTATAAGGATAAAATAGATCTGTTTAACTTGTGAAAACCCAACAATGGCATCAAGAGCCGGTTATATGGATACATGCTTCATTTGGACTGAAAATTCGTTTTCTTGGTGATGATTCACCAAAAGCCGAGAGGCTTCAGCCCTAGTATCCCCTATTTTTCAAGATCTATTTAGACATGAATATAGGAATCTTGAAAATTTTATATCATTTGGATGATTTTGTTTTGGAAACAAAACCATGGTTCTCGGCTATTTATGCTTCAGCCGAGAATCTATGGTTCAAGGGGATGCTTTTGGATTTTGCTTACATATGTGGATATGTATTTTATTTGTTCATAACCAAAGCCGAGACCTATGGATGAATATGTTGTGATTTGTTTTAATTATTCAAATGGTTTGTAATAATTAAACATGTTTATTCTTCCTATTGGGTATGTAATTTATTTATTTTCATTTGGAATGTAAATAAATAGGCTAGTTGCACTTTACTTTTACTAGAAAAATTGTATTTAGGATATGTTTTGTAAAAGAAGATGCAACAAGACTATCTTTCTCGGTTTTAACCGAAAGGAGAAGATGAAGGCCCAAAGGAGTTTGGTGCTGAAGTCAAAGCCTAAATAGAGACCCAAATAGATTGGAAGAGTCACAACACAAGGTGGACACTTGAAGCATTTGGATGCGGGATCAAGTGGGAGTTCACCGGCACAAATGTTGTGTCATTTTCACCCTTAGAAACGACTTTATTAACTCACTTGTTTCGGTCAACAAGTGATGTTAAGCTAAGACGGCTACGGTTATGGATTCATGTGATGCTTGTGTGGTTGTTTTATTATTGTTTTGTGATATATGGATATGCATGTTTAAACAATTTAAAATCAACAAAAAGCATAAAACTGGTTCTTATAAAACATTTACATGGGTAATAAAAGAGTTTATTAAAAGTTAATGTGTTCACAATAAAATTGGTTTTATTGAAAGAACCTTGAAATTGTTTCACACCGGGTACCACACATTTGAATGCATGCAAATGTTAGGTGCAAAATTGTTTTCAAAACTAGAATTAACGAAAACTAAAATCCCTTTTGAAACAAGTTTAACACCATCCTTTTACACAACACTCGAATCACTTGGGAACTATTTGTGGGATAAAGGTCACCTAACCACTCTTAGGGAACTTGTGTGTTTGAGGTGGGGTTAACATATTTGTGGGATAAAGGTCACCTAACCACTTGTATGTGTAAACTCACACGTGTGTGTAAGTAGGACAACTTGAGTTGGAAACCATATGAATAGGGTCACCGAAGCATGGTGTACAATGGTGTTGATGGGATTAAACATGCCAACTAAACATAAAGATGTTTAACCGATCCCATAAAACTAGAAGTTGCAAAGGGTTGCAATTGTCAAGTGTTGACTACCTTGTTAATTTAAATGATGGGATAAAGGTTACCTAACCATTATTTAAATGTAACGTTGGATTCTAGATTTTAGTTATTAATTGTCTATGAGACATGAAAAGGGTATTAATAATTAAAGTTTTATTTTCGGAAATACTAAAAATGGACTTTGTTTGTAGAAATGGCCGCCAACAACAACGCTCCCACCCCGACCGTCCATAACTATCACTAAGAACTATATTAGAAAGGGATCGTCTTAACCATAATAATTTTATGGATTGGTTTCGTAACTTGAGAATCGTTCTCAAGCAAGAAAAGAAATCTTACGTACTAGACGATCCCATTCCCGACGAACCCGATGTTGATGATGTTGAGGCCTATAACGATTGGGTTAAGCACACTGAGGATTCTGTGCAGGTTTCTTGCCTCATGTTGGGAACTATGATTCCTGAGCTCCAAAAGGATTTAGAGCATCATGGGGCATACGACATGATTACCCAGTTGAAGGAAATGTTCCTTCAACAAGCAAGGGTAGAACGCTTCGAAACGGTTCGAGCGCTTCATGCATGTCGCATGGAAGAAACTCAATCGGTTTCATCTTATGTACTTAAGATGAAGAGCCACATTGATCGCCTTGAAAGGCTAAATTGTCCCGTCTCAAAAGAGTTGGCCACGGATTTGATCCTTAATGGCCTAACTAAAAGGTTTGAGACGTTCATCATGAATTATAACATGAACGGGTGGGACAAGAGCATTGGTGAGCTTCACGCAATGCTCAAAACGGCCGAGGCGGGGATGGGTAAAAGGGTTTTACCCGTCCTCACGATCAATGAGGGAGGCAACAAGAAAAGGCAACACCCCGATCCCAAGGCAAATGTTGCTAAAGGAAAGGGATACATCAAAGGAAAGGGTAAGGGAAAGGCAAGAACTGAACCTCCAAAACCAAAGCTTAAGAAGCCTACGGTAACGGAGAACGATCCATGCTTTGAGTGTGGTGAGATAGGACATTGGAAGAGGAATTGTCCAACCTATCTCAAAGAGTTGAGAAACAAGAGGGATGCTGGGCAGACCTCAGGTACAACTTTCATGATTCATATTGAATTGAATGTTATTTCTTCAAACACATGGGTATTGGATACCGGATGTGGAACTCATATTTGCAATTTGTTGCAGGGGTTCAAAAGAAATAAGCATTTCAAGAAGGGAGACACAAGTCTCTACATGGGCAACGGAGCAAAAGTTGATGTTGAAGCCCAAGGAGACTATGTTTTGAAGCTTCCAAATGGTTTGGAAGTTGTCTTGAAAAACATCTTGTATGCTCCTAGTTTGACTAGGAACATAATTTCTGTTTCCCTTTTAAAACAATATGGTTATGTATTAAAGTTTGTAAACAATGGTATTTGTGTTTTTATGGATGATGTATTTCATTTTGAGGCTATGCCTTATAATGGTATCTATGAATTGGTTCATGATAACTCATCATTTAATAACTCGTTATACCAAACAAGCACCAAGAAACTTAAAATGGGTTTAAGTGATTTATATCTTTGGCATTGTCGTCTTGGGCATATAAACAAGAATCGGATTCAAACACTTCAAAAGAATGGTCTTTTGGAAACAAATGAAAATGGTTCATTTAATAAGTGTGAATCTTGTTTACAAGGAAAGATGACCAAGTTGCCCTTTAGTGGTACTAACGAAAAGGCAAAGGATTTATTAGGAATCATACATTCGGATGTATGTGGTCCTTTTAAGACAATGACAAGGAATGGTGAAAGATACTTCATTACCTTCATCGACGATTATAGTCATTATGGTTATGTGTACTTGTTGACACACAAACATGAAGCTTTTGAAATGTTCAAAATCTTTAAGAATGAAGTAGAAAATCAGCTCAATAAAACAATCAAAGTTCTTTGTTCAGATAGAGGAGGTGAATACCTAAGTGATGCTTTTCAAGATCATCTTATGAGTTGTGGGATTGTCTCACAACTTACTCCACCCGGAACACCACAACATAATGGTGTGTCTGAAAGGAGAAACCGAACCTTATTGGATATGGTTCGATCTATGATGGCTAGAAGCTCACTACCTCTATCATTTTGGGGTTTCGCATTGCTCTCCGCGGCTCGTATTTTGAATATGGCCCCAACCAAGAAAGTGGATACGACACCTTTTGAAATATGGCATGGAAGAGTTCCATCACTATCATATTTAAAGGTATGGGGTTGTGAAGCTTATGTGAAGCAGAGCACCCAAAACAAGTTAGAAAGTCGATCCATTAAGTGTATATTTGTTGGATATCCCAAAGACTGTATGGGATATTACTTCTTTGATCCAACCGAGCAAAAGGTATTTATTGCTCAAAAAGCTGAGTTCTTGGAAACTAAGTTTCTTATGGAAGAAACGACGTATAGAACAGTGGAAATTGATGAGGATCAAGAACCACAAGCCAATACACGTTTGGTTGAAATTAGCGATCAACAAGAGGTTGTTGATAATGATCAAATGGTTGATCAATACACACAAAACGTTCGCAAATCTGGTAGAATTAGCATTCCACCTGAAAGATATGGATTTTTCATGAATGGATGCTATGTGGTTGACTCGGATGAACAACTACATACCATGATGCAATGTCCAATTCGGATTGTGACAAATGGATAAGCCATGAACGTTGAGATGCAATCCATGTATGACAACCAAGTATGGGAATTGGTTGAACCACCACTTAACTCCAAACTGGTTGGATGTAAGTGGGTTTTCAAGAAGAAAACCGATATGCATGGAAACTTGGATACTTATAAAGCAAGACTTGTAGCAAAGGGTTTCACTCAAACTCAAGGGGTTGATTATGATGAAACATTCTCGCCTGTGGCAATGCTAAAGTCAATTAGGATATTATTTGCCATAGCTGCATATTATGACTATGAGATTTGGCAAATGGATGTCAAAACCGCTTTCCTTAATGGACATCTCGAAGAGAATGTCTATATGGTTCAGCCTGATGGTTTTGTCGATCCAAAACATCCTAATAAAGTATGCAAGTTAAAGAAATCAATCTACGGATTGAAACAAGCATCGAGAAGTTGGAATCAACGTTTTGATGAAGAGATCAAGAAATTTGGATTTATCAAGAACGCTGATGAAGCTTGTGTGTATAAAAAGGCTAGTGAGAGCATTATCACATTCTTAGTATTGTATGTTGATGACATACTACTATTTGGAAATGATGTTCCAACCATGGAAGGTGTTAAAGCCTGGCTTGGAAGTTGCTTTTCCATAAAAGATCTTGGTGAAGCCGCCTATATTTTGGGAATAAAGATCTATAGGGATAGATCAAGACGGTTGATAGGTTTAAACCAAAGTGCATACATTGATAAAATCTTCAAGATGGAAAACTCTAAGAAAGGTATGGTACCTATTCAAAGAGGGACAATATTGAGTACATCTTAATGTCCGAACTCAAAGGATGAGCAAGAAAGAATGAAGGAAATCCCATATGAATCTACTATAGGATCCATCATGTATGCAATGATATGCACTAGACCGGACGTGTCATGCGCATTAAGCATGACAAGTAGATATCAACAGAATCCAGGTAATAGCCATTGGATGGCTGTTAAAAGTATATTGAAATACCTTAGGAGGACTAAGGATATGTTTCTAATATATGGATCTGGTGAGGAGGAGCTCGTTGTAAAAGGTTACACGGATGCGAGCTTCCAGACTGATCGAGATGATTCTCGATCACAATCGGGGTATGTCTTCATTATGAATGGAGGGGCAGTGTCCTGGAAGAGCTCGAAGCAGGACGTGGTAGCATTGTCCACTACAGAATCCAATACATCGCCGCTTCATTGGCAGCTCAAGAGGCTGCATGGTTAAAGAAATTCATTGCCGATCTAGGGGTAGTCTTTACCATTCAAGACCCCCTAGAGATCTTTTGTGATAACAAGGGTGCGATTGCTCAAATCAAGGAACCCCGTGCACATCAAAAGACTAGGCACATTGAGCGGAGATTCAACTACATAAGGGATGAAGTTGAAAAGGGAAAGATATGTATTCGCAAAGTTCACACAGATCAAAATATTGAGGATCCACTCACGAAGCTCCTTGAAAGGGCAAAGCATGAGAGTCATACTTGTGCCTTAGGACTTCGATATTCTAGTGATTGGATTTGATCTGTTTTGTATTTTAACTTTGGAACGAATGTAATGCTAACTCTTTGTATAAATTATGACAATCTGAGTTATGTTCCATTTTAGCATGTTTACATCCATGAATATGTTTATTATTCTAAATGTCCGTAGTCGGTTATATTTGTGGGAACAAATATGAATGTAAGACTATTTGAACATGGATTGGTAGATATTCATAAGGTATGAATATAGAGCAAAAGGTTGCTACCAAGGTTCATAGATATTTGTGGGATACAAATATTGGACTGACCCGCTCTCAAATGTTACTGCATGGAATTTTATAATTGATCATAAGTAAATTTGAGTAAAGGCGAATATCATTGTATCCTTTGACCTGAGATACATATTGGGTTTTGATATTCACCAAATATTATACCTTGATCTAGTTCTTCATTGTTCTGAAATAATGGACAATACACAAGGCTATGTTCAGGTGTGATACAAGGTGATTGTGATAAACGTATGTAGTCAAGATGGGATTTGTTTCTCTTATTCGTTAGAGTATGATGTCTAAGGCCTGATAAAGTTAAATCAACAGGGAATGATTGTTCTATGTCCCTGGATTCAACATGACATCTGAAACAAAAGGAAATATGATTGGATTCACCTAAATCAGTTCAAGTAAGGGACTTGAAAGGAATGATGTTATTGAATGGCACTTAGTCATGCATATTAGGGGTAGTAAACCGTTGTTAGGCGGTATTTGCTACTTGCATCAATCCTCTATGTATCTTGTGCAAGTGGGAGATTGATGGAAATGATCTGCCCAAAATACATATTGAATTGATGTGGCTAGTATGTTATGATTGAAGTCGGGTCATACCCAATAACGAGCTAGACAAACACCAAAGATATTTGTTTTATGATATGATCATATAAATAAATATTAACACTTAGAATATTTGGAAATTGGGTTTCCAAACATTTACACTTGTGTAGTATATAAATTATATGGATAATTTATTTCAAAGAGAGAGGAATATTAATTCATCCGCATTCGTTTTACACAACTGCATTTGATGTGGTTGAACAAATGCGGATGATGTTTACTCATCCGCATTAGTTAATGTGGATGAACAATCCCTGTCCGCATTTGTTTTGGATCAAATGCGGATGAGCATTTCTGGAAATGCTGATGGAAACATACATCCGCATTAACTAATACGGATGACCATTTCAAATGCGGGAGAACAACTTCATCCGCATTAACTAATGCGGATGTTGTTCTGAGAAATACGGATGGGTTGAGGGGCTGGGCCCCACCCACTTTTCTCTCTCCTGAACTTTATGTTTCCAAGGACATGCAATATAGGATTGCTTGCAGATCTCTCTATACACACGACTGAAGAACTTCTTTCTCTCGATCGGTCTAGAGAAATCTAAAGGGAGTTCTATAAGTAAAAAATCCTAACAACCGGTGTTCTTGTTGGTGGCTCGTGGGTAGACCAGCTTGAGGCTTCTTGCTTTAGGAGCTGCCATCCTCTTTCACCTCCCGCCGACCTCATCATTGAAGGTAGTTCATCGTACCTTCTATGGTTGTTTGTAAGCATGATTTCATATATCGATCCATATGGGTTTTGACTGATTTTATATAAAAATGTTTTATATAAAAATTAGCTCACTGTAACAAGTTTAACATATATATTCCGCTGCGTTCTTCTATTTTATAAGGATAAAATAGATCTGTTTAACTTGTGAAAACCCAACAGTTCTCGCGCGAGATGTTGCTGATGTATGTTAAGTTTTCGCATGCTATGCTGTTATGTGTGATGTGTTATCTTTTCACGTTAAATGGCTTTTTAAAACTATATGCTTTATGATGCGACTTTACTTGATATGTATGATTATGTAAGTAAAGTATTACGTAATGAAAGTGAAAGACAACGGATGATGAAAATGGAAGTAATGAATGATGGAGTCCTTGTCGCTTACCCCGGTACTGTATTTTGCTTCGTGCACAATCTATCTGCTTTGTGCACAATGAATGTTAATCCATTCATCATTATTAGTTAGATAATTTTCATGTTTTTGTGACCAAACTAGCTAAAAATTTATGCCGTTAAACAAACACTAAAATGGTATAGTTAGATAAAAACAAGAAAATAAAAAGAGTTAAATTTGATTCACTCCCTAAGATTTGTTAAAAATAACTATTTTACTTCAAAAAATTAAAAATATCAATTTACCTTCAAAAGTTTTATAAATTGTTTCAATTTTAATCCAAAATTTACATTGATTGCTTCAACTTTATCTAAAATAATGAAAATTTTGAATTGAAATTGAAACAGCATATGAAACTTTTAAAGATAAATTTATGTTTTTTTAATTTTTTGGAGAAAAAATAATTACTTTAATCAAATCTTATTAAGCAAATTTGAAATTAACTCAAATAAAAGTTATATAAATGTTAAATATTAGCTATTATTAATGTTATTACATCAGTAAATTTAAGCTAGGGACTTGAGTTAATTATAAAAAGAGTAATATCGTTATCAAATCAAATATAATAATAAAAAAGGATAAACATTGTTAATTATGTAAAAGTGAAAAAATAAAAAAATAAAAAAATGTTTGGTATGGGGCCATTTGGCCTTTGAGAAAGCGGGCGGACGGGATGCTTTCATTGGAAATGATAAAAGGGCAAATTGGGGATCATATCCTAATTCCTAATTCCTAAGCATGTTTTCGGGTTGGGTCAGCTTTAGGGATGAGAGGATACAACCCTTACTATCCTGAAACTTCATCAATCTCGCACAGTCTTGTTATTTTTACCTTGAATTACTCTGAAATACTGGAAATGCAACCATAGACTAACCTGAAACTTTTATTTTCACCCAAAACACCCAAAACCACCACAAACCGTCGAGATTACCTCTTGGCTACTGATACCCGGACTTCACTACCCGCGAGGTACCCACAATGGGTGGCGGCGGTGTACCCGTGCGGGTAAATGCATACCCGAAAGGATACCCGAATGCGCCCCCTCCTCCCTTACCGGCCTTATCCATAATACTGGCTCTCCTTCCACCAATAAACTAATGGTTACAATATATTTGTATTTTTCCTGTATTAATATAAACAATTTTATAATTAAAATTTCATAACATGAAAATATCAGTATACCTTATTATTTTATATGAAAAATATCACCCGCCTAACTTTGATGAAATATTTTATGTGTATGTGAAATCGCTACATGCACGACTTTTTATTTATGTAGTAGATGAGTTTTTAAAAGTTAGTTAATCAGTCATTACTTGTTTTTTTATATATACTTAACATAAATTATTTTAGAACAACGAATGTCAGATCTTTTAACTAATCGTTTATCATCCAAAATGTCGATCCAAATGCGTGATATAACCACTGATGGGACCAAAAACTTTTTATTAAATGGCTCCAATTCTATTAAAATTTATACTAACATGTCTACAGAACAAAATAAAAAAAATTGTGTATTTAGTTTTTTAATTAACGAGCACAAGTTATTCGAGAAAAATCATACTGAATCTAAAACTAAATATTCAATTACATAAAGACAAAAAAGGTAGACAATGTAACTAATGGTGATTAACCCTCTAAATTTTGACTTGAACGAGTTGATGAGGGCGCGCATGGTCTCCATCACCTATGAGGGTCATGTCTCTCCCAAGTCCTACAAGGCAGTTATAACATATGATCTTATGTCATAACTTATGACAGTATGAAAGCATAAAACATCGTATCACTAACTTTAAAGGTTCTAAATACAGATTCGTATTATCTTATATAGCAAAAATAAGTTTCATGTCATCATTATTGAACACTTAAAACGTCATTTTATCAAATATTTTCTTTTTTTTTTGTGTGTGTGTGGTGGGGGGGGGGGGGGTTGGTTAAAAGTTAGTTTTCTTACAAAGAAAATACAAACACACACATTAAGAATACAAAAATTGTGTTAAAGGACATTTCCAAAGAAATAAGTAATTATAACCCGTATTAACTTTGTTAAGAAAAACCATAAAGATTTTGCAATATTGACGATTTTAGAGTTATTAACATCATTTTAGTATTATTCAGTTTAGTTAATACCCAAGTGGAGTTAGAGTAAATATGTAACAAGATAGAAGATGTGAAACAAACGTTTGTTCAGGATATTTGTAATATCAAGAACCAACGGACATGAAGGTCTAAGTAGGGTAGCACCCCTTTGGTTGGGCTTTGAGGGCAACACCTTAGGAGGGGTCCTGGATGTAACACCAGAAAATTAAAAATGACTTATTTACACCTTGCAGAAAACAAGCCTAATTTTTTTAATTTGATCTTATTCGATAAAATGTATTTTTATTTTGGAAAAATATCACAAAATAATAATCAAAATTTAAAAGTGTTTCAATTAGTCTAGTCATGCATATTTTGTCCAAATTGGAACATTAAACCATCAAATCGAATTATCATCGAACTTTTTTTAGTCAATAAAGAAATGAAGGAGAAGATGTGGGGGTAAGGGATTTTTAATATATGTAATTTTATTAAAAAAAATCATGTTAATTATATTAAATAAATAAAATATACTTAAAATCCACATCACCACTCTGCTCTGCATAAAAAAAAAGAAGAAATAAAATTTTTAATTGAAACAAAAAAAAACATGCTAAAAAACATGTTAAAACCTTTAAGTTATATAAAACATGAAACTCGAGTGACTTATTGAAACATTTTTTAAATTTGAGTGACTTAGTTGGAACATTTTTCAAAACTTGGTTAATATTCAGTAAAGTTACCTCTTTTATTTTTATGTAACTTCCCATAACTTGAACATACTTTTATACTCATTAGTAGAACATCAGCTTTTAGAAAATTTTGACATGACCCGTTCGTAAATGTATAATCCTTATGGAAGTAAACAGTTTACAACCAATGACTTTACGGAGATAAACCAGTTGCTACCGATCATCTGTTTCAAATCAGTTTCATTAATCGAACAAATCTGATATAATGCGCAACTCATAACAAAAATGTCAAAATAAACTTTTCTTGAGTTGACTGACTAGTTTGACCGCTAGTAGAGGCATTGCTCCTTGGACGTTACCAGGGGGCTACAATCCCTAATACCATGCTGCCCTAGACCATTGTCATCTAGGGGACTTCCCCTTGAACTACCAAGGCTTCTTTGTACTAAAAGGTGGGATTTCTTTTGAATGAATATACTACACTCCACATATCCAAACTCATATTAATGTATGTTCTATTTTTTCATTTGATTTTAGCAAATCAAGTTATATTAAAAAATCTTTGATAAAACTAAAACCAGCAATAAGGTTTATACTTTATTTTCATCGAATATAAAGTAAATTTCACAACATAGGACCATATATGCATCAACATGAGTGCTATCCCTATCAAGATTAGAGAGAATTGCAACGGTTATCTCTATCCTGGCTTAAAAGAAGAAGTCGATGATTTTACTAGAGGGTAATCAAGGAGAAGTTATTGATAATCACTATCAAAATTTAAGATGTTGTAAATGTTCTCTCCTCCTAAAAGAGAAGTCATCTTTAAAGAGACGTTTGCAATGAAGAGAAACTTTTAGTGAAGATGAGTGGATGTAAGGTATAACATCTACCTCCCACTATCTATAAATTCTTTTCATAATATTTCTTCTAATTCAAAGTAGTTCACATATTGTTTTTAACATATATATATATATATATATATATATATATATATATATATATATATATATATATATCTATAAAAATACATCCTCAACAAATAAATTTTTTTTAAAAAGTGATTTAAATTCTTATAAGTAACTTGACTTCATTTAAGTTCAATCAATATGATCAGGTAATAATTAGTCCATTACATGTCAGTTATCAGTTTTTGGTAAAAAAACTATTTAGGAACACATGATCTTAAAGAGATGTAAGCAACAAATACATACACTCTCCGTCATGAACATCATGATTACATATGAGGGAATTGAAAGAAGGCAAAGACAATAAAGAAATTGGATGCTTGAAAATGACCTAAGAGATCATATTTTTAAGCACAAAATGACTTTTTGGTGAATCAAACATATAAAAACGATCAAAACTTTTCTTCGAATTAAAACTTAAAGTTGACGTGATGTTATGTCTAAGATGCAAAACCTCTCAAAAGTTTGGGGGAAAAAGGCTTTCAAAACACATGCAAACCTAAGGAATTGCTTATGGACGACTTGTTAATAGTTAATAATGCTCGGGCGTATTTAGTATTTTCCCTGAACAACTTCTAGAAAAATAAAAGATAAGAAACCATGTTAAAATAAGTTATTATCAAAATATATTCACAGTCAATAAGAAACGCGTTTATTCTTTCTTCCTTTTTATATTCTATTTATTTATTTTTAAGTTATTTGTCAATATGTGCATATTTTGTATGAAAGGAAAGCAATTAAATGTCCAAAAATAATATGTTTGGTCAAAATAGCGGTGTACATGAAATAATGTTAGATTGTTGTTTTATGTTGACTCTTGTATTTTAACGAGCCACTAAACATTGTGGTATTTCATGTTCTTTTATTTAATCTTTTGTTGAGAATATATTAAACTACGAAGTAGTAATGTTGTTTTATGCGTTCTCGTTTTGTGGTATTTCACTATTTTGTATGTTATGTTCTTTTCCAAAAAACTAATATTACTTCAACCTATTTTTTCTGTAATTAATTTAAAAATTTTATTTATTAACATTTTCTATAATTTTAGTTTATTAGCATCTCTGGGGTTAAATTATGTCAAAACAATAAACTTAATTTAAGTAACTATAATTTTATATAAAAATAAACTACAGTAATAATAAAAATTAGAATAGATAAACTAAGTGACGTAGATTTAGAACTGCTTCGAATGAGTGTGTTTGATTAACTAAAGCACATTGTACGCGTTCGAATTATCAATGCGGCTCATGCGGATGGCTATCGGAATCAGGGGACCATGTAACTCTACGGGAGTGTTGTATGTTGCAGCTTACGCGGTATGGAAAGAAAGAAACAAAAGATGTTTTGAAAACAAACTTATGAAGCCGAACCTTGTAAACTTGAGTTGTTATCTTTAAGTTTTGTTTTTCTCTTGCAATCTATCTTGCTATTATTTTTATTAAGAGTAATTATCTGTATTTTGAAGCAAGGTTCAAGTCTCGGGTTCAAATCTTACTTTTAGCAAAAATATTTAACGTTAAGTCAAATTGTTTTTCAGTTACAGGTTTTCTTTTGAGATGATTGAGATGCGATATCAGTTGAAAAACGAATAATTGACGTGTTACACGTGTTATTTGAAGGCCTAAAAAAAGGTTAGGGTGTTTTTGTATTTTTTTGGGGAGGGAACAATTTATAGGTAGCCGAATAATATATCATTATATCCTATCCTTCCATGTTGATTGTTGATGTAGCAGCATCCTTATCCTAGGATTTCGCTGACCGATATTCAACACGCTTTTACACTCCAGATGCCACCGCCCCATTTTCTCTTTCTTATCTTTTCATTAATATTATCTTACGGTTACTTTCACTCAGGTCCTCACTATATACAAGAGCAGCACCTAAACCCCTATAGTTTTGTATTATTATAGTAACTACCGCAGGATTGCATTAGGGATGTTTTATGTTAATTTTATGTTCCAAGGACATTTAGTAAAGCTTACAACCATTATATATATATAAATCCTCAATGTCGGTGTGAACAGTGCACCGTACCAAAGGCGATGCACGATGTACAACTTTCAAAACAAACACAAAAGCTGCGATGGTTGCGTCGGTGGTGGTGCTGCGATGATTGCGGTGGTGGTGGTGCTGCGATGGTTGCGGTGGTGGTGGTGCTGCAATGGTGGACTAAAATCAATGATGAGGCTGTTAAGACGGTGGTGATGATGTCGGTGATCGGTGGAGATGGGGCCGTGGCGGTGTGATTAGAGGATTGTTAAGGTGGTGGCGATGTTGGCGGCGACCGGTGTAGCATGAGGTGCTAATGGTGTGGTTAGTGAGGGTTGTTAGGGTGGTGGCAATGATGACGGTGACCGGCGGAGCATGGGGTGGCGACGGTGTGGTTGGGGAGGGTTGTTACGGCGGTGGAGATGATGGCGGCGAAACCGGTGGAGCGTGGGGTGGCGACAGTGCGGTCAGCTGATTGTTAAGGCGGTGGACATATGGTGGCAGCGACCGGTGGAGCTTCGGACGACAACGGTTTAGTTAGAGGATTGTTAAGGCGGTGGAGATGGTGGCGGCGACAAGTGGAGCGTGGGATGGTGACAGTGTAGGGTTGTAAAGGTTGTGGAGATGGAGCATGGGGTGGCGACGGTAGCTTAGTTTCAAAGAATAAGAAGAAGGGCTGGGATGTGCAAACAAAAGATACGTGTTTCCCAAAGTTCGATTAAATGTTATTTCTACTGTTTCTTTCAACGGTAGGTGGGGAAATGATTATGGTCAAAATTAAGCTCATTGTAGCATTAAACAGTTTGGGAATGTAAAGGTTTTTTTAAATTCTAAAATAAAATAATAATAATAATAATCTTCAATCTAACTGGTTCAAGTAAATATAGGAACATTACGGCGTTAAATTTCACTTTCAGGAAAATATTTAGAGTTAACTTAGATGATTTTTCTAACAATGAGTTTTCTCGATCCGGTATGGGAAACAGATAGATGGAGCCGATTAAGATAACTCATATCCTCCAAAGCATGATCGCACGTTCGACGTTCAAAATAATAAAAAGAAGACTATAATTGGTTTTTAAAATAAAAAAATATTTAAACCGATGGAACCGAATCAAACAAAGGTATAAAACTGAATCAAATCATATAATTGTGTGTTAATATAAAAATTAAAATAAAGAAATTTAAAACAGTCGAATAAAAGTATAAAACTTAATCGAACTATGAATTTACATTTCTTTCTTAAATTCAAGTTATTACAAAAACATCTCATTTGTTTACAAAGTTTGATGGAGATTTATTAACAGACATCCATTCCAATAACAAAATAGATTACATTTTCACGTCACATAACGCACCATCTCACGTGCTTATTTTTATACACGTTCTAAATTGCTTTGCGTTTCGATGTGAATTTTGTTTGAAGTCGAGCCAAACATGATATGTTTTTCACTCGATGGTATAAATTCGAATTACACCACGTTTCAACATTAATTTAGTTCGGAAATGAGTTTGTTCGATTATAGTTTACACGTTATCACACCGCGTACGGCGCCGCTGCAACGTGCGGCGGATAAACAACTAGTTACATTTAAATCACATAAACTTTGATTTTGTTTTGTAAGAAAGAAAGTATGATACAAAATTACATAACAACTATCCTATCATGGAGTAGATCAAAGTAACAATGATTTCCTTAAACTTTTTGTTTTAGTTTTGTTTTGGGACTAATCCTCGAGTACGTTAAGGGATGAAATGGGGTTGTGTACATGTGGTTGGTATGCTTAAATAAGAACCACTGATATTATAAAAAAAATTAAAAATGAATGACCTTTTCAATAGTTAGATCTCCTTGATGAAAACCATATTGGTTAAAAGTTTGGGCTTCATTTATAATTTCAAGTTGGTGTAGTGATTAAATGTGTAAAATAGTTCTTATAGTTTTGAATAGCTGTTAAGAGAGTAACTAACTCTCTTATATAAACGGCTATATGTAAAAATTGAAAATTGATCACTGAAATATTACACTATCAAATTCGTTTTTCTTTCTTATTCTTGGTACCTGTGCTTCAAACCAATGTTCGTATGCGTACATATTTTATAGGACATGTGTATGCATTCGTATGTTTAAATAAAACCTATATGATCTTGACACCGACTGTAAAAATGAATGACACAATTTAACTTTTAGATATGCTAGATGAAAAATATTTACATACTGTTATTTTCATAACTAACATCCATAAGGTAATAATCACGATTAAATACATTTAAAAACATACGATCTTTGATGAATGCATTACATGAAAAAGCTTCAATTTTGAGTAAATACAATATTTATTATAATATGAACATGCTTTTGTATGATGATGGAAAAGCTTCATTTATGAATAAATACCTATTTGCTCTAAACCTTATAGGTCTCGGCCAATACAATAAAGGTTTCACATGACTATCTTTACAAATAGAAAGGCTCATGTGCCATTACACCATAACTTAAGGGTCTAAGTGTAACTCTCCCATACCTATTGGCTAATAAGCGATCCCCGTACTTTGTGATGTGGGTGTCGTTCAAGCCAAATAAATTTGGCCCCCACCAAATATAGAAGTGGATAACACCGAATCTTTTCTTTGCCCACTACAAAATACAACCATAAATACATACACATAATTTATATCTATAATCACGCATTTCCCACTTGTTACCTTATCCTCATACCCCTTTAAATCCATTATCTCATCTCTCACTTCAACCATAAGCGAAGAAAGCGTTATTCAACATTCACACACCAAACACTTGCGTTTGTTTCATATTTCAAACTTTGAAGGATTCAAGATTATAAGATCGACAGAAGATTGATCAGAGATGGTGATGGGTTCTTCTTCATTCGATCAAGAAAACAAGATCGGGATCATGGGTTATGAGGACGATGATTTGGTTTCATCGGATGTTTCGAGTGTTGTGTCTTCCGATGATGAATCCGATGATGCCTTTGAAGAAAACAATTCTTCTTCTACGAGTAATAGTCGTGCCTTAGGAAACATGTCGGATCTCCTTCAACAACTTCCTCCCAAGTAAGTAATCGGATCTAAACAATCTTGCTCGCACTAACAGTTAGTTATAGGGCCTTAGGGTGAATTTTTTTATAAAATTGGTAATTTTGTATGGTTTTAATAATTATTTTTGTAAGATAAGTAATTTTCCATAAGTGGGCTAGAAACCTATGTCTTGATTTATATATATATGGATCTTTAATGTGTTTCTTATATATGTTTATGATTGATGAATTTACAGGAGAGGGTTATCTAAACACTTTCAAGGGAAATCACAATCTTTCACATCTTTATCAAAAGTGACATGTTTAGAAGACCTTGCAAAACCTGAAAACCCTTACAACAAGAAGCTGAAATCATGCAAAAGTTACGTGGCATTATCAAGGGTTCTTCCTCCTCCTACACGTAGTGCATCTTCATCAAAGCTTTTTACTAAAACGACGTCGTCTTCAAGAGCTTCTTGTTCATCATTAAGCAACAACAGCAGGCCACCTACTCATCCATCTCATAGCAGTGAAAGTGCCTCTGGTTATTCTAATCAAACCCCTTTGTTTGTTTGAGGGTGTTATGATCGATTAGATTGATTTGTTGTCGCGTATTATGAACTCGATTATCGGCTTTTAGGGCGTTTTGTGGAGAGGATGTTGTTGATGAATCGTGTTCGTGTATTGAGTACTTGAGACTAATTACAATATGAGACAACCATTGATGTGTATAATACTAATGATTTGTTTAAGGGTTTTGATTGTGGTTATTGAGGGTTGTAGTTTGGTATCAATGGGTCTGGCCGAAATGAAAAGTGGGGTTAAAAATGAAAATCCTGAAAATATTCATCTGATCATGTTTTTTTCTTGGTCATCTGAAAAATGTTTCCTTCGAACACAATATAGTCGTCTCTGATCATAATACAGGGTTGTCCGAACCTAAGATGAGCGGACAAACACAAACAGGTCTGGCTCGATTCTCAGGACACACCATTCCAGGGACACGTTGACCATGTTTAGACATGTGTCTTCGTCTGAACTAGCTTTGTCCGAACCTAAGATGAGCGGACAAACACAGACAGGTCTGGCTGATTCCCCGGACACGATCGGAACGACCATGTTTAAACATGTGTCTTCATCTGAACTGTTCATCTTAGGTTCAATCGACCCTGTTCAATGATCAAAGACGATTTTATTGAGTGGAAAACTTTTAAGGATGATCTGCAAAAGGATATTTATTTTATGAGAAAAATTGTAGTCAAAGAGTTATTTCCAGAATTTTCATCTTCTTTAAGTTTAAAGTACTTGTTTTGATGATTTAGTAACCTTTTTCTTAAGCTGTGAACCTGGGCGCGAGCCACATGGCTGGACACCCTGGTCGTGCACATCGCAACCAACGGGAGCAATCAGGGGCACGATCGCGAGGGCGTGAGGGAGGTAGCAAGACGTGAGCCCATGATCACCTGGTTGCTACTTGATTAGGTGCTTTATTCAGTGCACAGTCGGCATCCATACAGTGCAATATGTCGTAATATTACACGATAACGCCACAACACACGTGGATTGAACCCCTTCATAACATACAGCCTAAATGATAATGTGATATCCAGAGAAATGGTTGAATCTTATCAAGATTAATAGTTTCACTTCATATGTATGGAATGTCAGGCATCCATGTGCAGATACATGAACCCATGTGCATATACACTTAAATTCATCAATTTACGAGGGTTTGTCTCCCATGTGCACAAATTGTATTCCTGTTTGCCCATCAATGATGCTAGTTGATGCATAAGTTCACATAGGTGGTTTCCAAGATGACGCTGAGCCTTTGTTTGCCGTCCCTGGTTTAGATTTAGGCTAGGTGCATTATGATACAACTCGGTTAAACTTCATTGATTGAATATGATACACACAGCGGAACAACATTAAATAAACCAGAAGTTAATGTTCAATTAACAATCAAAGTAGTAATTAACATCAATGATATACTCCAAACATCACCAATTAGTACAATGTTCTCCTTTGACATTGATTACAAAGCTTTAAATACGATGAAGATTAAAAATGGATACAACTACTAACTCGTTAGCACTTGCCCACGTCCACGACCACAAGAGTTGATTTCTCCTAGCATCTAGCCATGATTGCTTACATGAATTAAGTAAGAGATTAATCTCGATAAAAAAATTAAATTTAGTTTAGAATAATTATCAAGTTGTTAGGATGGACAAGTATAGAGTTTTATTTGATTTGTCATGTTTATCGGTAGGAGTATTTTAATAGTTTATTGAGTCTTCTAGATAGAGTTGGTTACTTAATTTTCAAGGATTGTTTAGCTATAAATAGGGTCATTAGCTTCTAAATTTGTTAGAGCTTTATTGATATATTAATATAGAATCTTAGAAGTGTTTTCACGTACAAAATCATTGAGTGTTTGTTTTGTTTTGATACCGATTCTCTCCAACAATTGGTATCAGAGCTTGGCGTAAAGCTCATACCTTAGAAGCCGAAGGTAGAATCCAATGTGGAGAAGAAGAAAGAACGAACATGTGTAGTTTAGCGGTGGAAGAAATCTATGTGGTTTAGTAAGATATCAGCCTGTGTGGTTCGTTGTACATGTGTGGTGCAGTAAAGAGGAACAACTAGACTTGTACGGTAAAGGGGAAAGATCAAGAAGACCTGTGTCGTAGTAATCAGAACTGGACGATGCGAATAAAAGAAGTAGATAACCTATGTGGTGATCAATCAAGATGTAAGGCAAGCAAGAGGAATTAAAAGCTTTTGAAGTTGTTTGTGGGAATTGAAGTTTGAGCACTTTGCCAAGACAAGAAAATTAATAAAAGTAAGGTTGTTGACTTGCAAAGAAAAAAAATAGTAATTAATAAGTTTGACTTTTGTGTTCGCAATTTCGGTTTTAGACGAAATCAAAGTTGTTCTTTCTTGAGGAGACTAAGGTACACAATGGCAGAAATGAATAATCCACCTACGAATGATGTGATCATCCCACCAAAAGAATCCACTCCAATTTCGCTTCAGTGTCCTAAACTTACAAAGACAAACTATAACACGTGGGTAGTTATCATGGAATTGATTTTGGACGCTCAAGGTTTATGGGAGGCTGTTAAACCAAAGACTGGTGAAGCGGTGGACGAAAATAAAAATAAACTTGCGAGCTATCCTCTACCAAGCATTACGGGAGAACATTCTTTTGCAGGTCGCGAGAAGTCGAAACGCTAAAGACATATGTCGTCTCAAAATTTACCCGAGTTCGTGACAAAATTTAATAGTTTGGGTTCTACCCTCGAAGATGTGGTGACTGTCAAGAAATTGCTCGATAGTGTCTATTGCAATTGTCGTCTCAACAGAACAATTTGTAGATCTTAAAACTATAACCTTTGAAGAAACTATAGGAAGTCTTAAGGCTTTTGAAGAGCGGATCAAAAGTCGAGAAGGCTTGGTTGAGAAGGATAGTAAACTATAGTTTACTCATTCCAAAGGAAGTTCAAAGCAAGAAAACCGTAATGATCGCTATGGGCGTGGTCAAGGTGGAAACGAACATCGTGGCTATAATAACCGTGGACCTGAAGAAACTAATGCGGATCATGAACAAGATGATGGAGGTAATAATCAAGAAACTCCTAGGGGAGAGGTCGAGACATCCATGGCCGAGGAAGAGGATTTGTACGTGAAAGAGGTTTCGGGTGTGGTAATTTTATAAACAAAAGAGAATTGAGGTGCTACGAGTCTGGAAAATATGAACACTTTGCATACGAGTCTCCAACTTGGAATGAAAATGAGAAGAAGGCAAATTTTGCTCAAGCTCAAAAGGATGACGAGCCAACATTTTTTAATGAGGTATGGGTTCATATCAAGATTAAGGGGAGAATGAAGAGATTAATCTTGATAAAAAAGATTAAGTTTTAGTTTAGAATAATTATCAAGTTGTTAGGATGGATAAGTATAGAGTTTTATTTGATTTGTCATGTTTATTAGTAGGATTATTTTAATAGTTTATTGAGTCTTAGTAGGTTATTTAATTTTCAAGGGCTCTTTAGCTATAAATAGGGTCACTAGCTTCTTTGTTTGTTAAAGCTTTATTAATATATTAATATAGAGTTATGAAAGTGTTTTCACAAACTCATTAAGTGTTTGTTTTGTTTTGATACCCATTCTCTCCAACATTATGTAACTACCTATTAATTACATAATGTAGGGAATAACAAAATATACAAATGGATATTTAGTAGCCAGCTTGTGTTGACAACTTGATCAGCACCCAAAAGCTTCTATTGATAGAAACAAGGCTTCAGTAGTAAAATTTTTCTGCTTCAGAAACTACCTGTGGTCTTCGGCATTAACACTTGATCACAAATAACTTTAGCATCAGTAGTAAAGTTGTTTCGTTAATAGAAACTAGTCTTTCAACAGAAACCTTTAACTTTATTATAATTAAGTTTTGGTAGTATACTTAGGTGATTAGACATGAGTTGTTCACATGCCAACAATTAAGATCTTGCTCAAAGAGGTTTCGGGCCATTCGACATTCTATCAGCATAAAAGTTGATAATTGAAAACTTTTCAGTAATAAAGCTCCATGGTTCTCATCCAATTTTAAGCAAAGTCTCACGCTAAATCTTATATGTATGTATATAATATTGATGGAAAAAACACACGACACGGTCACATATGGTAACAAACAAATGTGGAATCTTTGTCTTTGATCAAAATTTTAATAACCTGGATGAATCTGTAAGTATGCAAACAAGTAAGGTATACTTAAAGCAATAAAGAGACATCAAATTATACATCAAACAAAAAAAAGTAAAAAACACAAGACTACTAGAGTAAATTTAAATACAACATCACCAAATCTGAGCAATACAAAACCCTCTTTAGGTATAGTAGAAGCATACACCAATCGTCATATACTTGGAATCAATAACATCAAGTAAATAAAATCAAATACTGTTGAAAGGTACATCTCTATCAGTTTATACGGGTTCTATCTTTTGGTTGCTTAGGTTTGTATGTTTATTTTCTATGTTTCTAATTGGGCTTAATTGCTGGACTCTTGAGAGCTGGATGGTTTCTTCGGCTTTGCTAATGGGCTTACAGCTGCTATTCTCTATGGGCTTTAGGTGGGAGAAGGTTTAGAAGTGGAGATCCGTTCCTCTTTCTGGGGTCTATATTAATATAGAGTGGGCAAAACGGGTTTTGGGCCGTACCCGAAACCGGGTGTACAAACTGGGTTCGTCCCAACCGGGTTTTTTTTACCCGGGTTGAGGCGAAACCGGATATGAACCCGGGTAGGGTCGGGCCAGGTCCGGGTCAGGTCGGGAAACAGGGTTCAACCAGGCCGGGTTCAGGTCGGGTTCGCTAAAAAACTCAAAATCTAAAACTGGTTCTAACCTTACAGGTGTAAACGGGTCCAACCTGGGTATACCTCCCATCGAGTACTACCAGTACCCGGGTTCGGGTCGGGTCCGAACCCAGTATTTATGCCCACCTCTATATTAATATATTAATTTATTAATATACAATGAGAGTGAATGTTGAGATTAATCACATTCTCAACTCTCTCTCTCTAAACGATTTCTAATCTCTTGCATATTCGATTTTGGTTTAATCGTGTGGATGAACTGGTTCTCATTGTTTGATTGTGTTTAGATATGTTCTTTGTATCATCAGATCATTCTAGTGATCTTGGGGTTTAAACTCTTTGTATTGAGATTGAATTGATAAAATTAGTATTTTTTTTCTCGATAAAAACAAAAATGAAGAAGATGAAATCATTATATAAAGACAATATGGGCTAGCCCATTTGATAGAAGCTTTGTCTTTTAAAGAGAAGGTCTTTGGTTTAAATCCAAACATGATCTAAATTAGTTTGAAGTAATTTAAAAGTACGGTAGATATAACATTGAATAAAAATTTCATTACATAGAGTTACTCCAAAACTTGATATTGTGTACTTATCTTGCTTCAAAATCTTTTTCTTTGTGCGTTTAGGCAGAATCTAAACTTCACACAAACAAAATAAGCTAATTTATTGTTTTGCGGCAGAAGAAGAACCACCAAAGAAACCCTTTATAGTTGTATTTGACGGCAGGCAGAAGGTCCACAAGCACCAACCAAAACCTATTTTGTTTGGATTTTTCTTGTACTCCACACCGACGGTAGCCAGATTTTTTTTCATATGATTTTAATTTTTACTCTAAATTAAAATAGGCTAATAATGATTAGGCTAATAATTAAAAGAATATGTCGAAGATTTTACTAACCTTTTGCTAGAAATTCCAATTTTTCACCATGTGACACCCGTAAGTAATTATCATTGCGGAAGTTTATTTTCATTTTATCAAAAAACAAATTGTAAATGCTTCTATTTACATTATATTACAACTAAATCTATGCCAAGGTCATATCCGTCGTTGGTGATCACATCTATGTGCCCACATAAGCCCTTTTCATGGGTCACGTTCACTAAAGGTGATCGTCACCATCTAACTTAATTGTGTACAATCGCTGCCAGCTCTACTATCCAAGCAACAAGTACGGATCTGCCTTTGCCGGTTAGCACAAAGAAAACGTTTTCACTTTCGTTTGCAGATTGAGTGTCAAACATTTCAAAGGCCTTTCACATGTCCCTTTTGTTAAACCCTTTAAAAACGTTTATAAACATTTCTTGACTAATATAACAACCATGAGTCGCAGATCAAAAGATTCTTTTCATGTCAGAAGGTTTTATCCAAAAAATTATTCTCAAAATATTCATTCAATTGAAAACCCATTCACATACAATGGTCATTTCATCAATAACAAACAATTTGGAACACATCCATATACATATTAGCCCAAAACAGTATAAAAAGGATCAGTCAAAAAACTCACATCTTGAAATAGTTATTTAAAAATGGCTCATAAAACTCACCTTTGATTAGCGTTAGTTCCTCTTACTTGCACTCAAACGATAATAATCACAAACAAAATTATTATATCATATCATTAGCCCTGTTACATATCATTCATATACCTTAGGCATAACTTTCCAAGATCCTTACTATACCTAACCATCTGGTATGTCCCCATGGGCCATGGGTACTTACCCAAACCATGCGGGTATCCTATCACATGGCTTATGGGTCCATAACACATATCTCTCAGGGCCCAACCCTGTAACCCTTTGGGTTTCTTACTTGATCCATCCTCTAAGCTTATCCTAAGCTTAGGATAGAGGGAGATATAACTCATCTATCACTTGTGTTATGTTAGAAAGAGTTGCTCCTAGTAGCTTCCGGGAAAATAATGAAGAAGTTAATTTTAAATTTAAAAGGGCTAGAACATATGAATCAAGAATTCGAGGTTGAAACGGTTTGCATGTGGATGTTGGTGTTATTAGTTGAGTAAAAAAGGTGATAATAATTAGTATTAGTTTAAAATGATAATAATTAGTATCAGTTTATTAATATTTTGGTTAAGTTTTTAATTGGTTGAGTTTTATTATTTATTTAATTATTTATGTAGTGTTTGAGTTGTATTAGTATAAGTGGAGTATAAATTGGGGGTTATAACCATCGTATTTGGTGTGGTCTTGTTCACAAAACACATCCTTAGAGTCGAGATGTTCTGTTTTCAAATTCTTAGTGTGCTTTTGTGTTGATCTAACGATTATAGACCAACAATTAGTATCAAAGCTAAGATATAGCTCATAGTTAGGAAGTAAGACAAATTTATCTATTATTTCTCATAATGTAAACTTAATTATCATTTTCATTTTTCTCAAATCCTAAAAAAAGTAAAATCTTTATGACGATTTGCAGTAATAACAATACAGAATGAAAATCATTATGACATTTTTCCTTTAGAACTAAAATATTAATCACAAAATTAAAATCTTTGTGATTTTGTTTAAATTTCTCCTCTTAAATTTTTGTTTTTGTAGGTTTGTATTTCAATAATATAAAAAGAAACAGAACCCAAAAATTTACAAGATAAAGTATTTCGTATTAAACTAACAAAAAGATTTGGAATGAGTCATCAAGAAAAATGTTTTGACATGGACATTATGATACCAAACCATAATTGTTACATGTTGTAGCGTTATCTATATTACTATATAAAACATTTGTTTGTAACATAATTGTAATTTTACAAAAAATAACACCTAATACAACATGTTAAACATAAGGTACAAGTATTTGATTCAATAATTCTTATTTTGCCTCTCATTTAATAAACATTTTCTAGTCAATATATTATTTAGTGCGTATTATTAATACATTATTTAATGATATGATATTATTTAATACTTTACATTTAGTTTTATATTATTTATAATATGCTAAATTTAAATTAAAATTATAAATAAGTATTATCTTATTTAAATACTTAATTATAATAATAATAGTAATAGTCATAGTAGACGCTTCACTCTAGCCAACTCATTATCTATACCATCATATTTCATGACATATTATTTAAATTAAAAGATTAAATATAAATGACGAGACTTTCGCCTTTTGAAGCGCCAGTCGCGTAGGGCGACCGGGCCAGACACGTTTTAATATAAATTTAATTTTTATAAAGTTTTTGTATTTTATTTTGATATTTCTCATGTTAAATTAATCTTTTTATATATTTAAGGGTAACATATGTTTTTAGTATAAAATATATTTGAATTTTTTAATAAACAATAATATTTAAAAAAAATATTTCATAATTTTTTTAAATGACTAATACGATTTATATATTGATATAAAGTGTGTTAAAGAAATGCAGGACCGGTGAAGGGTGGTCAATACAATAGTTTCACAAGATGGAGAAATATGAAACACTTAGCAGATCAAATAGGGAACCGGTTAGTGATGATACAAAGAATACAAGTAAAAGAACAAGAACAAGAACAAGAACACTCAAATATAGTTTTCAAGAATGATGTATATTGCTCTCAAGTTCTTACAAGTGTTACAAAACATAAATTAAGATACAAGTACTTAAGACACTTTATACTACATCCTACAGCCGGCCATACTTTGAAGGCCAGCTGAAAACACTAATCTCGACAACAAGATCAATATAGAGTCAAAAGGCAGTTTGCCTTTTGACTTGTGTCTATGACATGTCATAGATCACATCCTAATATATTACAAAAAGGATAAAAGTACATACTTAGAAAGTTACAGACTAAAGACCTTAATCTACAGTTGACAAAAGTATGGACTTTTACCAACTCATGTAAGTTGCTGAGTATTCAGAAGTGACAGCGAAAAGTGGTTCAACTTTTGTCAAAAGGTGATTCAGAGAAAGCATGTATTCTCTGTCTTCGGAAGAAATCAGTCTTTGGCTTCGGAAGACTTTGTCCTTGAAGCTTCGGAAGGCTTCATATTTGGCTTTGGAAGATATGGTCTTTTGGCTTCGGAAGATTTAACACTTAGCACAATTCACTGAGTTGTATCAAATCTTCCAAATTAACTTTCTTGTACTTCATTTATGCATGCTAAGAGCTCTTGGTTGTTCTTTGGTTGCATCAGCCTCTAAGTATATTCCTTACAAACTCTCCCTAGGCAGATACTACCAAAACTAAAGAGATCTTTGATTCTTGATCTTTATCTGTTGATAGTCCTTATTAGAATCAAGACCATTTCTTTGATCATCAGCTGGTCAGGATTCTTTAGACTCTTAAAGTATCTTCTCATGTCATAGAGACCATGTAGAGGGAGGTTAAGTATGTGGTCTTGACCTCCTTGATCTCTAGTGACATACCATCTATCTGGATTGGTTGCAAACATCCAAGACATAATGGGTCGCTCAACAACAAGAGGCTCTACTTGAATAGGAGTTGGATGAGCAGCCTCTTCTTTATCACCCTCTAGATGTTCTGATCCATCCTGAGGTATAGAGTTGGATGCCTTGGACTTCTTTTTCTTCTTCTTCTTCTTCTTCTTTTTCTTCTTCTTCTTTTTGTCCCTTCTGATGGCCATCCTTTTCCTCTTTCTGTATTTTAACTGAGGAGACTGGGTCCTTGTCCTTTATAGGTTCAGAAGGAGAAGGATCAGGACCCTACTGTAGATTAGAAGATGAAGCTGGCTGTGATGCAGCACTAGGTCCAGGTTATGTTGTCTCTTATGGTTCAACCTTGACCTCAGCTTCAGGTGCAGCCTGACTTGGTGGAGAATGCAAGTCAACCAGCTCACCCCTCTTGATCTTCTGCTTGATCACTCTAATGTGCTCATCCATGGTGGATAGAGATATTGGACCAAGTCTCCTTCTTGAGAATCCATACAGCTTCAAGAAGCTCACCATCTTCTGTCTGTCAGCAGATTTCTTCAAGTTTGCTCTGATGGTGGCTCTTGACTTTGCAGCATCTTCTCTCATCTTCCTCTTTGTAGCTTTTTCCTCTTTTTGCACTTATTGCTCAAGCTGCTTGAGGTATTCAAATTCAATGTACTCGTATGACAAGGGAAGAAGGTTTGCTACCTGATAGAGGCCTGTGGCACTCAGGTAGGTGATCATGTTTTGTCTGTCTTGTTCCCTACATTCTTGAGTTTGTTGTTCAGCAGCCACAACCTCTGTCTCAGGGCTTTCTTGAATTGGGGAGAGGGAAGGAGCTTTGTAGAGTCTTTTTCTCCTTCTTTCTTCTTTGATCTTGAGGAGCAATTCTGCATCCTCAGCTTCCTTCCTCTCATTTGACACTTCCATGTCAGCCAGTTCACTTAGTTGCTCTAAAGGGAAAGAGATGAGTTTATTAATGTTGTAGTTTCGGGACCCTAAATAGTTTAATCTGGCAGCCCTTAACTCATCATCTTGAGTACTTGGCATGGGGGCAGCCCTGATTGCAGCTTCCATGAAGCCAGGGGTCGTACTTGAACTCTCTCCCCTTTCCTTCCTCTTATTCTCTCTCTCATCCTCCTTAATCTCCTCAGGAGTCATCTTCCTTTTACCTTTGTCACTCAGAGGCCTGTGTGACTTAGGTTGGAGAGAGTTTTGGCCTTTATTACTTGGTTCTTCACTTAGGCTCTGGCCAGAGAGAGGCTGTGAAACACCTTCACCAGCTGGTACCTCACTGAGGGTAATGGGCGCTGAGGGTGCTGAAGCAGCTCCTGTCTCAAGGTTCATAGGCTCAACTGCTAGGCCTTCAGCCAATGTTTCCCTTTCGAAGCTAACCTTAGGGTCCACCTTAGTATCCAGTTGACCAACAGTCTTGCCTGCTAACCTCTATCTATATAGTCTGGTTCTCAGCTTAAACTCTTCAAACATCCTTTGTTGGATCCTATCAGCCAACCTTGCAGCTTGCCTGTTTTGACTTGGGTTGGCAAGTGGGAGGTCAGCTAGATAGGTGCTCTCATAGTATCTCAGGTTAAAGAAGTTAAAGATCTCATGTTGACCCTGAGAACTAGAGATTACCAGGGTTCTCCTTTGATAATCATACCTCCATCCCACTATTGGGTTTTTAGCAGGGTGAGATGGAGTAGGCATAGCCCTTGGTATACCCTCCTCAAATAGACTTTGAATGAGAGATTCCATATCAATATGAACTTGAGGAGGTTGTTGAGTATGGACAACTACAAGTAAAGGTGGTGAGTCCTCCATGTCCATACTCTGAGAGTAACTCCCAGGTTCTGTGATTGTAATTAAGACTTTCTCTTCCTTTTTGGTAGCATCACCCTCTTGCACAAAGGAGCTAGGGGTTAGGTCCATCACATCCATATGTGGACTTGGTTGAGTCCTCTGAATGGGTCTCTTAGTTAACTTTCCCTTGAGATCCATGATCTCAAGTTGCTGGTCATTAACCCTTCTTTGTAAGGCAGTCACCTGAAATTCTAGCTTACTAATCTTGGAAACTAAATTGGTGCAGAGTTTAGTCAGTTTGTGCACCTTTAGTTGCATACTCCCCTTATCTTCATTAGAAGAATCATAGGGGGATGAGAGAATAAGACCAAGGTCTTCTCCCTCGTCACCAGCTTTAGTTTCTTGGCTGCTGGTTTTCCCCTGCACACTGATAACTTCAAAAGAAGTGTCAAAAGTGAGAGCCTCTTCCATGCAAAAGTAAGATCCTGAATGATGTAATCACTTGTAAAAGTGAGAGCCTCTTCCATATGGGCCTCCTGAACAGGTTCAAGGAGGTCCACCTCAGTTGTGGGTGGATGATATGGGCTAGATATTAGGGATTCAGGAGCACTTATCTCTCCTTGAACATGTGTGGAGAAGAGAGACTCATGATACTCACTGAAGCCAATATCTTTATCATCATAGAAGTCTAGGCTTGGGATTGGTTGGTTGAGGTCAAGTGGCTGGGGATGGTAACTTTCCCAAGAAGGTTGATCACTAGAGTTTTGAGACTCTGAGTGAAGGCTTAAGGTTGGGGTTGTGAGCTCATCAGGCTGAGCATGAGGAACCTCAGCACTGATCATAGAAACAATAGGAGTGGTTTGCTCCTCAGGAGAAGTGGGAGCTCAAGTGTTCACTTCTTCCTACATTGTTGGTGATTTGGGGGCCTGCTCAACCTGAGTAGATTGAGCAGGGTCTTGTTTGGATTTTCTTTGGTAGGTGATCGTGATTTGTGGCTGTGTGGGGATTGCAGATGTAGAAGGTATGGGTTTAACATTGGGACCAGGCCGTTTCTACCCCTGAGAAGCCAACAATTGGCTTTTTCATTGTCTTGAAGATGCCGGGCTTCATCTGTCCTAATTTAAGAACATTACCTATTCCCTTTAACTATGAGCAAAGTTCACAGTTAAGAATGTACCGAACATAACTAGGGAACATGTAATATTCTAAGGAGTCCAAGTTTGCAAGCAGATTTGTATATACAAATTGAGAATACCTGAACTTGACCCCTTGAACCATTCCATAGACTATATAGGAAAGGTTTTTAGGAATTTGGTCCCATCCTCCATGCTTGTTTGAAAGGGAGTGGATTACTTCCACTTGTATGAGACCTTACCTTTCTTGGAGGTTCTTACGGAGTTGTCCCCTTTATAGCCCATCTGCCGGAATGAGTCATTAACAGTAGATTTAGGGAAAGACAAGTCACCCTCTTCATCATCCAGCCTTAGATGGGTGTTCTTGGAGGTTGGAGTGATGAAAACTATCCTCCCCTGCACTGTGGCAGACAGTGCCTTCCCACCGTCCAAGATGACCTCTTGGCAGGTCCTCCAGAACTCCAAAAGTTGATCTTCATATAATGGAGGGTCGATTGTAAGGGCAGTGAGTTAGTTGGTTAGAGATAAGAAGCGGCAAACGTTTGAGAAACCAGGATCTTTCCCAAACGACAACAGAGCAACTTGATTATGTTGCATGTGTAAGTGCATGGCAAAATCCGGTTGGTTTCGGGAGTAGCTTTGTGATGAAGGAAGTTAAGAACAATGTCGGTTTATGGGTGAATTTAGGGTTTGAATCTTGCAGATGAAGGAGAATAGTGAAAGAGGGGGAACCGTAGTACAAATATATATATATATATATATATATATATAGGATTTGAGACAAAGTTAATGCTAACAGATAAACTTTGAAATCTGAATGTCGGTCCCACCTTAGAAAAAGTGCCTAAAAAGTTAGTTTTCTTGGAAGTCTAAATCTTCCAAAGGTAATTTTTCTATGGAAGGTTTTAGAAAAACTTCCGAAGCCAATTTTGGCTTCGGAAGATATTTCTTAGTTTTCTAAGAATTTTGCTATGGAAGAAAGAAACTTAGAGTATTTTTAGTTCCTAGATAGATTTTGCTTCGGAAGATCTCAAATATCAGAAATCTTATTCAATATAAGAATAAGTCTTCCGAGACTTGATTGCTTTCGGAAGAAAAAAGTCCTTCAATACATATAAGTACTTGGTGACAAATATAAGCTTCGAAAGATATATTCAAATTTCTTCTGAAGGTTCACTTCTTAGAAGTAGTTATTTGTTTTGAAGACATAATTTTCTTCCAAAGACAACTTGATGTCTTCTGAAGGAAAATATATCCCAAATTCTTAAAATTCTAAGAGATATCATTTTGAAAAGTTTCTTCCAAAGTAAATTGGGCTTATACGGTGATGATATAGACAACTTAAGACATACATATTATTAAAAATAATCTTGAGTTTAGTTTAAAGAAAATCTACTCAAAGTTAATCATCCCAATAGCTGATACAAGATACAGAAATATTGCTCATCAAAAGCTTTTGTGAATAGATCAACATATTGTTCATTTGTGTTAACTTTGACTAGTTTTATCAATCCCTTTTCAAAATTATCTCTAATTAAATGATACCTGATATTGATGTGCTTTGTCTTTGAGTGTTGAACTGGATTCTCTATGATAGAGATAACACTATTGTTGTCTATATGGATGGGAGTATCCTTGAAGTTGAATCCATAGTCTAGCATCTGATTCTGAATCCAAAGCACTTGAGCATAGCAGTTTGTAGCAGCAATGTATTCAGCTTTAGCAGTTGATGCAGATACACATGATTGTTTCTTGCATTGCCATGAGACTATTCTTCCACCAAGCAATTAACATCCCCCAAATGTTGACTTTACAGTCATATTACAACCACCATAGTCACTATCTGTATATGCATAGAGATTGAAGTTAGAATTCTTTGGATACCAAAGGCCCAATTTGGGTGCACCCTTGAGAAATCTGAGCATTCTCTTGACAGCAACCAGGTGTGATATCCTGAGGTTAGCTTGATATCTTGCACAAATACATATAGCAAACATGATATCAGGCTTGCTAGCTATGAGGTATATAAGAGTCCCAATCATAGCTCTGTATAGATGTTCATCAACACACTCACCCTCAAGATCTGGTCCAAGAGAGTGGTTTCTGGCTATGGGTGTCTTAGCAACCTTGCACTCAGTCATTTGAAACCTGGTAAGTATGTCTTGCACATACTTTGACTGGTTTATAAAGATTCCATTGTCAACCTGCTTCACTTGAATTCCTAGAAAGAAATTGAGTTCCCCCATGGCACTCATTTCAAATCTATTCTTCATCAGCTTCTCAAAGTCTTTGTAGAGCTTCGGATTAGTTGACCCAAAGATAATGTCATCTACATAAACTTGAACCAGCATCAAGTCATTTTTTGTTCCTTTGATGAAGAGTGTTCCATCAGTAGTACCTCTCTTGTATCCGTGCTTACAAAGATACTGTGATAGTGTCTCATACCACTTTTGTGGAGCCTGATACAGCCCACATAGAGTTTTGTCTAGCTTGCAGACATAATCAAGATGATCTAGGTCTGCAAAGGCAGGTGGTTGTTTGACATACACCTCCTTAACAATCACCCCATATTAAAAAGCACACTTGACATCAAGTTGGTAGACCTTGAAATCCTTGGATTTAACAAAAACCAGGAATATCCTAACAGCTTCAAGTCTTGCTACAGGAGCAAAAAATTCTATGTAGTCAATTCATTCTTCTTGTGTGTATCCTTGAACAACTAGTCTTGTATTGTTCTTGATGACAAGTCCTCTATCATCGTTCTTGTTCCTAAAAACCCTTTTGGTACCTATGGTAGTCTTCCCTTGAGGAAGAGGACATAGATTCCAAACCTTCTATCTCTTGAATTAAAGCAGCTCCTCCTACATTGCTTCAACCCAACTTCCGTCTTTCAAAGCCGCTTCTATCTTCTTTGGCTTTATCTGGGACAAGAAACAAGAGTGAAGACAAACATTTTTGTCATGGGTTTGTCCTCTTGTTCTTACCCCAGTCTCAACATCTCTAATGATATTTATGGTGGGATGGGACTTATGGATTCTCAGTTGAGGAATCACAGTAAGTTGATTAGACAGATCTAAATTGGTGATATCTAGATCTGGTGCTTGAGAGTCATCCACCACGTCAACATACTTATCAAGTGACACTTGATCCAATGAGTGTGTTACATCATTGATGTTTTCTTCTATGGAGTGGTTATCAGCATCAAGAAATTCCTTATCACTATCACCACCTCCATCTTCTCCTTCATTGGAAATGCCTTCATCTAAGTTCTGTGCCCATGTGCTGGAATTTGAAGGTACTTTAGATGTATCAGCTGAAGAATTTGTCATGGTTGTGCTGATAGGATTTCAACTGCAGGGCTAGTTTCCACTGGAGCTAAAGTAGTTTGTACACTTGGTCTTCTCAGTTCAAATCTTGGATCAGAATCTCCTGTTGATAAGGTACCTGTAGACCTAAAACATTCTCACAATATTTGTTAAAACAATTGGTAACTAAATCAAGATCAAACAACCAATCAGGACCAGAACCTTTGACACTAGGTGTGTGCTCATTGAGGGTCACATTGGCTAACTCCTCAACTACTCTGGTTCTGAGATTGTATACTCTATAAGCCTTAGCTTAGGAAGAATATCCAGTGAAATGTCCATCATCTAATTTCCCATCAAATTTGGCTATTTGATCCTTGGTATTCAAGATGGTGCAAGGACATCCAAATGACCTGAGAAAACCAATGAAAGGTCTCCTTTTGTGCATAGTTCATAAGGAGTCTTACTGTGAGTCTTGACTACTAAAACTCTGTTCTACATATAGTAGGCAGTGTTGACTACCTTTGCCCAGAAGGTGATAGGTAGTTTAGAGTTAGACAACATAGTTCTTGCAGCTTTAATAAGTGTTCTGTTTCTCCTCTCAGCAATATCATTTTGCTGAGGAGTCCTAGGAGCACTATATTGTCTTGTAATACCCTTTTCATCACAAAATGCATCAAGGATTTGGTTTTTAAATTTGGTTCCTTGATCACATATTATGATCTTGACCATATGATCACATTGATTCTCAATTTTCAGAATAAATCTCTTCAAGATGTCAGGGTCCTCATTCTTAGTTCTAAGAAAGAAGACTTAAGTATATCTTGTAAAGTCATCTGTGATCACCAAGCAATTAGAAGTCCTTCCTAAACTCATTACACTGGTGGGACTAAAGAGATCCATATGTAATAAGTGTAGGGGTTTAGTGATGAAGTTCATTTCTTTTGGCTTGTGAGATACCTTATATTGCTTCCCTTTCAAGCATGCAACATAGTGATCATAACTTGTAAACTCTTTCTTTGGCATTCCAGTTACCAAATCATTCTTAATTAAATTTATTCACGTTTTTAAAGTTTACATGGCATATTCTTTTATGCCAAAGGAAAGACTCATTACTTTTGGCCTTAGATAGAAGGCAAGAAACTTCTCCTGAAGGGGATGTTTCCTACAAATCCATCTTGTACATGTTTCCTTTTCGAGGGGCTCTGAGCAGGATATGCTCTTGAGGAATGACTACCCCAGGCTTGAGAACAATGCACTCATGCTCTGTAAAGAGCATGTTGTGTCTCTGATCACAAAATTGAGATACACTCTAAAGATTGTACTCAAGCTCCTTGACAAAGTTTACCTTTTCAATGCTGAGCTTACCATTTATGACCCTGCCCTTCCAGTATTGTAACCACCAGATTCTCTTCCAAAAGTAATTGGCCCTCCATCAATTCTTTCAAAGTTTTGAAGCAAAGAGTCATTGCCTATCATGTGCCTGGAACAACCATTGTCAATGATCCATACATTTCCTTTAGTCTTTAGTTGTTCCTGTACAAAAATAGATAGTTAGTTACATTTGGAAACCCAAGCCTCATTGGTCTTGGGCTTGTCAAAGTGAAAAGAAGATAATGCAATAGTAATTGATCCTATATGCAACTTCTGAGGATCATTTGCTATTGTTGATGAAGAACTTTCAGTCACATGGCCTTCCTTCATCTTCCACACCATCTTTGGAAGACTAGACTTGGCCTTCAACACTTCAGAAGTTTGATGACTTTGGAAGTTTTGGAGACTGGACATTCGAAAGCTATTGCATCCACTGCAGCAGACTTCAGTACTTCGGAAACATTCCTTTCTTCCGAGACCAATATTTCTTCCAAAGGTAAGTTTTCACTTATCTTCTTCTTTACTTTGGAGCTTTCGAAAGGAAGAGATTTTCCTTTCGAAGCTATTTTCTTCTTCTTCTTCTTCTTCTTTGAAGTTTTCTTCTTATTCATGTGGATAGTACTTTTGGGATTGAAGATGCAATCCTTTGCAAAGTGAGAAGTACTACCACATGATGCATTTAGTTGGCATACTTTGAGAGTCTTCTTTTGAGAGGGAGACTGAGCCTGATCACTCTCTACTTCCTTCTTCGTCTTCACAGATGATGTAGCAGGCTTCTTGGGATGAGGCTTGCTCTTGGAACTAGATGGTTTAAGCTGTGCGACAGTGGTGTACATTTTATTAGCCTTCTTCTTTGAATCAGGATGACTTGGACATGAACTAGAACTCCTGGTACTAGGGTCCATTGTCCTCAGACTTTACCACTTCAAATCCAGCAGAGATGAAAACTTTCTTTTGCTTGGAGTTAAAGGTGGCTTTGATCTCTTGGGCTTTCTTGGATTTTCTCTTGGCTGCCCTGATCAAGTTCTTCTTAGCAGACTTATTCATCCTGGATTCATTCTTCTCTCCAAAAGAATAGTGTCCTTTCTCAGGATAACCCTTGTCACTCACCTCAGGTTCATCCTTCACTACCTCCTCTTTATCTTCATCCTCTTCTTGAATGGGATCTCTGGAGGGTAGCTTATCTTGACAAGTTCCACACCTTGGAGATCTTACAAATAATAATGTGTGTGGAGGAGCTATCTCACTTGAACCTAATCCTTGCCTGTTATGATAAAAAATCTTTGCATGCATGGATGAAGATATTATGTTCTTGAAGGTTTCCTCTTGAAGAACACATTTTTCTACCTTAGCTTTGCTGATCACAAGCTCAGCTTGGCATTCAGTTAATTTGGTAATGAGATCCTTGATCTGAGTCCTGTAATTGGTGTGCTTATGCTTAAGAGTTGAAATGGTTTTCTCTAAATCTTCTATTCTAAGTTTATAATTATTTTTAGCTCTTTTAAAGTCAGCTTCTAAGATGTTCAAGGACTCAAGAACAAATCTCACTTCCAAATTATAGGACCTATACATGTTAACTTTAGAAATGCATTTAGTAGTACAGAGATGTTCCAATACCTTAGCTTTTTCATGATCAACCATCAGTGCTTGGTTTGGACAAGCATATTCTACCTGAAAGCTCTAGTCAAAGCCTCATTCTTCAACAACAACAATAACATGTTGTTTGGGTTGGCTTGACTTCTCGGTTCTTGGAGCTGCATCAATGTAGTTTGGTCTGGTTTGTGCTTGGCCACCATTTGTCCTTGATGCCTTGCAGTCTCTAGCAAAGTGGCCCATTTGGTTACAGTTGTAACACTTCACTTTGTTTTTGTCAAGTCCAAACTTTCCACTAGCCACATTGCTAGGAAACTTTCTTCCTGTCCTTTTGTAGAATTTCTTGGCCCTGTGAGTGAGAAGTGCCATCTGTTGGACTATCTTCATGTACTCCAGATCATCTGGATGGATACAGTCCAAGTCTTCCAGAGTAAAAAGAAAGTTGCCACAACTTTCATCAGTAGACACAAGGGCTTGTGCAGAGCTTGTCTCTTGGAATGGGCTTCCTTGGATGTAGCTCTCCCTTGGTGTCTTGGGGAAGGTGATGAAAGGACCCTTTTGTGAGGTTTTAGGGAAGCATATAAGATGATGCTACGGTTCTATGCTATCCTTTTCAACCACATGAAGGGCTGAACTCTACTGGTTGTTGGAAGAGTTGCTGGATGGATTTTGCAAGTTCATCTCTATTGGTATCCACAAAGGATACCATACAGCTCTATGAGAGTAAGAGTAGAGAGGTTCTCAGTTCTTTTAATGGTCATATAGTAGTGACTCCATTGTCTGGGAAGAGAGAACATGAACTTCCTCACTATGTCACTATTCTTAAGTTTTACTCCAACATCATTCAGAGTGTCCACAATCTCAACATACCTGAAGTATTGTTGAGTCATGGTTTCATATGTTTTGTAGGTAAAGTTTTCTAACTGCTGCTTCATGATATCCTTTTTGTTCTTCTTAACTTCATCAGACCCCTCATACATCAGCTTTAGTGCATCCTAGAGCTTTTTAGTAGTTTTGCACTTCTTACCCTCTGTATATGGAGGTGGGAAGAGCAGTTTGAAGAGAGATCATGGCCTTTGATTTACATCTATTCTTTTACAGTCTTCTTTAGAGTAGTCAGCTATTTCCTTTGGTATCATGCCACCTCCAGCTGTGGCTGAAGAGGTGCATGGGATATAAGGTCCTTCGATAACAGACCTCCACATCATGCTGTCTTGAGACTTGATGAACCCTTCAATAAATTGGCACTAAGTATCAAAGTCATCAGGAGTGATCAGTGGAGACTTTGAATAGTACCGATTTCCATATCAGCTTTACAAGAGCTTCATTTGAGTTGTTAAGTGTTCTGTGAAACTAAAGTGATCAAAGATGGTGAGATCTTACAATCAAGAGCCTGAAATGCTCTGATACCAATTGCAGGACCAGTGAAGGGTGGTCAATGTAACAGTTTCACAAAATGGAGAGATATAAAACACTTAGCAGATCAAATAAAAACCGGTTAGTGATGATACAAAGAACACAAGTAAAAGAAAAAGAACAAGAACACTCAAATATGATTTTCAAGAATGATGTATATTGCTCTTAAGTTCTTATAAGTGTTACAAAGCATACATTAAGATACTAATACTTGAGACACTTTATACTACATGCTACAGCCGGCCATACTTTGAAGGCCAGCTGGAAACACTAATCTAGACAACAAGATCAATGTAGAGTCAAAAGGCAGATTGCCTTTGACTTGTGACTATGACATGCCATAGCTCACATCCTAATATATTACAAAAAGGATAAAAGTATATAGTTGAAACTAAAAACCTTAATCTACAGTTGACAAAAGCATGGACTTTTCACCAACTCACATAAGTTGGTGAGTCATCAGAAGTGTTAGCTAAAAGTGGTTTAGGTTTTGTCAAAAGGTGATTCAGAGAAAGTATGTCTTCTCTGTCTTCGAAAGAAATCAGTCTTTGGCTTCGGAAGACTTTATCCTTGAAGCTTCGGAAGACTTCATCTTTGGTTTCGAAAGATATGGTCTTTTGGCTTCAGAAGATTTGACACTTAGCATAATTCACTAAGTTGTATCAAATCTTTCGAAGTAACTTCCTTGTACTTCATTTTTGCATGTTGAGAGCTCTTGGTTGTTCTTTTGTTGCATCAGCCTCTAAGTGTATTCTTTACAATAAATGAATTGTAACATCCTGGATTTTCAAGGTTAGATGCAATAGTTAAAATAAAAGAAATATGAATTTTCATTTTGTATATTGTTATACGAGTAAGTAATGAGTCGAATGACTATTTTAAATTTAAAGTTTTAGATGAGTTTTAGTGTCGTAAGAGACCGTATAAATATATATAAATATAATAATATATTATATTTAAACGTGCTCCATTTTTAACGAAACTTGGGTCGACTCGTAGAGAAAAATAAGCTCGTCACAATGACATATTCAAAATTTTATAAAGCGCTATATTTTAAAAGTTATAAGAGAAAAACAAATTAAGCAGCTGAATTAATTATAATAATATAATAATATTATTATAAAAAAATCTTATGAAGAAGAATCGAAGAAAGAAAGCAACCAAGCAAGCAGCTAAATCACATCCCACATCGTCTGTATGAATAATTCTTCTGCCTGCTTGCTTTCTTATAAATAGAAGCCTTAGGATTTAATTTAGAGTATGAGTTTTCTTGGGCACACTCTAATATAAAGAGAATCCCGAGTAATCGATACCCCATTGGGTATTGTTATTAGTCGTTTTTAAAGCTCGGGTAGGAGCGCGAGTAGGGAGACTCTACATCAAATTGCCATAGATAGTTTTAAGGTATGTTCTCGTTTAAGTTTATGTCAAATTAATTATTATTTCTTTTAGATTTAGCTTATTATTACTAGGAGTAGTTTTAGTATTATTAGTATTTTATTTTTAGGCGTTAGGTTATTGTTATGGGTGGGTATTGGGTAGCCTAGCCTTAGTTAGGCATGGAGTGATCACATATGCTTAAACAAGGTAGCGTAAACTACTATCCAACCATGATAATAACTAGTTAGTTTTGTCATTACCTAACTTAGGAATACTTAAACTGTATCAGGACCTTGAGATATTACCAGATTGTACTAGGAGTGAATATCAACTATTAGGCAGCTATTAAACAAGTGAGTTCCTCTGAACTATTTTCTAAAACGGGATGTGATGTTTTGATAACCGGTAATAATTGAAGAATTGACTATCAATAGCATTTGTGATATGTGGCAATGCTTGATAGCATGCTTGAGGACTGCTTGTGTGATTCTGCTTTAGCCAGTGGAGTTTGTATACATAGCCTGGTTATGTGAATTTATACTGTGCTTACTCTATTCCTATCTGTTTGCCATGGTTGTATCTGCTTGATGTAATAGTCAATATCAATATGTTTTGAATTTTGAAGAATGCAATGTTTATGAATTCACAAGTTTTATGCTGAGTCCAAAATGTTTTCTATTTTATGGACACAGATCCTAGGTTCCAAGAGATTGCAAAAATTGGAGATTACGGGCTAGTTTACGAGGAAATAGAGGTCTAGAGCGCTACTGAAGATTCGGATCTCTAATATAGTTAAATTGATGTAATGATATTATCTATCATGACAACTATAATGTATGTTTTTATGTATAATCAAAGTTAGACTTCCGCTATGAACTCCATTATTACTATGTGTTCTGTATTTCTGATGCGTAACGCTCCCTGGGATAGCCCGGGAGGCGGGCGTTACAAGTTGGTATCAGAGCCATAGTTTAAACGAATTAGGTATTATCAGTTAGTGTCTAAACTTAAACTAAGATTAGGAAGACTATGTAGATTGCCAAAGGAGTCAAGTAACGTGATGATAGATGAGAAGAGTTAGATATGTGTTAAGTATATAGTGGAAGATAATTAGAATACGTAAATAATGTAAAAGGTTAATAGCATTTGGCTAATGTTATTAAGGATTTACATTTGTAAATTGTGTTTTGGTTTGTTATCAGTTATGTTTACCTAAACATAAGAAGTAGATTAATAGCGTTGATCAGGAACTGTAGAAGATGTGCAACTCTACGGATAGTCTTTGTTAATTAGTCTAATTAACAGAAGTGACTAGGCAAGACAAGTCACGACTAGTAATAGTCAAATAAATTATAAAATAGAATGTTCAGGAAAACAAGCGAACAAGAATGCTCAATAAGGATGAAATTCATATTCAAACACTCATATTGATACATAATGAAGGAAAGCTAGAATATTCATGTGAGGTAAATTGATGATTACGCTTGGATCCACATAATGGTGAATTTATAATAAAAAGAGTATCCTAGTGAGATTCTAACATGTTGATTAGTGCCTATGTCTTAGTGGTGAAGTGACAGCTCCATATGACAAGGATTGTGATGTAATGGAGTATGAACATATGGGATAGATGTACATTATCAAATATTCAAATGTTGTATTAATATTCATCAAGAGTGTCAATCGATAAGATAAGATAAAATATAAAGTGATGAATAGTATGTTAAGAAAGGATAATACCCTAAAACATTGGAACTAGTACCAAGTAACCGAAAGCAAGATAGATTGTCAAAGGTGATCATGGATGTAGAAAAGATATAAAGAACTATGAAAAGTACAATTAGATAACAAGGGAAATACAAAACTTTATCTTAAGATGTCAAGATTATTGCTGCCACTCAACCAAAAATTAATCTGGAGAAATAGAACGAAAATTACAGAAAAGTTTCTCATTATCTAGAACTAAGATTGTAAACCAAGAAAATAGAGGAGTAAGTACAAGAGTGTGATTATAAGTCCTTCATGACGTGCAACTCTCTAACCTTTGATAACAACAAGAGATCGGTAGAGGCACATGAGTGCTGAAGTCAAATAAAAACTATCTTTGACATTTATGGGTACATGTAACCAATTAGATCTAATTTGCAGTATATTCATTTCAATCAATGAGATTACATTGGTGCAAATAAAAGCCTAGTATCAACTATCTTTAGACCATATATGAATTAAGAAACTCAAGCTTTACACCATACCTTCATAAGTAGAATGACTAATAGGAGACAAAAGACAATAGTTGACATCATTAAGAATCGTATGATAAGCTTGAACGGTAACTTGATTCCTATTGACTTGATACCTATGGAAACCTAAAGAATTTGAGGTAGTCAAAGGAATTGACTAGCAAACCTTTAACTAAGTATAAATCAAGTCTGAAAGAAGAATGGTATAACTTAGGTTGCCTAAAAAATGGTAGTATCTGATGACTGAGCAAAAAACATTATCACTATGACTCATGTCCATAAACTTTTAAGAAAATGATACATTATTGTTCTAGAATATGCGTTATCTACTTAAGAATTACAATGACACATCAGAACTTATCTAACTAGATACAACAATAAGAAATCTCATAATGAAAATGGAAGAATAGAATTCATTAATTTCACAATCAAGTTATGGGTATGACACCATCTAGCTACTGGATGATAGGCTTATCAAATTAGTACACTCTTTACCTATCTGTCAGATAGAAGGGTTAGCCAAACTCTATTAGTCTCATATTAAGATGTGCCTATCTTGACTATATATGACACTTCAAAATTATAATAGGGTTTCCATAAAAAACTAAGAACTTGAGTAAACTAGAGAACCTTATGTTAAAAAAAAACTACCAAGGCACAATAGTAGTAGACTTTCTTTGAGTATTAAAACCCTAAGAAATAATGTAGGACTATATTAACAAGAGTTTGATATGATTTGATCACTTTTGCGTTAAAGGAAATTCTAAGAAATAAAGATACAGTGGTTAACAAAACAAACTATTAATCCTACAATGTAGGAATGTTAGCTCAAAAGATAATTCAATTCGTATTGGTCGAGTGGTAAGGTTAGAAAAGAGTCTGAGAAGACTTGGGGATTTACAGAAGAAATAAAAGCCAAATATCCTCAACTTTTAGGGTAACTTTCGAATTTTGAGGATGAAATTCTATTAAGGGGGGAAGTGTGTAACATCCCTGGTTTCCAGGGTTAGACGTAATAGTAAAAATAAAAAATATGAACATTACATTTTGTATATTGTTATATGAGTAAGTAATGAGTCGAATGACTATTTTAAATTTAAAGTTTTAGACGAGTTTTAGTGTTGTAAGAGACCGTTTAAATATATATAAATATAATAATATATTATATTTAAACGTGCTCCATTTTTAACGAAACTTGGGTCGACTCGTAGAGAAAAATAAGCTCGTCACAACGACATATTCAAAATTTTATAAAGCGCTATATTTTAAAAGTTACAAGAGAAAAACAAATTAAGCAGCTGAATTAATTATAATAATATAATAATATTATTATAAAAAAATCTTATGAAGACGAATCGAAGAAAGAAAGCAACCAAGCAAGCAGCTAAATTACATCCCACATCGCCTGTATGAATAATTCACCTGCCTGCTTGCTTTCTTATAAATTGAAGCCTTAGGATTTAATTTAGAGTATGAGTTTTCTTGGGCTCGCTCTAATATAAAGAGAATCCCGAGTAATCGATACCCCATTGGGTATTGTTATTAGTTGTTTTTAAAGCTCGGGTAGAAGCGCGAGTAGGGAGACTCTAGATTAAATTGCCGTAGATAGTTTTAAGGTATGTTCTCGTTTAAGTTTATGTCAAATTAATTATGATTTATTTTAGATTTAGCTTATTATTATTATTAGGAGTAGTTTTAGTATTATTAGTATTTTATTTTTAGGCGTTAGGTTATTGTTAGGGGTGGGTATTGGGTAGCCTAGCCTTAGTTAGGCAGAGTGATCACCCATGCTTAAACAAGGTAGCATAAACCACTATCCAACCATGACAATAACTAGTTAGTTTTGTCATTACCTAACTTAGGAATACTTAAACTGTATCAGGACCTTGAGATATTACCAGATTGTAGTAGGAGTGATTATCAACTGTTGGGCAGCTATTAAACAAATGAGTTCCTCTGAACTGTTTTTTAAAACGGGATGTGATGTTTTGATAACCGGTAATAATTGAAGAATTGACTATCAATAGTGTAATGTCCCGTTCCCGGAAATCTCACAGTTGGACATTCACAGCGCGATTTATAAAACACTTCATAAGTTATCAAACATTGCAGCGGAACTTAAATATCAAAAGCCATTAATTAATTTATAAACGCTGTTGTTAAGTAATACATGTTTGGTATAGTTACAAAACAACAACATTATATTCAAGAATGGATGTCAGTCTTGTCCCAACGAGTAGCCTCCCCGAGTGCCATCCTCAGCAATATTACCTGCCAACTGAAAATGCATAAAAGTCAGCTTTGCTGAGTGAGTTCTAGTTTTAAAATCATTAGAAAATACATTGTAGGATTTATATACGAAAATACTCTTTAAAATACTTAACCATTCCTTCGTATGTGCTCACACATCATACATACATACATTCCATTATCATTCCTTATCATCATTAACTTTCTTCACCATTTCCATGCCCACTCATTAGAGCCTCTTAACTTTTTAATCTTTCACTTCGATATGGACCAAAGTGCTATACCCCCATATAATGCGCATAAACCTGGTACTGGGCCTAAGGTCTATAAATAGACCCCATCCGTGGTGCACTAATGCTGACTCCAGTACCGGGGCAGCAATAGTGGTCCCCTCAATCTTAAAGATTGACCCTGTGTGTATCCTCTGGGGTTAACTAAACCACACACAGTTGAGCTAACAACCTAGCGGTTGTGAACCTCATTGTGAATTTGCTTGCAAGACTTTCTTACGTTCTTTATGTTCCACTTTTCATTAGCATTAATCTTTTACTTGATTAATAATAATACTTTATGATCATAAGCAAACCACATAAAGTCATATAGCAATATCATAATAGGCACATAAGGGCAGCCCACAACATGCATAAGATAATCAAATAAAAGCATCAAGTCAACCATGGTCAAACCCGAATTTCTGATCTTCTAAAATCCTAGAAAATTCCTTAAGTCCTAAAGAAATGCGGATGAATGAGAACAAATACGGGTTAACAAAACTAATGCGGGTGAACAACTTGCAAATGCGGGTGAACAACTTGCAAATACGGGTGAACAACTTGTAAATGCGGGTGAACACTTGGTAATTATTCTGTCTTAAAGGAAATGCTGATGAACACTGTAGCAAATGCGCATGTACAAAAGAAATGCTGATGGACACTTAGGCTGAATTAAGGCAAATGCGGGTGAACCATCAGACCTGTAAATGAGACTTATGCTATAACCAGTTCTAAAACCTCATTCTCATGCATCCTTAACATAGATCAATCATGCTAAACTCTTAGAACAAGCTTACATCCTCGTAAAACACAGAAATTCATGCACATATACACACGGTTAACATTCATGATGGTTGTAAAACATTTTATATGCATTTTCAGCCCCAAAGAAGTTTAAAAGCATAAAACCGGGGTCCTAGAACTCACCTAGTGTAGAAGACAAGTAGAACTCCTCCAAACTTGCTTTTACACAAAGGTCCAAACACCTAAACAAGCAAAACAACCAACCAAAGCACATACAACACCTAGAAATCAGTTTCTAAGGTGGAAAACCTCAAAGAACCAAGCCAAACATCAACAAAACCCACTAACCTTGAAGATTTCAGTTATATTTCCTTCTTGGAACCGAGAGAGCTGGTTTGCAGCTTTCTTTCTTCTTCTTTTTGGTCGAACAACAGCAAGATGATATGGGCGGCCATGCTCATATAAAGTGCATTTTTGACTTTTTGGTACTATTTACACAAAGCACCCCTCAACTTTGCCTTCTTTTTTTTTCTTCAAAATACATTTCTTTCCTTTTTATTTTGACCGAGGTTTCAGGTGTTACAAATTGCATCTGTGATATGTGGTAATGCTTGATAGCATGCTTGAGGGCTGCTTGTATGATTCTGCTTTAGCAGTGGAGTTTGTATACATAGCCTAGTTATATGAATTTATATTGTGCTTACTCTATTCTTATCTGTTTGCCATGGTTGTATCTGCTTGATGCAATAGTCAATATCAATATGTCTTGAATTTTGAAGAATGCTATTTATGATCTCACAAGCTTTATGCTGAGTCCCAAATGTTTTCTATTTTATGGACACACATCCTAGGTGCCAAGAGATTGCAGAAATTAGAGATTACGGGCTAGTTTACGAGGAAATAGAGGTCTAGAGTGCTACAGAAGATTCAGATCTCTAATATAGTTAAACTGATGTAATGGTATTATCTAGCATGACAACTATAATGTATGTTTTGATGTATAATCAAAGTTAGACTTCCGCTGTGAACTCCATTATTACTATGTGTTCTGTATTTCCAATGCGTAACGCTCCCTGGGATAGCCCAGGAGGCGGGCGTTACATGAATGAATGGTGTAAACAAAGAAAAATGTTATATTAAAGGTGGTTAGCTATTTTAACAATTTGTGTACATTTATTTATGATAGAGCTAGTCTGCAGCTTTCTTTCTTCTTTTTTTCGGTCGAACAATAGCAACAACAAGATGATATGGGCGGGCATGCCCATATAAAGTGGATTTTTGACTTTTTGGTACTATTTACACAAAGCACCCCTCAACTTTGCCTTCTTTTTATTTTCTTCAAAATACTTTTCTTTCCTTTTTATTTTGAGCGAGGTTTCGGGTGTTACAAGTCTACCCCCTTAAAGAGGTTTCGTCCCCGAAACCTGCCACTCTTTGAATAACTATGGGTAATGCTGTCTCATCTCTTCTTCAGTCTCCCACGTAGACTTAGAACCCTTCCGGTGTTTCCACTGCACCCGCACAAGTGGAACCACTTTATTCCTCAATCTCTTCTCCTTCCTATCTATGATGGCCACCAGTTGCTCCACATAATTGAGTCTTTCATCCACTTCGATATCCTCCAGTGGCACAATCATATCTTCATCAGCCAAGCATTTTCTTAGATGAGATACATGGAACATCGGGTGAATTCCACTTAGCTCATCAAGCAATTCTAGTCGATAGGCCACCTCCCCTACCCGTGCAACGATTCGGAAAGGCCCTATGTACCTTGGACTCAGCTTGCCCCTCTTCCAAAACCAGATGATTCCCTTCCAGGGCGAGACCTTTAACATGACTTTATCACCCACGTTGAACTCGATTGGTCTACGCCTTTTATCGGCATACGACTTCTGCTTATCTTTCGCCGCCTTCATAAAGGCATTGATATTTTCTAGCTTCTCAGTCGTAGCCTCGATTACCTCCACGCTTCCCAACTCTTTTTGCCCAATGTCTCCCCAACACACGGGCGTTCTACACCTCCTACCATATAGCATCTCGTAAGGTGGCATGCCAATGCTGCCATGATAGCTGTTGTTGTATGAGAACTCTGCCAATGGTAGATGATCATCCCAACTTCCTCCAAAGTCGATCACGCATGCTCGGAGCATGTCCTCGAGCGTTTGAATCGTCCTCTCAGACTGACCATCTGTCTGAGGATTATAAGCCATACTAATATGTAGCCTCGTCCCCATGGCATCATGAAATCTCTTCCAGAACTTCAATGTGAACCGAGTGTCACGGTCTGACACGATAGACACCGGCACACCATAACAAGCTACAATCTCTTTGATGAATCGATCCGCCAACCTCTCGGACGAATACGTCTGGCGGATCGGCAGGAAGTGAGCACTCTTTGTCAAACAATCAACTATTACCCAAATTACATCATACCCCCTTGCCGTACATGGTAACTTCGTGATGAAATCCATGGTGATGTGCTCCCACTTCCACTCATGTACATCCAATGGTTGGATCTTCCTGTATGGCTTTTGATGCTCTGCCTTCACTTGTAAGCAAGTAAGGTACTTACTCACATACTCCACTACATCGCGCTTCATACCTGGCCACCAGTAATCTTTCTTCATGTCTTGATACATCTTGGTAGCTCTGGGATGAATGGAGTATCGAGTCTTATGAGCTTCGTCCATAATTCGCCCACGTAGATCCCCATATCAAGAAATCCACATCCGTCCAAAGCGGGTTCTAACCCTGTGGGTATTCTCTCCCAACTCCGTGACTAGACCTCTCATCCTTTCAGAGTTAATGCAATCTTCCTTCAATGCCTCATCCTGAAATTCTTTGACCTGTGTCATCACGTCAGAGGTCATCACCAACTGATAAGCCTTCACCCGGATTGGCTCGGGTCTTTCTTTTCGGCTGAGGGCATCAGCTACTACATTGGCTTTACCCGGGTGGTAATGGATCTCACAGTCATAATCCTTGATCAGCTCTAACCACCTCCTCTGCCTCATGTTGAGATCTTTCTGCTCAAAGAAATACTTTAGGCTCTTATGGTCCGTGAAGATTGTGCATTTCACCCCGTACAGGTAATGTCGCCAAATCTTTAATGCAAAGACCACAGCTGCGAGCTCCAAATCATGCGTGGGATAATTGACCTCGTGGGTTTTCAACTGTCGAGACGCGTAGGCTATTACTCTCCCACGTTGCATTAACACACAACTAGTCCCGAATAGGAGGCATCCGAATACACCACTAAGTCTTCACTCCCTTCAGGCAATGTCAAGACAGGAGCTTGAGTTAATCTTGCCTTTAACTCCTCAAAAGCATCCTCCTGTTCTTGTCCCCACACAAACTTCACATCCTTGCTTGTCAACTTAGTCAAAGGTGAGGCTATCTTGGAAAAGTCTTGGATAAACCTTCGGTAGTAACCCGCCAAACCCAAGAAACTACGAATCTCAGATAGCGTCTTTGGAGAGTTCCATTGCATTACCGCCTCAACCTTTGCCTGGTCCACCATAATCCCTTTGGTATTCACCACATGACCCAGAAACTGAACTTCTCGCAACCAAAAAGCACACTTAGAGAATTTGGCATACAACTTATCCTTTCTAAGTGTCTCCAATACTTCACGTATGTGGCCGACATGTTCTTCTTTGCTCTTCGAATAAATCAGAATATCATCAATAAACACAATCACTGATTTATCTAACATCGGCTGACACACTCGGTTCATCAGATCCATAAAGGCAGCTGGCACGTTAGTTAAACCGAATGACATAACGAGAAACTCGTAATGTCCATAACGCGTGCGGAACGCTGTCTTCGGGGTATCTTGTTCCTTTACCTTCGGCTGATGGTAGTCAGATCGAAGATCTATCCTGGAAAACCAACTGGCACCCTGAAGCTGATAAAATAGGTCATCAATTCTCGGTTGGGGATATGGATTCTTTATTGTTAACTTGTTTAGCTCCCGGTAGTCTATGCACATCCTCATACTACCATCTTTCTTCTTAACAAACAAAACCAGAGCACCCCAAGGAGAGATACTCAGTCAAATGAAACCCTTGTCCAATAACTCCTACAGTTGAACCATCAGCTCCTTCATCTCGATTGGAGCTAATCGATACGGTGCCTTGGCAACGGGTTGAGCACCAGGTATCAAATCAATCTAAAACTCGATCTCACGGTACGGTGGCATGCCTGGTAAATCTCCTGGGAACACGTCTGGAAAATCACACACAACTAGTACATCAGAAAATTGTGATACTGACGCGTCCACATCCTTCACATAAGCCAGGTAGGCATTACATCCGCGTTTCATGCACTTCTCGGCCACCACCATCGAAACCAGTTTTGGAACTGTAGTAACTCGGTCACCGTAAACCGTTACCGAACTTCCATCGGGCGCTGTCATTCGAATCATCTTTTTGCGACACACGATGTTTGCCTCATAGGCTGCCAACCAATCCATCCCCAGAACTACATCAAATCCGCTTAGGGGAGTCACAAATAGTTTAGCAGAGAACCTATGGCCTTCTAACTCTATGCCACAATCCTCAATCACGTTAGAAATTCTGGTAGACTTACCAATAGCAGTTTCTACATCAAATGACTCATCAATTCTTCTAATACTAACAGGCAGCTTAGCACAGAAAGCAGCAGAAATGAAACTCCTACTAGCACCAGAATCAAACAATACAGAGGCACAAGTTTGGTTTACTAGAAACATACCCGACATGACATCGGAATCCACCCTGGCCTCCTCCCGGGTCATTGTGAAGGCTCTAGCACTTGCCCTCTTTGCACCTTCTTCAGTCCCTTCTTGGCCCCGGAGCTCTCAGCTCTCGGCTTCCTGCACTCGTGGCTTCTGTGGCCAGTCCCGCCACAATGGAAGCACCTCGACACTCCATAATCTTTTGCCATATGACCAGGCTTCCCACATCTGAAGCAAATATTCGATCCTAAACGGCATTCCCCGCTATGTTCCTTACCACACTTGTCACATAGCTTCAACCCGAGCTTGTAGCAACAACCCGGCAGTCATCCATCCTCGGCCTCTTGCTATTTGGGGTGAAACCACCACACCCAAACCTCTTCCTGTTCCAACTTCTGTTATTACCACCGGTCTTCTTCACCTCCATCACCTCCACTTCTCTTTTATCATACAGTCTCCCAGCTAAATCCACCGCCGACCTAAAAGTGCTCGGTCGGGTGGCGATCAAGTGCCTACGAATGTCTGCTGGCAACCACTGAATATTCCTTTTGATCTTCCTTGATGCTGGCGTAACCTGATCGGGCACTAACCTTGCCATCTCATTGAATTTGGTGGTGTATTGCTGATGGGTCATGGTTCCCGCCTCAAGCTGTAGGAACTCTCTCTATCTTGTCTAGTTCCCTGTGAGGACAGAATTCCTCAACAACCAACTTCTTCAAATCTCCCCATCTCATCCTCCCGATGGCCATGCTGCCCTCGGCTTGGATAATATTGTCCCACCAACACAGAGCCGAGTCAATAAATGAGTGAGTGGCAAATTTCACCTTCTTATCCTCCCTGCACTCACTAATATCCAACACTGCCTCCATCTCTCTAACCCAGCGGTGGGCAGTAGCAGCGTTACCGTTGCCGTCAAAAGTAAGGGGTTTACACCGTTGGAATGCCCCGTAGCTGCATCCCCTTGCGGTTTCCCGCACCTCTACATCTTCTTCATCACTGGAGGCTCCCCTTTTAACATTCATCTCCTCCTCCTCATCACGATCTCTCTCATTCTCCCTTCTCTTAGCAGCAACCCTTCTCTCTTCCTCCTTTTCTTTCCTTTCATCCTTCCTTACAGCCCGGATCACCTCAGCATTGTCCTGACGAGTAGCCTCCCCGAGTGCCATCCTCAGCAATATTACCTGCCAACTGAAAATGCATAAAAGTCAGCTTTGCTGAGTGAGTTCTAGTTTTAAAATCATTAGAAAATACCATGTAGGATTTATATATGAAAATACTCTTTAAAATACTTAACCATTCCTTCGTATGTGATCACACATCATACATACATACATTCCATTACCATTCCTTATCATCATTAACTTTCTTCACCATTTCCATGGCCGCTCATTAGAGCCTCTTAACTTTTTAATCTTTCACTTCGATATGGACCAAAGTGCTATACCCCCATATAATGCGCATAAACCTGGTACTGGGCCTGAGGTCTATATAGAGACCCCATTCGTGGTGCATTAATGCTGACTCTAGTACCGGGGTAGCAACAGTGGTCCCCTCAATCTTAAAGATTGACCCTGTGTGTATCCTTTGGGGTTAGCTAAACCACACATAGTTGACCTAACAACTAGCGGTTGTGAACCTCATTGTGAATTTGCTTGCAAGACTTTCTTACGTTCTTTATGTTCCACTTTTCATTAGCATTAATCTTTCACTTGATTAATAATAATACTTTATGATCATGAGCAAACCACATAAAGTCACATAGTAATATCATAATAGGCACATATGGGCAGCCCACAACATGCATAAGATAATCAAATAAAAGCATCAAGTCAACCATGGTCAAACCCGAATTTTTGATCTTCTAAAATCCTAGAAAATTCCTTAAGTCCTAAAGAAATGCAGATGAATGAGAACAACTGCGGGTGAACAAAACTAATGCGGGTGAACAACTTGCAAATGCGGGTGAACAACTTGCAAATACGGGTGAACAATTTGCAAATGCGGGTGAACACTTGGTAATTATTCTGTCTTAAAGGAAATGTAGATGAACACTGTAGCAAATGCGCATGTACAAAAGAAATGCTGATGGATACTTAGGCTAAATTAAGACAAATGCGGGTGAACCATCAGACCTGTAAATGAGACTTATGCTATAACCAGTTCTAAAACCTCATTCTCATGCATCCTTAACATAGATCAATCGTGCTAAACTCTTAGAACAAGCTTACATCCTCGTAAAACACAGAAATTCATCCACATATACACACGGTTAACATTCATGATGGTTGTAAAACATTTTATATGCATTTTCAGCCCCAAAGAAGTTTAAAAGCATAAAACCGGGGTGTAGAAGACAAGTAGAACTCCTCCAAACTTGCTTTTACACACAGGTCCAAACACCTAAACAAGCAAAACAACCAACCAAAGCACATACAACACTTAGAAATCGGTTTCTAAGGTGGAAAACCTTAAAGAACCAAGCCAAACATCAACAAAAACCCACTAACCTTGAAGATTTCAGTTCTATTTCCTTATTGGAACCGAGAGAGCTGGTCTGCAGCTTTCTTTCTTCTTCTTTTCGGTCGAACAACAGCAACAACAAGATGATATGGGCGGCCATGCCCATATAAAGTGCATTTTTGACTTTTTGGTACTATTTACACAAAGCACCCCTCAACTTTGCCTTCTTTTTATTTTCTTCAAAATACTTTTCTTTCTTTTTTATTTTGACCGAGGTTTCGAGTGTTACAAATTGCATCTGTGATATGTGGCAATGCTTGATAGCATGCTTGAGGGCTGCTTGTATAATTCTGCTTTAGCCAGTGGAGTTTGTATACATAGCCTAGTTATGTGAATTTATACTGTGCGTACTCTATTCCTATCTGTTTGCCATGGTTGTATCTGCTTGATGCAACAGTCAATATCAATATGTTTTGAATTTTGAAGAATGCTATGTTTATGATCTCACAAGCTTTATGCTGAGTCCTAAATGTTTTCTATTTTATGGACACACATCCTAGGTGCCAAGAGATCACAGAAATTAGAGATTACGGGCTAGTTTACGAGAAAATAGAGGTCTAGAGTGCTACAGAAGATTCAGATCTCTAATATAGTTAAACTGATGTAATGGTATTATCTATCATGACAACTATAATGTATGTTTTGATGTATAATCAAAGTTAGACTTCCGCTGTGAACTCCATTATTACTATGTGTTCTGTATTTCCGATGCGTAACGCTCCCTGGGATAGCCCAGGAGGCGGGCGTTACATGAATGAATGGTGTAAACAAAGAAAAATGTTATATTAAAGGTGGTTAGCTATTTTAATAATTTGTGTACATTTATTTATGATAGAAAATAGTATTTTTCTAGCATGATATAACTACTACTAATATAAAAAAATAAGAAATGACGATACTTTTATATTAAATCTAACCCAAGGTGTTTAATACCATAAATTTTTTAATCTTATTTCTATTATTATTTTTTATGAAATAACATCATTATTTATCATATAGAGTAAGAAAATTTAAGTTTTAAGTGCATCTTTAATATATTGTACTAAAAAAGAAGTCTTTAAGAGCATCTTTAATTTATCATATAACTATAAGTTTACAAATTTTTTTTAAAAAAAATACAAAAATTGGGTTTATAAAATAAAATAATGTTAACTCATTTTTGAAATAAATACTTTGAGGTTGTTTATTTTTATGTTAAAATATATAATAACCCTAAGATTTGTGATTAAGAGGTGATATTACGATTGCAAAGAGACAAGATGAACAAGCCCTTCATGTGCTTAGCAAGAGACCCGAATTAAAATGGGTTTAGTGGACTTGGATGTGGTCGATCTTCTTTCAGAGGAAGAGTTCAAGGTCGTTGAAGTGATCAAAACCATGGGGTCCAATGATTTCAATGTAAACATGGTCATGTTAAAAGAGATTGTTGGCTTTAGGGGTGTTCATCAAATCGAATCGAGTCGAATTCGAGTTAATCGAATCGAATAAGTTGATTTTTGAAATTTTCAAACTAGATTCGAATTCGATTTGAATTCAAAAAGATAAATCTAATTCGAATCGAATCAAATTTGAAACTTTCAAACAGGATTTGAATTCGATTCTTATTTGAAAAAAAGTTTGAATTCGAATCGAATTTGAACTTATTTGATTCGTATTTAATAAAAAAATATTTAATCGAATAGCATTTTCATAATTCATTCGACAAATCTAATTTCAAATGCTAAAAATATATAAACAAGCATAATGTATGAAATATTTCAAGTTTCCAATAAGTCAAAAGGTATCAATCGGGCTTTAACACCTTAAATTATATATTTTTCAAACTTTTAATTCTTAATTTCTCATATACATATTTTTAAATTAATATACAAAATAAATAAATGTATGTGTGTGTATTTGTAATTCGAATTTCGAATCGAATCAAATCGAAAATCACAAATTCACAATTCGATAATTAGATCTCGAATCGAATCGAATTCAAATTTGAAAATTCAAATGGAATTTGAAATCAGTGATTTTCAACTCGAGTCGAATCAAATTTCAAGTTTTTCAAATCCGATTCGAATATTGAACACCCCTAGTTGGTTTAATGATGAACCACAAGTTAATGTTGTCACTAAGAATGAAATTCACGATGAAAACCATTAAGAAGATGCAAATTTATGTATCATGAAAATCAATGCAGTAGAGGATTCCCAAACCATATCATACATGTTGATGGTAAATAGTCAAGATGATCCACCTGTAAACAACTACTGGTTTGTTAACCCATGGTGTTCCAACCATATGACAAGAGTTAAAGAAAGTTTTACTTAGGTCGATGAGTCTTACATTGAACATGCAACTTTGACATAAAAAGAAGCTCTTGATTGAAGGTAAAGGTATGGATTAGATAGACATGTAAGATGGTACGTTCAAAATTACTTCTTGATGATGTATATTATGCTCCTAAACAAGAATTTAATTTTTCGAGTGTGGGTCTAACTCATAAGGAAAGGTTATTTCCTACTTTTTGATGATGAAGCATGGACAATCAAACACAAACAATCATGTACTATCTTAACTAAAGTCATCTTACAAGTATAACATGTTTTCAATGGATACCTCAAAGAGTCAGACTAAAAAAAACCTACTGCTACGTACCCACTCCCTTACAAAGGTATGGCACTTAAGGAATGGTCACCTACATGTTCAGGGATTGCTAAAACTTTATGTAAAATATATAATTAATGGGTTACCCTCTATAAACAACCTTGAAACATGTGAAGGATGTGTACTAGGAAAGCATCACAAAAGCTACCTTTATTATATAAAATCTTGAGCGACACAAGTACTAGCATTGGTTCATTCTGATATATGTGGTCCCATGTGTAAGGATCAGACTTAGAGGCTGATGCAACCAAAGAGCTCTCAGCATGCACATATGAAGTACATGGAAGTTACTTAGGAAGATTTGATATAATTCAGTGAATTATACTAAGTATCAAATCTTCCAAAGCCAAAAGACTAAATCTTCCAAAGCTAAAGATGAAGTCTTCCGAAGCTTTAAACACAAAGTCTTCCAAAACTAAAGACTGATTTTTTCCGAAGACAGAGAAGACATGCTTTTTTTGAATCACCTTTTGACAAAAGTGAACTACTTTCCGCTGCTACCTCTGAATACTCACCAACTTATATTAGTTACTCTTGTACTTTTATCCTTTTTGTAATATATTAGGATGTGAGCTATATGTAAGGAATACACTTAGAGGCTAATTGCAGGACCGGTTAAGGAATACTTTTATCAATCAGTCTCACAATGAGGAGAGTGTTAGAATACTTACGAATCAAATGGGGAACCGGGTTTATATAAATGATGATAAGAACACAAGTAAACAATGAGACAGAACTAAGAACAAGAACAAGATAAGTATTTTTTTCAAGAATGCTATATATTGCTCTCAAATTGTTTTACAAGTATTACAAAGCATAAAAAGAAATACAAGGACCCGAGATGCTTTATACTACATCCGACCATACTTTGAAGGCAAGCTGGAAATATTAATCTAGACAACAAGATCAATGTAAAGTCAAAAGGCAGATTGCCTTTTGACTAGTGACTATGACATGCCATAGCTCACATCCTAATATATTATAAAAAGAATAAAAGGTACAAAGTAGAAAGTTACAGATTCAAGACCATAATCTATAGTTTACTAAAGCATGAACCTTTTTACCAACTTGTATAAGTTGATGAGTCTTCAGAGTTGCAGCGGAAAGTAAGTCAGCTTTATGGAAAAGTAGATCAGAGAAAGCATGTCCTCTCTGTCTTCGGAAGAAATCAGTCTTCACTTCATTGGATTCGGAAGAATTTGTCTTTGAAGCTTCGAAAGACTTCATCTTTGGCTTCGGAAGATTTGCTCTTTGGCTTCGGAAGATTTTACACTTAGAATAATTTCTGTGGTGAGTGTAAAACTTCCGAATACCTTGTACATCAATGCATGCATGCAGGAAGCTCCTTGGTTGTTTTGGCTTCTTTGGTTGCATCAACCTTCTAATATAACCTTACAAACTCCCCCTAGGCTAATGCTACCAAAACAGAGAAGTTATTCAGATATCGATAGTCCTTATTAGGATTAAGACCTTACCTTTCTTCATCATCTAGTCAGGATCCCTCAGACTCTTATAATATCTTCTCATGTCATGGAGATCATGTAGAGGAAGATCAAGCATGTCTTGCCAGAAATAGAGATCTTGACCTCCTTGATCTCTGAAGACATACCACCTGTCTGGATTAGCAGCAAATGTCCAGGACAAGATGGGTCTTCCAGTTGCAAGAGGATCTACTTGAGTTAGAGTTGGTTGAGCAGCCTCTTCTTACACTACCTCCGGATGCTCTGATCATCCTGAGGTATAGAGGTGGATGTCTTGGTCTTCTTCTTGGAAACACTCTTCATGGCCATCCTTTTCCTCCTCTTTGAAGTATTTAATAGAGAGGACTGGTCTTCATCACCAGGTTGTTCTACTGTGTCTCTCTTAGTTGGATTCTCTTCTCTTACAGGTTTAGAAAAAGAGTGAAAAGGACCCTGCTGTGGATCAGATGATGAAGTTGGCTGAGATGTAGCTCTAGATCCAGGTTGTGTTGTCTAAGGGGGTTTAACCTTTACCTGTACTTCATGTTGAGCTGGACTTGGTGAAGTATGCAAGTCAACAAGCTCTCCTTCTTAATCTTCTGCTTTATCACCCTGATGTGCTTATCCATAGTGGATAGAGACATTGGACCAAGCCTCCTTCTGAAGAATCCATACAGCTTCAAGAAGCTCATCATCCTTTGTTTGTCAGCAGACTTCTTTTGGCTCTTTTAGATGAAGGCTCTTGACTTTGCAGCTTCTTCCTTTAGTTTTCTCTTAGAAGCCTTTTGTTCCTTGATGACTTGTTGCTCCAGCTACTTAAGATACTCATTCAACATACTTATATGATAAGGGAAGAAGTACAGATGCCTGATAGAGTCCTCTGGCACTCAGGTAGTTGATCATGTTCAGTCTATCAGCTTCCTTGTCTACTTGAGGTTGTGTAGTTACCACAGACTCTGTCTTATGACTTTCTTGAAAGCATGCTTGTAGAGCCTTTTCTGTCTCCTTTCTTCCATGTTTTTTTAGGAGTAATGCTGCATCCTCTACCTCCTTTCTCTCCATGGATAACTCCTTGTCAGCCAGTTCATTTAGTTCATCAAAGGGGAGAGAGAGTAGTTCATCCACATTGAGTGTTTGGCCTGGGGGGCAGCCCTGCCTGGAGACCCTCTTGAACTTTCTCCCTTAGCTTCCTCTTCCTCTCTCTTACCTCCTCCTCAATCTCCTCAAAAGTCAGTTTCCTTTTCCCTTTGTCACTCTCAGGCCTTGGTGACTCAGGGTGGAGAGAGCTTTGGCCTTCATTGCTTGATTCAGCAGTCAAGCTCTTGCCAAGATAGGTTGTGAAGCACTTTCACTAGCTGGTACCTCACTGAGGGTAATGGGTGTTGAAGAAGTTCCTGTCTTAAGGTTCACAGGTTCAACTTCTTGGCCTTCAGTCAAGGCTTCCCCTTTAAAGCTAATCTTAGGGTCTACCTCAACATCTAGTTGACCAAAAGTATTACCTGCTAGCCTCTGTCTATATCGTCTTGACCTCAGCTTGTATTCTTCAAACACCCTTTCTTGAATCCTATATGCTAATCTTGCAGCTTGTCTGTTTTGACTTGGGTTCACAAGTGGAAGATCAATCAGATGGATGCTCTCATAGAAGCTCAGGTTGAGAAAGTTGAAAATTTCCTATTGACCTTGAGATCTAGAGATGACTAGAGCTCTTCTATCAGTGTCATACCTCCATCCCATGATTGGATTCTCAGAGTGATGAAATGGGGTAGGCATAGCTCTGGGAATAACCTCCTCAAACAAACTTTGTATGAGTGAGTCCACATCCATGTAGACTTGAGCAAGTGAGTCCACATCCATGTAGAATTAAGGAGGTTGCTGAGTATCGACCATTGCAAGTGAGCATGGTGAATCCTCAAAGTCCATACTCTATGAAGAACTCCCAGGTTCTATGATTGTTTGGACTTTCTCCCCCTTTTTGGTAGCATCACCTTCTTGTATAAGTGAGCTTGGGGTTTGGTCTGTCACATCCATAGGTTCTTATGGACTTGGTTGAGTTCTCTGGAGTGGTCTCTCAGCTAACTTGCCATTGAGATCAGTGATCTCAAGTTGCTGGTCATTGACCCTCCTTTGTAAGACAGTCACCTAAGATTCCAGGTGACTTATCATTGATACTAAATAAGTGCATGTTTTTCACAATTTTTGTACCTTTAGTTTCTGACTCCCCTCATCTTCATCAAAAGAAACCTGGGGGATGAGAGAATAGGACCAAAGTCTTCTTCCTCATCTCCAGCACTTTGTTCTTGGCTGCCAGATTTCCCCTACACCATGACAGCTTCAAGTGAAGTGTCAATGGGCTGGGTTGCCATGGTTGAGGTCTTAATAATGTATTCACTTGCTGAAGTGAGAGCCTCTTCCATATTGACCTCCTGAACAGGTTCAGGAAGATCCACCTCAGTAGTGGGTGGATGATGTGGGCTAGACATAGGAGAAACAGGAGTAATCATCTCTCCTTGAGCAGGGGTAGAGAAGAGAGACTCATGATACTCACTGAAGCTTGTCTTCATCATCATAGAATTCAAGATTTGGGATTGGTTGGTTTAGATCAAGGGGCTGGGGATGGTAACTGTCCCTTAAAGGTTGTTCACTAGAGTTTTGAGACTCAGTGAAGGATAAAGGCTGTGGGGGTTGTGAGCTCATCAGGCTGAGCATAAGGAACCACAACATTGATCATTGGTGAGATGGAAGTGGTTTGCTCCTCAGGAGAAGTAGGAGCTCCAGTGTCCACTTCCTCCTGTATGGGTGATGATATAGGGCCCTGCACAAAGTGAGTAGCATGTGCAAGGGTTCGTTTGGATTTTCTTTGGTAGGTGATGGTTATTTTTGGCTATATTGGTGGTTAGGAAGTAGAAGGTGTGGGTTCAACACTAGCTAATGCTGCTAGGTTGTCAACTTGAGCAATGAGCTCTAACATTTTTGGGACAAGGGTTGTTTCTACCCCTGAGAAGCCAATAGTTGGCTTCCTTAGAGTATTGAAGATGCCGGGCTTCATTTGTTCCAATTTTAGAACTTTACCTGTTCCCTTTAACTGTGAGCCCCGTTCACAATTGAGAATGTGCTGGACATATCTAGGGAACATGTAATATTCTAAGGAGTCTAAGTTTGCAAGTAAATTAGTATAGACAAATTGTGAATACCTAAACATGACCCCTTGAACCATCCCAGGGACTATAACCACATGGAGGAGGTACTTGCACTAAGATGAGACCTTCCCCTTTCTGAAGGTTCTGACCGAGAAGTCACCTTCATAGCCCATCTGCTCAAAGGACTGGTTTACAATAGATTTTGGAAAGGACAAATCACCTTCTACATCATCCAGCTAAAGGTGAGTGTTTATAGAGGCTGGAGTGATGAAGATTGTCCTCCCCTGCACTGTGGCAGATAGTGCCTTCTCCCAATCCATGGTGACCTCTTGGCAGGTCCTCCAAAATTCCAAAAGCTGATCCTCATAAAGTGGAGGGTCAATGGCTAGGGAGGTGAAGTAGTTTGACAAAGAAAGAAAACAGCAAATCTCTGAGAAACCAGGATCTTTCTCAGAGTTTAACAGAGCAACTTGATTATGTTACCGGTGAAGATGCATGGAGAAATTGGGTTGGTTTCTACGATGAAGGTTGGCCATTTTGAAGTAGCTTTGTTGTGAAGGAAGATACGAACAAGGGCGGTTTATGGGTGAATTTAGGTTAGAGAATTTGCAGATGAAGAAGATAGTGAAAAGAGGGGGAACCATTGAGAGAATATATATGAAATGGATTTGAGACAAAGTTAATGCAAAAGAATAAACTTTGAAATCTGAATGTCGGTCCCATCTTTGAAAAAGTGCTCAAGAAGGTAGTTTTCTTGGAAGTTGAAAATCTTTCGAAGGTAATTTTGTCTTCGGAAGTTTTTAAGAAAATGCTTCCGAAGGCAAGAAGGTAATTTTGTCTTCGGAAGTTTTAAGAAAAAGCTTCCAAAGCCAATTTTAGCTTCAGAAGATATTCCTAAGGTTTGTGAAAATTTTGCTTCGAAAGGAAAATACTTAGAGAATTTTCACTTCTGAGACATGTTTGGTTTCGGAAGAGATTAAAACTTGGGAGTTTTATTCTAAAGAGAATAAATCTTCGAGACTTAATTGCTTTCAGAGGAAAATTATCCTTCAAATACATGTAAGTACTTAGAAGCATATTTAAGCTTCGGAAGATATCTTAGAATTTCTTCTAAAGGTAAATTTCGTATAAGTAGTTATTTGAGTTGATGACATAATGTTCTTCCGAAGACAACTTGAAATCTTCCTAAAGAAAATATGTTTGGAAAAATTTTCAAAAATCTAAGGAATATCATTCTAAAGATTTTCTTCCAAAATAAACCGGGCTTATGAATGTGATAAAATAGACAACTTAGGACACACCGGTTTTTTTACAAATAAAGTTGATTTAAGTTTAAGAAAATCTACTCAAAGTTAATCATCCCAATAGCTGATACAAGATATTTGAATCTCTGTTCATCAAAAGCTTTAGTGAACAGATCAACACATTGTTCATTTGTGTTAACTTTGACTAGTTTGATTAATCCTTTTTTAAAATTATCACTAATCAAATGATACCTGATGTTGATGTGTTTTGTCCTTGAGTGCTGCATAGGATTGTCTGTAATAGAGATAGCACAGTTGTTGTCTATGTGGATGGGAGTCTCTTTGAATTTGAATCCATAGTCCAACATCTGATTCTGAATCCAAAGCACTTGAGCACAACAGCATGCAGCAGCAATGTATTTAGCTTTAGCAGTTCATGCAGACACACAGGATTGTTTCTTGCATTGCCAAGAGACTATCTTTCCACCAATGAATTGACATCCCCCAGATGTAGACTTTGCAGTCATGTTATAGCCACCATAGTCACTATCTGTATAGGCATACAGATTGAAGTCAGAATTCTTTAGATACCAAAGGCCAAGCTTGGGAGCACCTTTGAGATATCTAAGAATCCTCTTGATAGCAACCAGGTGTGACATCTTGGGGTTGGCTTGATATCTTGCACAGATGCATGTGACAAACATGATATCAGGCCTGCTGGCTATGAGATATATAAGAGTCCCAATCATAGCCCTGTAAGATGTTCATCCACACACTCTCCCTCAAGATCAGGTCCCAGGAAATGGTTTCTGGCTATGGGTGTCTTGGCAACCTTACAATCAGTCATGTTGAATCTTGTAAGTATGTCTTGTACATACTTTGACTGACTTATGAAGATGCCATTGTCAACTTTCTTCACTTGAATTCCTTGAAAGAAATTGAGTTCCCCCATGGTACTCATGTCAAATCTATTCTTCATCAACCTCTTAAAGTATTTGCAAAGCTTTGGATTAGTTGACCCGAAGATAATGTCATCTATATATACTTGAACCAGCATTAAGTCATTTCGTGTTCCTTTGATGAAGAGAGTTTGTTAGACTTCTTAAAAGATTAACATTTTGTATTTATGTTGTTTTTTTGTCATAGTATAGGGACTTATTTGTAAATATATGTTCCTTTGTTTTCTTGATAGTATAAATAGGATATTTTATGTATTGTGCAAGGAAGTCTAGAGAATACAGAAGTAGACTAACGAATCAGTAATCAGATGAACTGATAGAAATTGTAACCCTACTCTTGTATCCTATGCTTGCTATCAATGAAATCTATGAATTTTTTTGATATGTTTGCATTTGTTTGATTACTTGTGCTTGATTTGATCATTACATTACTAGATAATCACAGATTCGATCCATTTGAACCTATCAAATGGTATCAGAGCTGTAGGTTCAGTGATTAGAGCTTATCGACATTTTGAGCTCTTTGAATCACTTGAAATCTGTGATTGATTGCAATATAATCAATTAATTGTTGTTTTCAGTTGTGTTTCATTCATAGAAACATGATTTGAATCACAATTAGGTGTTCAATTCGTTCAAATCTGAGAAATTGATCAAATTAGTGTTTGAACTTTGTTCTTCATTTCGAACTTCAATTCAATCAGAATACTGATTTGTTGTTGTTGTTTGATCAAATTGAAGATTGAGGATTGTTAATCGACCTAGTTACTACCTAATTAGAAGTTTTTTGATCAATTAATCAAGTTTTGAAGATTTTCATAAGATCTGAGTTCGTTGAAGCTGATGAATTAGGCGCATTATGGTTGAAAACTGCTGAAAATTGTCCAAGTATCTAGGCGCATCACCACTATTTGGGCGTTGTAGTACTGTTTAGACGTTTTCAGTTCAGGCGTTTGACCACTATTGAGGAGTTTTGTAACTATTTGGACACTTGGTGACTTTGTAGAAACAAAGTAATTCTAGGCGCATTTAAACTGTTTAGGCGCATTTGAACTGTTTAGACGCTTTACACCCAGGGGTTTCGCAACTGTTTGGGCACATTTCAACTGTTCAGGCGCATTTCAGTTGGGCATTTTTAGAATTCTACTAAGGCATTCCCTTGGGCGTTTCTACTACAAAGTCAGGTGTTTGAGAACTGTGTAGGCGTTTCACTACTGAGTAGGCGCTTGACAACTATTTAGGAGCATCAGCTTTCAGACTTATCAGTTAACACTTGTAAATTTTTTCAGAAACTAAAATCCAAAATATTTTCATTTCATAGTTTTTATTTCAAAACTTAAAACAAACAACAAAAACAAGTCATTTTCTTAAATTCAAAATGCAAAATGTTAAGTCTAAAGATTCTAAGAACAGGGTTCCAAAGCTGAAGAATAGAGCTGATTTCAAGAACTGGTCTTTAAGGTCGAAGCATCATCTAAACTCTATTGATACTGACTTATGGAAGTCAATAGAAAAATGACCTTATATCCCGATTACATCTGATGGTCCTGATAGAGAATTTGTTTACACAAAAGATTCTCAAGAACTTTATCCTGAGGATGGTTTGCAAGGTGATGACTTAAGAAAAGTAAAGAATGACATCAAAGCTTATTCACTGATGTGTAAGGGATTACCGTTAGAAGTCTTGACTAGACTTGATGGTTATCAAACTGGGTACACTATGTACAAAGCTTTGAAGATCATTTGTGAAGGCGGTAAAGAGATACAAGATATCAAAAAGCAGAAACTCAAGAGGCAATTGGAGTTATTTGAGCATCTTTCTGGGGAAAAAATTAATCAAATGATGAACAAATTTATGCAACTAACTACTGAGATGTCAACTGCTGGTATCAAAAATGATCTCAAAGATCTAAACTACAGACTTCTTAATGCTCTTCCATCTTCATAGAAACACACAGTTACACTATTAAAGCATACTGAAAAGTTTCCTATGGATCTAGATCTTTTGATTGCCAAGATTGAATCGGTTGAGATTGATGAGAGCTCCAGAAACAATGATAGAGCTGCTTCAATGTCTTAGTATAAGTATGTTGTATCTCCAGCTAACATAGTGGAGAATGCTTTTCTGGTCAAAGATGATAACTCCCCAGAAGACGAGGGTGATTTGTTTATTGGAGCTAGTTTCTTTACAGATTCTTCCTACACTAGTGCTCCTGTCTATACAACTCAACCTCAAACTCAGTCTCCTCCTAAAACTCAAACTGAGACTTCATCTTCCAACTATGTTAAAACTAGCAAAGTTAAAGATGTGATTAACATCCTGTTACAGGATGATGACTCTAAATCTGCTTTTACTACTTTTATGGCAAGTTTTCAAGCTTATCAAGGTAGTCATTTAACACAATTAGATCTTGTTTTGCAGGATTTGTTAGAGATGGATCCAGACAATATGGAAGAGATGGACTTGAACTGGCAGATGGTGATGATTGCTTACAGAACACTAAAACACTCTTATGTTAACAGGAATTACAAGCCAACTGCAAATAAGACTGTTGGCTTTGACAAATCAAAGTCAAGGTGTTTTAACTGCAACAGTTATGGTCATTTCTCAAGGGAATGCAAAGCTCCCAGAAACCAAGGAGGAAATGGTCAAGCTAGTTCTAGCAATCAAAGACATCATCAGCAGTCTCAGAAAAACTTCCAAAAGCCTTATCAGAGTCTTTCTATGCCAGAACTTAAAGATGAATCAAAAGCATCTGAAGAGCCAAAGAAAGCTCTTGTTGTTAGCATTAAAGATGGATATGACTGGAGTGCTTATGCTGAACATTTCACAACTGATCTAACCTCTAGTTTTTCTCTTGTTGCAGATATTCAAGATGAAGACTGGTCTGAAGATAATGATCCTAAGGTGATGGTGATTCAGAAAATAATGATAAAGACTATGACTGGAGTGACAAATCTGACCCAAAATAGGATTCAAAAGAGATTGCACTTATGGCTCAGTCTGACCAACCAAAGGTTGAGAATCCATCATCTGACTCTGAGACTTCTTCTTCAAGTTATTCTGAAATTCTTGTCGAAGTCAGAGAGAAAATGTGCACAAAAGCATGTTTTGATCAAGTTGAGCATTACAGAACATATTCATTTATAATCTGTGATAAGGTTAAACAAGAAGAAGTAATGCACAACAAACAAAAAAATGATCAAAAAATCTCTGATGAAAAGATCCTATCTTTACAAACCTCATGGAATAAAACTCTTAAAGAACTTGAACTTGTGAAGAAACAACTTGAAGAGATGACAAAAAATTTAGAAGAAGAAAAAATAGCTCATGTTGCAACTCAGGTGGATCTAGCCAAAGTTAAAAGTTCAAAAACAATTGTTGAACAATTGGTAAGTGAGAGAAAATACAAACAAAAAGCAGGTCTAGGTTTCACACATGAAACCCTGCCTGAATCTATAACAAACACTTTACCAAAAAACTTTAACACACATGCTCACTCAGCTGAAAATAAAGCTAAGCTAAAAGCATTTTGAAAATAAAAACAATAAGAACTTTGAAAGTGATGAAGAGAAAGCAAATACTGAGATATTTGAGGAACAAGATTCAGAGAAGATTAAAAATGGTCATCCTATAAAAGTAAAATCTTATGAACCACGACCAAAGAATAAGAAGATGTTTGTTCCAAAAGAGTCTGTTATTGAAGAAGTGAAGGTAAAGAATGTCAAACAGAACTCTTATAATAAAGAGAAAGCAAAACTTGATGAAGTAACATCTAAAGATTCATTTTCTTATGGATTAAACAATCCAGACTTTATTAAATGGAATAAAGAACAAAAGGATAAAGAAAATGAAAAAGAATCTTCTCCTAAAGATGTTCAATCCCAAAGCAAACAAAGATCATCAAAATCAAGAAACCAAAGAAGGAGAAATAAAAATGCTAAAGCTAAATCATCTCAAGATAAAATTCAAAACAATCAAACTCAAAGAACAAATCAAACTAATTAGTTTAAACTAGTTAAGTTTGTATCTGCGGGTACTTTGGACATGAACAAAATTCCTAAAATCAAATCTAACTCAAAGAACAAATCTAAATCTGATATGAAAATAGGTTCAGGTCCTAAGTCTTCTGCTGTCAACAAAAGATTTGTATCTAAAGAATCAAGGAATAGTGATTATGAGCAAAAGTCAAAACCCAAATTTCAAAAGAACAAACTTTCAAATAAAAAACAAGCGATTAACTTGTCAACCCCTAACTCAAAACAAGGATCAAATATGGCCTCCATATCAAAAGTTAATCAACACTTGTTTAAATCATAACAAAGGTACTGTGAAATATGTGATATGTACAATCATAAGACTGATGAATGTTTCTTTAACAGGTATTGTCACATATGTGATATGAAAAATCATTCAACAACTGATTGTTATTTCAACAAATATTGTACCTATTGTGATGAAATAACTCACAAAACTGAGAATTGCTACTTCAGAAAGAACTCTTCGATGAATGGATATGTAAATTCTCAATTAAGAAATGGATATGTAAATCCACAACTTCAAAGAAATCAAAGTGTTGGTTTTCAAAGATTGACAAAACAACCTTCCTTAGGCTTGAGATCTTTTCAAAGAAATGATTCTATTTATGATGATTCTTATGCTGCAAAACCAAGGCAGTATAATCAAGGAAAATTCATTCCACGATCTGTGAGAATGAATGGTGGAAAGTTTGGTAAACAAAATTTGTTGTCTGATGGTTTGAAATATCTTTATGATGATCTTGAAAAATGTTATCATGCTTTAAGAACTAAACAAATCAAAGATAATAAAAAAATTGTCAGAAACGAATTAGTAAATTTGTCAACAATAAGCCTGATTTGAAAAAGCTTCACTTTAAACAGTTTACCATTGTTGATAAATTTGGCAAGCCCAAGACCATCTCGGCTTGGGTTGATAACTCAACTTAATTCTTTTTCAAATGCAGGTATGCCTGAGAAGACCTATTAACACATGGTACATTGATAGTGGGTGTAGCCGGCATATGACAGGCAACCATGCCTTGCTTCAAGAATTTAAGTTAAAAGATGGTACTCATGTTGCATTTGGAGGTGATGCAGGTGGTAAGATTACAGGTGAAGGAACAGTGTCTAATGGGATTATCAGCTTTGATAAAGTCAACTATTGCTCATAGTTGAACTTCAACCTTTTAAGTGTTTCTCAAATTTGTGACAAATCTTAGTCAGTTCTTTTTAATGATTCGTTTTGTTATATTTTGAAGCCAGTTTTTTAGATTAACAAAGAATGGGTAGTTGTTAAAGCTGTTCGAGATCAAGATGTATACAAATTAGATATGTCTCAAGTTGATCCTTCTACAGAAACAACGTGCCTAATTGCTCAAGCATCAAATGACGAAAGTCAGCTTTGGCATAGACGTCTCGGGCATTCCAACTTCAAAAATTTGAACAAGATTGTAGCAGGAAATCATGTAGTAGGTCTTTTAACAAAGAAGTTTGCTACAACAGATCTCTTCTCAGCATGTTTAAAAGGAAAACAACACAGAGTGTCTTATAAAACCAAGTAGATAAACTCAAATTCCAAACCTCTCCAGATGCTGCATATGGACCTATTCGGACCAACAAATATGAAGAGTATTGGAAAGAAATCTTATTGTTTAGTTATCATTGATGACTTTACAAGATTTTCATGGGTTTTTTTTGCATGCTAAAGCTAAAACGACTGAATTATTAAAAGAATTATCATTAAAGTAGAAAATCAATTAGAACAAAAAGTGAAAATAATTAGAAGTGATAATGGAACGAAATTTAAAAATGCTAATATTGACATGTTTTGTGCAGAAAAAGGTATTGCTTGTCAGCTTAGTGCTCCTAGAACTCCATAACAAAATGGAGTTGCTGAAAGGAGAAACAAAACTTTGATTGAAGCAGCACGGTATATGTTAGCAGATGCCAAAATTCCAATCACTTTCTGGGATGAAGCCATATCCACTACATGTTTCGTACAGAATTGTACATTGCTAGTGAAAGATAAACAGAAAACTCCTCATGAGTTGATGTTTGGTAGGAAACCTAATATAGATTTTCTTAAATCTTTTGGTTGTCCAGTTTTGATTCTAAACTCAAGTGATCAGCTAGGAAAATTTGATGCAAAATCTGATGATGGATTTTTTGTTGGATATTCATCGGTTTCAAAATCTTTTAGAGTTTATAACTTTAGGACGAATGTTATCCTTGAAACATTCAATGTTAAATTTCTTGAAAATTCTTTTCTATCAGTTGCAAATGGTCCAGCTTGGTTATTTGATTTAGATTCTTTGTCAAACTCCTTTCATTCTAACTTGTTTAAATCTACAGGTGAGAAGAAGAATTAAGAAGAAGATCTAGGTTCGTTCAGCGATGATTCTGATTCTGATGATATGGATGACTCAAGCCCAGATTATCCATTTTTCTCTTTTGTGAAAGATCCTATATTATAGTCTGAAACTTATGATCAACCTTAACAAGCTCAAGAGCATCCTGTTTTAGAAAATTCAAATGTTTCACAACCTATTCCTAATGATGGTCTTGAAATTATACAACCTTAGTCCGAAACGTCATCGATTTCTGGTGATGTAGTTGTTACAGATAATCTTGATTATTTTATCAACTCACCGACTCAAGTTCCTAATTTCTATCCACATTCTTCGAACTTATTGCATCAGCTTTCTGACTTGAACCAATCTAATCTAGATGTTCATGTTCAAGTGAATGGGGTTCCAACATCTCGTGTTCATAAGAACCATCCAACATCTCAGATTATCGGTCCATTGAATGAGAGAACTATGCGAAGTCAATCAGAACAAGCAAATCTTTGCTTATACTCGTGCTTTCTATCTTAAATTGTTCCAAAAAACATGACCGAAGCGTTAAAGGACAATAGTTGGATTAAAGCAATGCAAAAAAAATTATTACATTTCCACAAACAAGAAGTGCGGAAGCTTGTGGATTTACCTGAAGGAGAAAATGCCATAGCCACAAAATGGTTGTTTAGAAACAAAATAGAAGATTGGGGAATTGCTGTTCGCAACAAAGCGAGACTCATTGCATAAGGTTACACCCAAGAAGAAGGAATAGATTTTGTTGAAGTATTTGCTCCAGTTGCAAGACTTGAATCAATTTGTGTCTTCCTAGCTTATGCATCATTCATGAAATTCAAGGTGTTTCAAATGGACGTTAAAGGTGCTTTCTTATATGGACCAATCATCGATGATGTATATGTCAAGCAACCTCCAGGTTTTGAAGATTTAGAATTTCCTCATCGAGTGTACAAGCTTAGCAAAGCATTGTATGGTCTACATCAAGCTATTAGAATCTGGTATGAAACATTATCACAACATTTGATACAACATGGATACATGTGAGGGAAAATTGATCCTACTTTGTTTATTAAGAAGGATGCTGATGATCTCTTATGTGTTCAAGTGTATGTTGATGATATCATATTTGGTTCTACAAGTCCAAAGTTGTGCAATGAATTTGAAGAAACCATGAAGTCTTATTTTCAAATGAAGTCTATGGGAGAAATAAATTTTTTTCTTGGTCTTCAAGTGAAGCAGTCTGCAGATGGAATTTTTATCAATCAAGAGAAATTCGTTGATAAACTCTTGATGAAATTTAAACTGCAAGATTGTCAATCCATAAGAACTCTGGCTGACGTAAATACCAAGATTGAACCTGATCTGAAAGGAAAATCTGTTGACCAAACTTTATACAGATCTATGATCAGATCTTTGATGTATCTTATTGCATCTAGACCTGATATAATGTATGTTGTTTATGTCTGTGCCAGGTACCAATCTGACCTGAAGGAATCCTACTTAATTGCTGTTAAACAAATATTCAGGTATCTCGAAGGAAAACTGGCTTTAGGGTTGTGGTATCTTTATGAAGGAAACTTCGAGTTACATGGATATACATATAGTGATTATGGCGGATGCTGTCAAGATCATAAATCTACAATAGGTGGTTGTTAGTTTTTAGGTCCCAGATTAGTCTCATGGCAATGTAAGAAACAAACAAATGTCTTTGTTTCAACTGCAGAAGCTGAGTACATAGCTGTTTCAGCAGGATGTTCTTAAATCCTTTGGTTACAAAACCAACTGATGGATTACGAGTTCAATTTTCTTAAAACTCTTATTTACATTGATAACACTGCTGCTATGCTTATTACAGCTAATCTTGTCCAACACTCAAAAACAAAACATATCGAGATTCGATATTATTTTCTCAGAGATATCTCTAAAAAAGGTTTAATCATTTTAATTCAAATCACAACTAAAAAATAGTTGGCTGACCTATTTACAAAACCCTTTTTACCGGGTCGATTTGAATATTTGGTCGAGTCAATTCGACTTATTAACCATGTTTAAAAATTGTTTTTGAGTGTTCAATTATTGAGTCATAAAATGGTAAGAACCCTCCCTTATTTGAATGAAAAAACTAAAAGAGAAACTGTCAAAGTTAACTGCCTGATTTTATATATTGTGTGTGCATGCTTATTAGAAAAAGAAAAAGCATATACAAAAATAGAAAGTTGCAAAATCAAAAGAGAAAAATATATAATAAAAATACAAAAATAGAGTTTTTCTTGTTAGTTTATTATTTAGGACTGAATCTATCTTTGCAATTTGTGAGAAATGATAGATACATTAGTTTTGATCAGTTGCATACTTCGCTCGTTACTAAAGTCTAACGTGATCAGATATGATGTGCAGGTAAGTTCATGCAATTATACTGAAAAAGTAAATTCTTGTGATTAAACTAAATCAATCATGCATTCATGTTTGTCCATTTTAGTACCAATGAGTAGTGTTGACTACTCAGATTGATTGCTTGTAAAGTCATAAACTCACACCTGGTGGTGATATGAATAACCATTGAGCTCTAATTATTTAAAGCATATATTAACTTCTTTGTTATGAGTCATCATAGACCTGAGGTGATGAGATATTGATGCGGGCCTAAGTGTTGAAGACCGGGCCTTAATTTTTTGGAAGCCCAAGACCGCGCTGCACGAAAATAGGCATAACCTGGGCTACGAGCCTCCGTTTCTGACGTGCTACCAGTCAAAACGACTGTAGGCAGGTTATCCCATTATTTTTCCAAAATAAGGCCTCTAAATGGGTTTTTGGGCCACTTTTATGTTTTTTTCTAGTTTTTCGGTTTTGTTTTGGGATTTTGTTTGGCCCATGGTTGTTTGTTTTAGGCCCATTTGAATTTTGGCTTGTTATTTAAGTTGTCTTGATGTAATTTGGATGGTCACTTGATCATTTCTGTAATTAAAAGTTTGTCTTTTCAAATTCATGACTTTTGGGGTCAAATTAGGGGTTTGTGTGAAGATCATCACTAGTATTCGCAGAATCAACGTGTTTGAGCTTTGATTTAATTCCATGCGCTACATCAGATATCCTTTGTTGTAAGTCATTACAGACCTGGATAATCTCTCCTGATGCAAAAGATGCCAATGTGCACAATCTAAACATGAGATCTGGTTATAAGTATATGTCAGGTTAACAAGTTGAGAAAAGTGATTTCTTGCATATCTTGATGAGAGTTAAACTCTCTAAGTCTAAGTGTGACTTACATAGTGTCATATCTAATCGTACCTTAATCAATCCAAGAATTGAAAAAGTAAGTGTGCTGATCATATTGCAAAAGCACTCATTTTCTGTCCTTAGATCTTGTGTCTCCTTTGCTGTAAAAATGCTGACCTGGAACACACTTGATCAGGATTTAATCACTGTCTATGACTATTTATCATTTTATTTTATTTTAATGTGCTGATCTTAACTGAGATGATCTCACCGCAGGCATGTGATTCAATTGTAAATAGTAGATTTTTATTCTGCTTTATTTTTGAATTTTGCATGAATTTCTGTGTGCAGGCATGTTAATAATGATTGGTTACTCTTCTTGCAAAGTCAAAGAAGCTTCTAAGTTTGTAAAACTTAAAAGTTTAGGGGGAGTAAAAAATGAAAAAGAGAAAATAATTGAATTTCAAAAAGTGAAAAATCAAAAATAAAGTGTTTTGGATAAAATGGATGAAGCTGAAATTTTAAGCACGTGTGTGTTTGATATGATGTAAAATTGAACCTGAAAAAATTTTAAATTTAGTGGAAAAGCTTCTTGCAAACAAAATGAGATTATTTATTTTGTAAAAATTAAATAGAGACTAAAATGATGGGAAATTATTTTTGAAAATTAAAATATATATATATATATATATATATATATATATATATATATATAAAAAGTTTGAATTTCAAAAATGTTAAAATTGAAGGAAATTAATGAAAATGTTAAGTGATAGTAAAACACTTTTGACTAAGTGTTGAAAAATTGAGTGTGAACAGTGTTAAATTGTTCATATAGTGTTCAGATGGATGATGAGAAAAGTTCAAGTGTCAAGACTCATGGAAAGGATCCCATGCGCCTGAACAGTACTCATAAGTTCAGATCAGGAGTATGGTGAACTTTTAGAAATTTGCACAATTGTTGGGCGTTTCATTAAAGCTCATGTGCCTAAGAAGTTGTCTTGTGTCTAAAAAATTGGTTAAGTGTTGGGCGTATCATCTTATGCTCATGCGCCTGAACAGTACCAAGTCTTTCAAGGGTAGACGTTTGAAGTGATGAAAACACCAAGTGTTAGGCGTTGCATTTAGTATCATGTGCCTGAATAGTGCCCAAGCGCCTAAACAGTGCTTATGTGCCTGAACAGTGCTCATACTTCTAAACCTCATGCGCACAAACAGTGCTCATGCGCCTAAAAAAAACACTGAAATTTAGTCTCATGCGACTATATAGTGTTCATGCGTCTAACCTTATGCGCATAAACAGTGCTCATGCGCCTAAAATTTTCACTTATATATATACACAACACTTGTGATTTTTTCATTCATTCACTCAATATCCTCTGATAAACACTCTCGACACTCATAAACTTAAATCGTTCGGATCATCATTTTTGATTGTTTAGTGTTAATACGTTTGATTTATAGGTATATACACTGAATCTAAACATCATTTCGAGATTCAATTCATCTGATTTCAAGTTTATACTTCGAATTTAGTCGGGCGTTTTATGTCTGTGTAGGCGTATGAACCCTAGTTCGAAGGAAAAATTGAAATTTGTGAAAATAATGTGCATAAACAACTGAAATTGAACATTGATTGATGATATAAACTTGTTTTCGAACAGATTGGAATGGTCAAATCCATATTTCAAAACAATGTGTTCTTGATGATTATGTTCATCAGTCGGGTTTTTGAAGATGAACAGTCAAATTCATGAATTGTTTTAACAAAATATCAAAATTAATCACAAAATTCATTCTTTAATTAGATTTTAAGAAAATTATAACTGAATTGAGTTGAATTAAGTTTGTGACCAATATAAAATTTTTCAGTTAATGAATTGTTTAAACACTTAGAAAATTTTAAGTGATTTGGTTCAAACTTAATAACTCAAAATTGAAAAGTGTTGAAAATTCAATGTGTCTAACTTTCTTTGTTTCATTTATGCAGATGGCTGAGCTTAAACTTAAGCCTAAACATAATGTGGCAGCATTCTTAAATGAAGATGTACGAGATGCTATTGGTTATGAAGAGATGATCAGATTTATTTTAAGGACTAAGTATGTGTATGCCATGTGTTATCAACCAGTCATCTATGCTAGATTGATAAAGAGATTTTGGAACACTGTGAATGTTGAAAGAGATGAAGAAGGAAGAAAGGTTGTTATAGGATTCATTACCAATGAAAGGATGATTGAAGTATCAGAACAATCTATTCGAGAAGCTCTAAGGCTGGGAAACAATGACCCACAAGACTTGGCTGAATTATCATTTAATGAATGTAGAGAAACATTTATAGCCATGGTCATCTGGATAACTTTCCAAGGAAACAATTTTTCCGAGCTAGAGTCTATAATCACTAGAAACTTCTATGTTATATCTTCCAGCACGGAATGTCTAAAAGAAGTGTGAGATGGAATTCATTTCCAGTTGATATTGCATCTCCAGTTGTAGCCATTGCAACTAACAGAAGATTTAATATGGCTAGATGGATTCTGAATGGATTTATGTTTAACTTAGAGAAACGAATCATGAATAAATACCTGATGTATCCTAGATTCTTGCAAATGATCATTAATTAAGATAATCTAGATTACCATGTTTATGGAGTAGGTGGTGAAAGATTAATTCTAAAGCATATGACAGAAACCTCATACAAAAGACTAGCAATGATTACAGGTGCTCAAAATGTACCAATGTTTGATTATATGAGGGTTGTGGCTAGAGATAAGGTAGATATAAATGAAGATCACTTTCATTTAATTGAGGATGAACCAGTTGACCCAAATGATTTAATTAAAGAAGATCCTCAAGATCTATCTGATGATGATGAAGATAATGATGATGATGATTAGTCTAAAAATGGAAGTAGTTCCACATCAATGATGATGATAAAAATGTTGGTGGAAATGAAATTAAAGAGGTTATTGAAGTAGTTAATGAAGTAGTTGAAGCTACAGAAGCTGAGCATGTAGAAGATCAAAATGAAGAGATTCAAAATATTGATGAGATAGTTGTTGTAAATGAAGAAACTATTCATCAACACATGGAATTTGATTTCCAAAACATTGATGTTGTTGAATCTGATGATCATGTTGAAGATAAACAAGCTAAAGAAGATCAAAGCTTATTAGAGTCTTTGAAAGAAGAGAATTTACTCCAGCTTAAGACAATTGAAGAGCTGAGAGAAGAAAATGAAAGTTTAAAGGCTGAATTAATAAAGAAAGATGAGATAATTGCTGATCTTGAATAAGAAAAGGAAGCAAATGTAAAGAATTTTGAAGTAATGCTTAACGATTCTGACTTAATGGAAGAAAAATTCAAGAGGTTAAGAGAAAACCATGAGAAATTAAAAGAAAATTTTGAAAGCATGAAAGAGAGTGCAATGTCCCAATATCCTGAAGTTGTTATTGTATCTGAAGTTAACCCTATTGATGTTGAGAAAATCTCTGAGGTGGATAAAGGGAAAAGAAAGATAGATGATATTGATGTATCAGTTTAGCTGAATCGTCATCTAAAATTCAGAAGACTGTATCTGAAACTTTAAGTCATGATAGTGAAGAAACAAAAGTGCAAGAGATAATCGGTGCCTTAGACGATTTAGAACCAGATTTCTCTGATGCATGGTATGACGAAGTTTTAGAAGATGAAGATATTGTTGAAGCAAGTTATTCTCCATTTGAGGCTGTAGTTGAAGATATACCTATTGATGTTGACGAAAGGTATAATTATCAGGTAAATAAGAAGTATAACCGGGTATTCTTGGATGGACTCACAGTTTCTCAAATAAACGAAGAATATGAGAAATGTGTGACAGTTGAATCCATAGCTCTTGTGGATCCAGATGAAATCATTATTGAGCATGGTGAATGGAATCCATTACATGAAAGTATTAATATTGAGGAACTTTCATCGTCTGAGCTACACCATCCAGATCCTAAAAACATGAATACGATTGAGCTTAGATTATGGCTACAATCAAGGAACTATCCGAGAAAGAAGCTAAACAGATTGCAAGCTGCATCACTAAGAAATTTGGTGAGAAGCTTTCAAGAAACAGAGAAACAGACAAACAAGATGATAGTACTTGATATGGATAGCCTTCATTACTTGGAGATTACAAAAAGAACAAGAATTTTGAAACCTCAAGAGATTAAATCAATGGCTTTGAAGAGAAGTGAACATGAAAGCAGAAACGAATTGATGAAGATGTTTCCTGAAGAAAAACAGGCTTATAAAGTATCCATTGATCAAAAGCAGTTATGGAACAAGGCAAGAACTGCAGGTGATCTTGTAAGAAATGTGTTACAGAAAGGACAATCAATCTCAGAATTGCTTAATGCAATGGTTGTGCCTAACAATACAAAGAATGTGAAGATCATAGCATGGAAGTATGATGAGGTGTTTGATGCATTTTTGATTAAGCGTGTAAATGCAATATGTGATGTATATCACTTTTACACAAGCATCATAGCTCTTCATGTGCAAGACTTAAAAGAACTTAACAAGTTGAAGTTGATTAATCCAACGAAGGCAAATCGAATAGAAAATTTTGTTAAACTTTTAAATAGAGTTATGTCACGAAAGGTTACCAATCCTGGATTGAAGGTAATAGATGGAACTCAAACGACAAAACCAATTTTGAGATGGTTTTACAATTCTGACACGTTTGAGTTGAAGTTAGTTTGGAACCTAGACGACTGGGATCGAGATATGATTTCATTGTTTGGAGTGTTCAAATTAAAACTTCTACATCCAAGCTATATCTCATTTTTGTCGATTCAAAAGTTTGATCGAGTTTCGTTTGAAGTGGTAGAGAATGATCGAAAGTATTTTATGTCGATTATCAAGGTTATGGATGCTACAATGGAAAGAATTTCTTTAAGGAAAGCATTAGCTTATGCAAAGATTGTGAAGAAGGCTATAAACTCAATCGATTTTATGAGAATATCGAGCAAAGGATTATTGGAGATTTATTCAGAAGATTATCCTAAACCAATTGAGTTTTATGCTAATGTTGACATTGCAGGGTTATCAAAAGAAACTTTGGAGATTATGAACCAGATGGAGATAAAGACCAACGCATCAAAGCCTGAACAAGGGATTCTTGCAAGCAAGTTCAAGTCAGCAATTGCAAAAGCATTAAAGGAACAAGAGATGTATAAAGAGAAGCCTAGGTTCAAGATAAAGGAAGAACCTAAAGATTATTTTGAAGACTGAAGATTATTTTGAAGACTGAAGATAAATGTAATCTTAGGGGGAGTATTGTTAGACTTCTTAAAAGATTAACATTTTGTCTTTATGTTGTTTTTTTGTCATAGAATAGGGACTTATTTGTAAATATATGTTCCTTTGTTTTCTTGATAGTATAAATAGGATATTTTATGTATTGTGCAAGGAAGTCTAGAGAATACAGAAGTAGACTAACAAATCAGTAATCCGATGAACTGATAGAAATTGTAACCCTACACTTGTATCCTATGCTTGCTATCAATGAAATGTATGAATTTTTTTGATATGTTTGCATTTGTTTGATTACTTGTGTTTGATTTGATCATTGCATTATCATATAATCACAGATTCAATCAATTTGAACCTATCAGAGTTCCATCTATAGTACCCCTCTTGTAGCCATGTTGAAAGAGATACTGAGATAGTGTCTCCTACCACTTTCTTGGAGCTTGGTGCCGCCTATAAAGAGCTTTATCAAGCATTCAAACATAATCAATATGATCTGGGTCTGCAAAGTCAGTTGGTTGTTTGACATACACCTCTTCATCAATCACCCCATATAAGAATGCACACTTGACATCAAGTTGGTAGACCTTGAAATCCTTGGATGCAGCAAAAGCCAGGAATATTCTTACAGCTTCAAGTCTTTCCACAGGAGCAAAAACATCTATGTAGTCAATTCCCTCTTCTTGTGTGAATCCTTGAATAACTAGTTTGGCCTTATTCTTGATGACAAGTCCTCTATCATCCTTCTTGTTTCTAAAACCCCACTTGGTTCCTATGGAAGTCTTCCCCACAGGAAGAGGACATAGGTTCCAAACCTTTTGCCTTTTGAATTGAAGCAGCTCCTCTTGCATTGCTTCAATCCAACTTCCATCCTTCAAAGCCTCATCAACTTTTTTGGCACTATCTAGGACAAGAAGCAAGAGTATAAACAAACATTTCCTCTTGTTTTCACCCCTGTATCAACATTTCCAATGATGTTTGTGGTGGGGTGTGACTTGTGGATTCTGAGTTGAGGGATGACAGCAAGTTGATTAGAAAGATCTAAATTCAAGAAATTCAAATCTGGCAATGGAGTATCACCCACCACATCAGCACACTTATCAAGAGAGGCTTGATCCAATAAGTGCATGAAATCATTTATGTTGTCTTCTATGGAGTCGTTACCAGTATCAAGAAATTCTTGATCACTATCACCACTTCCATTTCCTCCTACATTTGAAGCTCTTTCACTTGAGTTTTGAACTTCTGAGCTGGAATTCGTAGGCATCTCAGATGTATCAGCTAAATTTGTTATGCTTGTGCTGATAGGATCTTCATTTGCAGAGTTAGTTACCACTGGAGCTAAGGTAGTATGCTTGCTTGGTCTTTTCAACTCAAATCTTGGGTCAGGATCTTCTGTTCATAAGTTACCTGTAGATCCTGAAACATTCTCACAAGATTTGTTAAAAAGTTGGTAACTAAACTAAGATCAAATAGCCAATCAGGACCAGAACTTTTCACACTAGGAGTGTTCTCATTGATGGTCATATTGGCTGACTCCTCAACTACTCTAGTTCTAAGATTGTATACTCTATAAGCCTTAGCTTGGGAACAGTATCTAATAAAGTGTCCATCATCTGATTTCTTAACAAATTTGGCTACCTAATCTTTGGTATTCAAGATGGTGCAAGGACATCCAAATGACCTGAAGAAACCAATAAATGGTCTTTTTTTGTGCCACAGCTCATAAGAAGTCTTACCATGAGTCTTAACCACTAAAAATCTATTCTGTACATAGCAGGCTATGTTGACTGCCTCTGCCCAGAAGGTGATGGATAGTTTAGTGTCAGACAACATGATTCTTACAGCCTCAATAATTGTCCTGTTTCTCCTCTCAGCAACACCATTTTGCTGAGGAGTCCTAAGAGCAGTATATTGTCTTGTAATACCTTTTTCATCACAAAATAAATCAAGGATTTGGTTCTTAAATTCTATTCCTTGATCATATCTTATGGTCTTGACCTTGTGATCATATTGGTTCTTAATTTTTAGAATGAAGTTCTTCAAGATCTCAGGAGTCTCATCCTTAGTTCTAAGGAAAAAGACCTAAGTGAATCTTGTGAAGACATCTGTGATCACCAAACAATATGAGGTCCTTCCTAAACTCATTACACTGGTGGGGCCAAAGACATCCATATGTAATAAGTGTAAAGGAGTAGTGATAGAGTTCCTTTCCTTTGGCATGTGAGACACTCTGTGTTGCTTCCCTTTCAGGCATGCAATACAGTGGTCATCACTTGTAAACTCTTTCTTTGGCATTCCTATTACCAAATCATTCTTAATTAATTTATTCATATTTTTAAAGTTTACATGACACATTCTTTTATGCCACAGGAAAGACTCATCACTATTTGCTTCAGATAGAAAGCAAGAAACTTCTCCTGAGGGAGATGTTTCCTACAGATCCATCTTGTACATGTTCCCTTACCTGGGGCCTCTAAGAAGGATATGCTCTTGAGAAATTACCACCCCGGGCTTAAGAACAATGCACTCATGCTCAGTAAAGAGCATGTTGTGTCTCTGATCACAAAATTAGGAGACACTCAGTAGATTGTACCCAAGCTCTTTAACAAAGTTTACCTTTTTCAATGCTGAGCTTACCATTTATGACCCTGCCCCTTCCAGTAATGTAACCTCCAGCATCTCCTCCAAAAGCAATTGGCCCTCTATCAATTTTATCAAAATTTTGAAGTTAGGAGCCATTGCTGTCATGTGCCTGGAACAATCACTATCAATGATCCATACATTCCTATTGGTCTTTAGCTATTTTTGCATAAAAGGAAATGTTTAGTTACATTTGGAAACCCAAGCCTCATTGGTCTTGGCCTTATTAAAGTGATTTGAAGACAATGTAATAGTAATTAATCCTATGTTCAAGTTTTGAGGATCATCAGCTATTATAGATGAAGAACTTTCAGTCACTTGGTCTTTCTTCAACTTCCATACAATCTTTGGAAGATTAGACTTGGAAGTTTTGGAGACTGGACCTTGTGCCACAAAAACATCTATGTAGTCAATTCCCTTTTCTTGTGTGAATCCTTGAACAACTAGTCTGGCCTTATTCTTGATGGCAAGTCCTCTATCATCCTTCTTGTTTCTAAAACCCCACTTGGTTCCTATGGAAGTCTTCCCCACAGGAAGAGGACGTAGGTTCCAAACCTTTTGCCTTTTATATTGAAGCAGCTCCTCTTGCATTGTTTCAACCCAACTTCCATCCTTCAAAGCCTCATCAACTTTCTTTGGCACTATCTAGGACAAGAAGCAAGAGTATAGACAAACATTTCCTCTTGTTTTCACCCCTGTATCAACATTTCCAAGAAGCAAGCTCTTTCACTTGAGTTTTGAACTTTTGAGCTGGAATTCGTAGGCATCTCAGATGTATCAGCTAAATTTGTCATGTTTGTGCTGATAGGATCTGCATTTGCAGAGTTAGTTACCACTGGAGCTAAGGTAGTATGCTTGCTTGGTCTTCTCAGCTCAAATCTTGGGTCAGGATCTTCTGTTGATAAGTTACCTATAGATCCTGAAACATTCTCACAAGATTTGTTAAAAAGTTGGTAACTAAATTAAGATCAAATAGCCAATCAGGACCAGAACCTTTCACACTAGGAGTGTTCTCATTGACGGTCATATTGGCTGACTCCTCAACTACTCTAGTTCTAAGATTGTATACTCTATAAGCCTTAGCTTGGGAACAGTATCTAATAAAGTGTCCATCATCTGAATTCTTAACAAATTTGGCTACCTAATCTTTGGTATTCAAGTTGGTGCAAGGACATCCAAATGACCTGAGGAAACCAGTAAATGGTCTTCTTTTGTGCCATAGCTCATAAGAAGTCTTACCATGAGTCTTAACCACTAAAACTCTATTCTGCACATAGCAAGCTATGTTGACTGCCTCTGCCTAGAAGGTGATGGGTAGTTTAGTGTCAGACAACATGATTCTTGCAGCCTCAATAATTATCCTGTTTCTCCTCTCAGCAACACCATTTTGCTAAGGAGTCCAAGGAGCAGTATATTGTCTTGTAATACCTTTTTCATCACAAAATAAATTAAGGATTTGGTTCTTAAATTCTATTCCTTGATCACATCTTATGGTCTTGACCTTGTGATCATATTGGTTCTTAATTTTTAGAATGAAGTTCTTCAAGATCTCAGGAGTCTCATCCTTAGTTCTAAGGAAAAAGACCTAAGTGAATCTTGTGAAGACATCTGTGATCACCAAACAATATGAGGTCCTTCCTAAACTCATTACACTGGTGGGGCCAAAGAGATCCATATGTAATAAGTGTAAGGGAGTAGTGATAGAGTTCCTTTTCTTTGGCTTGTGAGACACTTTGTGTTGCTTCCCTTTCAGGCATGCAATACAGTGGTCATAACTTGTAAACTCTTTCTTTGGCATTCCTGTTACCAAATCATTCTTAATTAATTTATTCATATTTTTAAAGTTTACATGACATATTCTTTTATGCCACAGGAAAGACTCATCACTATTTGCTTCAGATAGAAAGCAAGAAACTTCTCCTGAGGGAGATGTTTCCTACAGATCCATCTTGTACATGTTCCCTTTCCTGGGGCCTCTAAGAAGGATATGCTCTTGAGGAATTACCACCCCGGGCTTAAGAACAATGCACTCATGCTCAGTAAAGAGCATGTTGTGTCTTTGATCACAAAATTAGGATACACTCAGTAGATTGTACCCATGCTCTTTAACAAAGTTTACCTTTTTCAATGCTGAGCTTACTATTTATGACCCTGCCCCTTCCAGTAATGTAACCTCCAGCATCTTCTCCAAAAGAAATTGGCCCTCTATCAATTTTATCAAAATTTTGAAGCTAGGAGCCATTGCTGTCTTGTGCCTGGAACAATCACTATCAATGATCCATACATTCCTATTGGTCTTTAGCTATTTTTGCATAAAAGGAAATGTTTAGTTACATTTGGAAACCCAAGCCTCATTGGTCTTGGCCTTATTAAAGTGATTTGAAGACAATGTAATAGTAATTAATCCTATGTTCAAGTTTTGAGGATCATCAGCTATTATAGATGAAGAACTTTCAGTCACTTGGTCTTTCTTCGACTTCCATACAATCTTTGGAAGATTAGACTTGGAAGCTCAATACTTTGGAAGTTTTGAAAACTTTGGAAGTTTTGGAGACTGAACCTTCAGAAGATCTTGCTTTCACTGTAGCAGGCTTCAGTACTTCAGAAGCATTTCTTTCTTCCGAGACCAATTTTTCTTCCGAAAGCAAGTTTTCACTTGTCTTCTTTTTCAACTTGGAGCTTCCGAAGGGAAAAGATTTTCGTTCCGACGCTTGTTTTCTTTCTTCTTTTCAGAAGTTTTTTCTTTGATCATATGAATAGTACTTTTAGCATTGTAGATGCAATCCTTAGCAAGATGAGAAGTACTACCGCATATGATGCAATCCATTTGCTTCCTTCTGAGAGTCTTCTTTTGAGAGAAAGATTGAACTTGATCACTTTCCACCTCCATCTTCATCTTCACAGATGATGCATCAAGCTTCTTAGGGCGAGGCTTGATTTTGGAACTGGATGGTTCAGGCTATGTAACAGTGGTACACAACTGATCAACCTTCTTCTCTTTGCTGGAATGAGTTGGACATGAACTAGAACTCATGGTACTAGAGTTTATAGTTGAGTCTTCAGCCTTCACCACTTCAAATCCTGCAGATATAAACACTTGTTTCTGCTTAGAGTTGAAAGTGGCCTTGATCTCTTGAGCCTTCTTTGATTTCCTCTTGGCTTTCTTGATCAAGTTCTTCTTCTTAGACTTGGTCATCCCAGATTCTTTTCCCTTGTTAGAAGAATAGTGACCCCTCTTAGGATGATCTTCTTCACTCCTCTTAGAATCATCCTTCATTATCTTCTTTTCATCCTCTTCATCAATGGGGTCTATAAGGGGAAGCTCATCTTCACAAGTTCCATACTTGGAGATCTTACAGACAATAGAGTGTGTGAGGAGCTATCTCAGTAGATCCCAGTCCCTGCTTATTTTGATAACAAACTTTTGCATGAAAGGATGAGGATATCATGTTCTTGAAGTTCTTTTCTTCAAGAACACATTTTCTACCCTGGCTTTGCTGATCACAAGCTCAGCCTGGCATTCAGTTAACTTAGTGATGAGATCTTTTATCTAAGTCCTGTAGTTGGTATGTTCATGCTTAAGAGTTGAAAGTGTTTTCTCTAGATCTTCTATTTAAGTTTTAATCATTTTTTGCTCTTTTGAAATCAGCTTTTAAAATGTTTAAGGACTCAAGATCAGTTCTCATCTCTAGGTTATAGGTATTATATCTGTTAACTTTAGCAATACATTTAGGTATACAAAGATGTTCCAATACCTTGGCTTCTTCATGATCTGCCATCAGTGCTTGGTTTGGAGATGCATCCTCAACCTGAAAGCTCCAGTCAAAGCCTCCTTCTTCAACACTAATTGTAGCTTGCTGCCTGGGCTTCTCATTCTGGATAGCTCCATCAGTGTAGTTTAGTCTGGTTTGTGCTTGGTCACCACTTGTTCTTGGTGCCTTGCACTCTCTAGCAAAATGTCCCATTTGGTTATAGTTGTAATACTTCACTTTGCTTTTGTCCAACCCAAACTTTCCACTGGTTGCATTGCTAGGAAACTTCCTCCCTGTCCTCTTGTAAAACTTCTTGGCTCTGTGAGTGAGAAGAGTCATCTGCTGGACTATTTCCATATACTCTGGATCATCTGGATGGATACAGTCCAGGTCTTCAAGGGTAAAGAGAAAGTTGCCTATGCTTTCATCAGTAGACACAAACGCTTGTGAAGAGCTTGTCTCTTGGAATGGGCTTCCTTGGGTGCAACTCTCTCTTGGTGTCTCCAGGAAGGTGATGAAAGGACCTTTTTATGAGTTGTTAGGATAGCAGATGAGATGAGTTATGGTTCTCTATGATCCCTTTCAACCACATGAAGGGCTGAATTATCCCTTTTAACCACATGAAGAGCTGAACTCTACTGATTGTTGGAGTTACCATATGGATTTTGCATGTTTATGTCCATCTAGTAGCCTTTGAGGATACCATACAACTCAGTGAGAGTAAGGGTCTTGAGGTTCTCAGTTCTCTTAATGACCACACAATAGTGTGTCCATTGTCTGGGAAGAGAGGACATGAACTTCCTCACAATGTCTATTTTCTCAAGAGTTACTCCAACATCCATTAGAGTATCCACAATCTTAACATATGTTAGATCATATGAGGCTGGTGCAACCAAAATAACACTTAGAGTATTTTGAAGTACATTTGAAGAAGTCTTTCGAAGACAAAGCTGCTCTTCTGAAGACAAGGTGAAGATCTTCCAAAGCTTAAGTATGAAGAACTTCCAAAGGTAGAACCAAGTCTTCCAAGACTAAGTAGTTTTCCTTCCGAAGTATATGAAGAACTTCCGAAGGTAGAACCAAGTCTTCAAAGACTAAGTAGTTTTCCTTCCAAAGTATATGAAGAACTTCCAAAGGTAGAACCAAGTCTTCAAAGACCAAGTAGTTCTCTTTCCAAAGCATTCACACTTAGAAGATCTGATAGGTTCAAATGGATCAAATCTGTGATTATCTAGATAATGCAATGATCAAATCAAACACAAGTAATCAAAAAAATGCAAACATATCAAAACAATTCATAGATTTCATTGATAGCAAGCATAGGATACAAGTGTAGGGTTATAATTTCTATCAGTTCATCTAGTTACTGATTCGTTAGTCTCAGATGTCTATAAGTCTACTTTCTGGTCTACCTGCATAATACATAAAATATCCTATTTATACTATCAAGAAACAAAGGAATATATATTTACAAAATAAGAACCTATACTATGACAAAAAACACATATAGACAAAATATTAATCTTCCAAGAGCTTCAACAATACTCCCCTAAGATTTACATTGTCTTCAGTCCACATTGAACTCTTTTGTCTCATCTTTGATCTTGAACACGGGCTTCTCTTTGTAGAGTTCCAACTCTCACAAATCCTTCTTGAATGCAGACTTGAACTTCTTTCAAAGATTCCATGATCTGCTCAGCATTCAAGATCTCAAAAAAAGACTATAGCATTTTTATTGATCTTCCACCTTTATCTAGCACATGAATAGGTGAATCAGCAACAACTTTGATAACTTTGAGTGAAGACTCCTTGGAAATCAAATTCTCTTATGATACCTATATATCACAAAGATTAACTGATAACAATTAAATGTTGAATGAGTGAGTGTATCGGATGTTCAAGTGAGTGAATCAAAGTGTTTGAGTTTGTGAATAAATAAATGAAAACTACACAAGTGTTGTATATATACAAGTGTAAATTTTTTAGTGCATGAGCACTGTGAAGGCACATGAGACTAAATTTCACACCAAGTTTTTAGATGCATGAGCACTGTGAATGCGCATGAGGTATAGACGCATGAGCACTGTTCAGAAGCATAAGCACTGTTTAGGAGTTTGGGTAATGTTCAGGCGCATGAGACTTGATGAAACGCCTAACACTTGTATTTTACATTCAAACGTCTAACCACTAGGAAAGTCTGGTACTGTTTAGGCACATGAGCATAAGATGATACGCCCAACACTTAAACCATTTTTTAGTCACATGACAACTGTTTAGGCGCATGAGCTTGAATGAAACGCCCAACACTTGTACAATTTTCTGAAATTCATCATACTCCTGATTTAGACTTATGAGTACTATACAGGAGTATGAGAAACCTTCCATGAGTCTTGTCACTTGAAATTTTTCACACCATCCATCTGAACACTAATTAAACACATTAGTACTATTCACACTCAAATTTTTAATACTTAATCAATTTCTGACTATCACCCAAAATTTACATTAATGACCCTCAATTTCAACATTTTTGACATTCAAACATTTATTTTTTTTTTGTTTTTGACCATTTTATTTTTATTTTAAATTTTCAAAAACAATTTTCTATCATTTTAGTCTCTATTTAATTTTTACAAAATAAATAGTCTCATTTTGTTTGGAAGAAGCTTTTCCACTGATTTTGAATTCTTTTCAGGTTCATTTTTACATCATATCAAACACACACATGCTAGAAATTTCGGCTTCATCCTTTCATCCAAAACTCTTTATTTTTTGATTTTTCACTTTTATGAAATTCAATTATTTTCTCTTTTTTATTTTTACTCCCCCTAAACATGTAAGTTTTAAAAAAACTTAGAAGTTTCATTGACTTTACAAGAAGAGGAAACTAATCATTATCAACATGCCTGCACATAGAAAATCATGCAAACTTAAAAAATAAAGTAGAATAAAAATCTACTATATACATTTGAATCACATGCCTGCAGTGAGATCATATCAGTTATGATCAGCATATTAAAAGAAAATAAATTGATGGATAGTCATAGATAGTGATTAAATCCTGATCAAGTGAGTTCCAGGTTAGCATTTCTGTAGCAAAGGAGACACGAGATCTAAGGACAGAAAATAAGTGCTTTTGGCAAGATACTCAGCACATTCTTGGATTGATTAAGGTACAATTAGATATGACATTATCTAAGTCACACTTAGACTTAGAGAGTTCAACTCTCATCAAAGATATGCAAGAAATCATGTTTCTCAACTTGTTAACCTGACATATACTTATAACCAGATCTCATGTTTAGATTATGCACATTGGCATCTTTTGTATCAAGAGAGATGTTGGTCCACTTGACCGTTGATACAGTGCACTTGATTAATAAATGCAAACGAATCCCACTGATAACACAGATATCAATGATGTTTGTGTTAAATCTAGAGCAAACAAATATAAAATGGATGAATACATGAAGAACACTCAAGAACACCAAATAAATCCTTTGTTTGATCTGAATTGATTGCTAAATATATTACAAAGTGAAAGCCCCTCAATCAATGGCTCATTCAAGCTCTCAAAACCTAATTGTCACTAATCTATATATATAGTGATAATATTCACTAATGACATATTAAGCCCCTAGACTTAGACAATTAGAGAAATTACATATAAAACATAAAAATGACTTAAACATAAATAAATAAATTTTTTTGACACAAAATATATTTATTAACAATAAACTCCTAGTCATTTATATCTTCAACATCTTGTCTCGGTTCTTCATTTCGAACGCGTATGTTTGCCTTTTCCGATGACTTTGACAGTGACATTGACTTTTTTTGACTTTGACTGTGTTGATAATATAGACTATCCTTACCAGACCCAACAATACTCCCCCTTAGTCTATCATTATCAATGTCTTGTATCGTGATCAGCACCGATAAGTCAACCATATAATGATCTTCAATCTTCCCCTAGATTGATGATCTGGTATTGAAGATTTTTCATCTTTCAGGCTCCCCCTTTTTGTATGCTCCCCCTCTTCGTGTGCATTCTTTATGAATAATCAGGAACAACTTTTCTAACTCTCTATTCTTGAGTGCTTCAGAAGATGTAGGAGGAGGAATCCTAGCTTGGTATCTTCTGCAAACTTGAGGAACAGGTTCTCTAGTCAGGTACTTTGCTCAGCTGATGATCGGCCATCATTTGAAGCAAAAATCTGTAACACAATCATAACCACAATCTCACAAGTTCCTGTCAGATCATTTCAGTTAACAAATAAACCTGTGTTTATCTGTGTGTGCAATTTCCCATGAAATGCATGTGAAAATAATAACATTTTAATAGCATAATGTGGAAGACTTGAAATAATTTGAAATGAAAAACACCCTTTATATATATATATATATATATATATATATATATATATATATATATATATATATATATATATATATATATATATATATATATATTTTAATCACCTTACATCAAGAACTAATTCTATCATGAGATCACATCCGCAAGATATACTTAAGCACAAGGATGTATTTAAACATTGACAAGTTAGTGAGATCATACTGACGCAGAGTCTGATCACGATTTTAAAATTTTGATAACCAAAAACAGTTCAAGATTGATTGTTGGTATATTTGTCCAATTTAAACCCATTCCTTATTCTTTTCAACGAGTGACCTGCAACTATTTTTATCATGTTTTAGGTTCGATTAGAGAAGCTCAGGTAACTTGGTTCCCCCAAACATCCGGCAAGAACTTATCCCTTCATCAGGGCTTATAGAGTAATATGATTAACTCTGCTTGATTTTATTTTGAGGTTTAACAATGATCTTAGTTTAAGAATCATTGTGCTTTTATTTTAGGGAACAGATGATGAGAGCTCCAGGTCTATACTTATGTATAACAGAGGAGATGATCATCTAAGTGTGCTGATGAGAGCTTCAGGTCTATACTCACGTATAATAGAGAAGATCATGGCTCCAGGTCAATGCTTCCGCATAGCAGAGGAGATATGCATGAAATATACATCTAAAGAGCTAACGAGAAGCTACATTCAGGACTTGGAGATAGGGAGATTTTGGGAATGGAAGGGATCAAGGCAGAAGTCAAATACTCTCAACCCGTTATTGATGAGACTTGTAACTTTATGCAGGACGAGATGTCATGGAAATGATCCTTATCACCGAGTTCTAAAGCTTTAGTTAGGTTACAGAATCACTGTTTACTTCGTTTTCAGGCTGAGCCTACCATGCATATCATATAATGAAACTATCTTTTTAGATTTTAGAATTTTAAGTGATACAGACATCTACATCAGTTACTATCATTTCTCACAAAGGTACAAGTCATGCAACTAAGCATACAAAGAAAACATACTACATTTCTCAGTCATCCCAAATCAAGTTCTTAGTTCCTATTTCAATTAGAAAAGAAAGTCTTCCAAATTATACTAGCAAAAATATGAGAAATGAAGTACCAAGAAAAATGCAGTGATTGTGAAGTGTGAACTGTAATAGTGCAGATAAGTATCCAAAATATGGATGAGATACCAAAACCATAACCTGTTTGTTACGCTTCAAATTTGACTGAGGAATATTCTCTGTCGGTAAAACAGATTACTAATAGTCCCCCTGAACTGTTCCTGTACTCATTAACAGATTAGTTAGAGAGAGGGACCCATGCCATCGTGGTCCTGGGAGTTTCTTTTTCATCAGTGTACATAACCTGCTTAAGCACACACTCTTTTGAAAAATCATTTATCTCTTTAACCTTTTGTTTTACTTTCCAAACGTGTTTCTATTCAATTATTTTTGATTTGAATGAATTAAATTTGGATATCATTTTCTGTTTAAGACTCGAAGGAAGAGATTTTGATTTTGAGACATTGGTATTTTTTATCTTTGAATCATGTGAAACCGGCTTCACATGAGAAGGTTTGGATAAATTGTTCGTCATCCAACCATTTAAAAATGTATGCTTTTTACCTTTTGAACTTGAGAAGCAACCCGTGTTATCTTTACCGCTCGAATCCTGTCTTTGAACTTGAGGGCACTTCTTTAGAACATGACCTTCTTTTCAACATTTAAAGCAAGCCTTGAAAGGCTTTTGGTTCTTTGTAGTCCCATGGAAAGCAAGAGTGGGTGGAGCCTGCTTGGTGGTTGTTGCTGCTTGTCGACAACCTTGAAGCTTCTTCTTTTGGATATTAAAAGATTGAACTTTTTGAGGCTTTGTCGATATGGATTTCGAACTAAGCTGTGATTTGGCATGTGATGTTCAAAGAGATGTCATCTGAATTCTTTTGAGAACCCTTTTGTATGATTGGTGACTTGGCAGACTTGGAGGCAGATTTATGGGGAGCTTGATGGATAGCAGATGAAGATAGTGAGTGCTTCTGCTGAGTTTTAGAGGGACTGCTGATTTGTTTAGCATTTGGAGATGAGATCCGTATAGATCTTGATTCAACTTTTGGAAGCAGTTGAGACTTGACAACTTCAGGTGGCTTAATGATTTTTGATTCATCATCTGAGCTTATCCAGTCTTGCATACACAACTCTGCTTCCAGCGGATCTTGATTGATACCACTTGTGGAGTTCCGATTGCCTGACGATTCCACAGCTGTTCCTTCTTTGTCAAACCTGACAGGAACAAAAGAAGGGATGTTACCTGTTTTGAATTTGTTAAAGAAGTTATGGGAAACACATAATATTGGATTTGAAGCATCAAGGGTGGAATTATCATTTTGCTTATCAGATCCTTGTTTGATGAGTCCCAAACCTATATGAGAATCATATTCATCTCGAACCTCTTTGAGATTAACACTGCTTAAACCTGCATGTACACTGTTAGTATCTGCAACTTTAATTAAATCAATAGATGGATGAGGTTGAGGCATAGGAGAGTAACAATGAGTGCTAGGAGGAGGATAAACATATGAAGTTTCACCACATCCCACACCCGTTTTGATTCTAGCTCCCCTTTGCTTACAGAATAGTTCTTCCTGTTTCATCCCTGACATTTTCCATTTATCAAGTTTAGTTTTTAGCTTGCTAGTCTCAAGTTCTGCTAGTGTGACTCGTTCGCTTAAAACATTAATCTCGACATTCTTTTCTAAAAGATTTTTTTTAAAAGATCATTTTCCTTTAAAGCTTCTCTTAGTTTGATAAAATATTTGGACTTATTGATTTTAAGTTCATTGTTTATTTGTTTTAATTCTTTTTCATTTTCTAACAATAATCTGTTAGCTTTATAAACTCCAAATAAACGAATTTTGCAGGGAGGAGAACACATATCTTGAACAACCTCATAAGGAAGTCCCATAACTAGCTTTTCAGCAGCTAGGGCTTTTTCACATTGACGTCCAGGAGTGTTTTTTTTTGTATTCTTCCTCCTCAGCAGCTCTCTTCTTAGCTTCTTCAGCTTCACCTTCCTCTTGCTTTCCTTCATCCTGAACTTTACACCAGCTTTCATAATCACCAACATCACCAACACTCTCACCTTGAGTGTCACACCTGAATTCTTTGAAAGGATCAAAATCCTCAACAGAATCCTTATCACTGTTTACCACCTCAGCCATCAATGCATGGTTGACTTCTTCTTTAGTTTTTTTTTATCTCAACACTTGAAGATACACCACCATACATGAATTGATTATACTCTCCTCTTTTCATATCCAAATCAAATGACTTCAGCTTGTTGATAACTTCAATGAGTTTGTAGTCGGCAAAATTTCTTTCCTTCTTTAACAATCTAACTTGTTGACTCCACTGTGGAGGAAGAGATTCCAAAAGTTTTGTGACTTGTTCATGGTTCCCCAGCTGGTCATCATACTTCTTAAGGTTGCTTGCCACCATCAAAAATCGATCAATAAAATCTGATATCTTTTCATCTTTCATGGCTGCAAAAGAATCAAGATGACTTTGTGCCGATATTAGATTATTAGATTTGAAGGAATTAGGGACTTCTGAAAGAGCCATTTTTGACATGATCAGAAATTAATTTCACTGAAATTTCACTAAATTCGCTGGCAATTTCGCTAGTAGTTTTGCTAGTAGTTTCGCCAGTAATTTCGCCAATAGTTTCACCCAGCATGGCACCCTGATGCTAGTTTCACGTGGTAGTTTCGCCCGAAACTAGTTGAACTTTTGTTCAGAAAACAATTTGGCAGCAATTTCGCTGGGTTTGGCACACAAACACCATGAACTTTTGTTCAACGCATGTACTTTCGCAGGGACGAAGAAACCAGATTCAAAAATCAAGAACCGTGTAGTTTCGCTGAAAGAGCTCTAGTTTCGCCAGGTGAAACTATGTAGTTTCTCAGGCGAAACTATGTAGTTTCGCAGGCGAAACTATGTAGTTTCGCCGGCGAAACTATGTAGTTTCACTGAATGAAGATACAGTTTCGCTGGAAGAGCTGTAGATTCGCCCGACGTATCTGAATGACTTTTTCAGCACGAAATCAATCCAAACTAATCCAAATCTCAATGAATTTGAGATCTGATGATTTCTAAAGCTTCCCACATCAAAATAGAGCAATCCTCAATTAATTTTCATGTCCAAAACACGCAGATCAGATAAAAAATGAATGGAACAGTGACTTTAAACTAGTAAACCAAAGAAAACTCAAATAATTAAGAGCACAGTGGCTCCGATACCATATTGTTGGTCCACTTGATCGTTGATACAGTGCACTTGATTGATAAACGCAAACAAATCCCACTGATAACACAGATATCAATGATGTTTGTGTGAAATCTAGATCAAACAAATATAAAATGGATGAATATATGAAGATCACTTAAGAACACCAAATAAATCCTTTGTTTGATCTGAATTGATTGTTAAATATATTACAAAGTGAAGTCCCTCAATCAATGGCTCATTCAAGCTCTCAAAACCTAATTGTCACTAATCTATATATAGTGATAATATTCAATATGACATATTAAGCCCCTAGACTTTGACAATTAGAGAAATTACATATAAAACATAAAAATGACTTAAACATAAATAAATATATTTTGTTGACACAAAATATATTTACTAACAATAAACTCCTAGTCATTTATATCTTCAACATCTTGTCTCGGTTCTTCGTTTCGAACGCATCTGTTTGCCTTTTCCGATGACTTTGACAGTGACGTTGATCGTTGTCTGTGTTGATAATATAGACTATCCTTATCAGACCCGACAAGAGAATATCCAGGTCAGTAATGACTTACAACAAAGGATATCGCGTCACATCTGGTCTATGATGACTCATAACAGAGAAGTGAATAGATGCTTTAAATGATTAGAGCTCAATGGTTATTCATATCACCACCAGGTGTGAGGTTGTGACTTTACAAGCAATCAATCTGAGAAGTCAACACTACTCATTGGTACTAAAATTGACAAACATGAATGCATGATTGATTTAGTTTGATCACAAGAATTTATTTTTTCAGTATAATTGCATGAGCTTACCTGTACATCATATCTGATCACGTCAGACTTTAGTAGCGAGTGAAGTATGCAACTGATCATAACTAATGTATCTATCATTTCTCACAAATTGCAAAGACAGATTCAGTCCTTAACAATTAACTAACTAGAAAAAATCTATTTTTGTATTTTTGTTTTATATTTTTCTATTTTAATTTTGCAATTTTCTATTTTTGTATTTGCTTTTTCATTTTCTATTGAACATGCACATACAATATATATAATCAGGCAGTTAACTTTGACAGTTTCTCTATATTCAAGATTAAGCTAAGGGAGGGTTCTTATCATTTTTAATGACTCAGACAACTGAATTAAACTCAAAACCTATTTTTTTAAACATGATTAATAAGTCCAATTGACTCGACCAGATATTCAAATCGACCTGGTAAAAAGGCTTTTGTAAATAGGTCAGCCATTTGTTTTTCAGTTGTGATTTGAATCAAAATGATTAAACCTTTTTCAGAGTTATCTCTGAGAAAATGATATCAAATTTCGATATGTTTTGTTTTTATGTGCTGGACAGGATTAGATGTAATAAACATAGCAGCAGTGTTATCAATGTAAATAGGGGTTTTAAGAAAATTGAACCCGTAATCCAGCAGTTGGTTTTGTAACCAAAGGATTTGAGAACATCCTGCTGAAGTAATTATGTACTCTACTTCTGCGGTTGAAACAGAGACATTTGTTTGTTTCTTACATTACCACGAGACTAATCTGGGACCTAAAAACTGACAACCACCCATTGTAGATTTACGATCTTGACAACATCCGCCATAATCACTATTTGTATATCCATGTAACTCGAAGTTTCCTTCATAAGGATACCACAACCCTAAAGTCGGTTTTCCTTTGGGATACCTAAATATTCGTTTAACAACAATTAAGTGGGATTCCTTCGGGTCAGATTGATACCAGCATAGACACAAACAACATACATTATATCAGGTCTTGATGCAATAAGATACATCAAAGATCCAATCATAGATCTGTATAAAGTTTGGTCAACAGATTTTCCTTTTGGATCAGGTTCAATCTTGGTATTTACGTCAGTTGGAGTTCTGATAGATTGACAATCTTACAGTTTAAATTTCTTCAAAAGTTTTTCAAAGAATTTCTCTTGATTGGTAAAAATTCCATCTGCAGACTGCTTCACTTGAAAACCAAGGAAAAAGTTAATTTCTCCGATAGAACTCATTTGAAAATGAGACTTCATGATATCTTCAAATTCTTTGCATAATTTGGACTTGTAGAACAAATATGATATCATCAACATACACTCGAACACATAAGAGATCATCAGCATCCTTCGCGTGTATCCATGTTGGATCAAATGTTGTGATAACATTTCATACCATAT